>CAFUXE010000732.1:513754-531199 GCA_903364295.1 Serranus cabrilla
GGTTTCTGTCTACAAGATCAATCTTTGCATGCTTCCCATTCCTTGTTTATGTAAGCAGTGCAATGCATTCTGGTAGGGTTGTGGTGTGTTTCAAAAGACATGTTTTTTGGGGTTGTTTTTTTAAATTAAGGTCCATGCTCTCCGGCATTAAGTGAGACCAGGCTCAGTTTTTTTTTTAGTGTAGGGGGTTAGTCCGGAAGTTAGCAACAACAAAGGTCAGACTCACCTCCGGTTGCCTGATCTTTAATATGGAAAAATATTCTCATGACAAGCTGCTCCTGTTTTTGTTTTTGCTTCAGCCCAGCCTCCATTTAGGTGGTTAGGACAAACTACTTCTCTGAGTTGTGTAGTTTTTGTTTTGTTTTGTGCTACATTGTACAAAGACGTCCAGATGTTTTGAATGAAATGACGCCCTACAGCAGACCAACTTTGCCATCCCTGGAACCATGCTGCTAGCTCAGCTATAACATTTGAAAAACATCAGAACTGTTTTTTTTGTCCAAGAGCTTATATGCTCAAAAACTCACTCATGATGCTTTGCAAACCTCACGCCAGTTAGATGAGAGCGATATTTGTGAGAGGATGCAGCAGTAACCAGCTCCTCATTAAATTTGGCTGAAAAATCTTGGATGTTCTTATTGTTCTCGGGCGTCTGCAGTTTCTATCTTCATGACCTCTTGAGATTCTTTCTTTAGCCTGTGCTGGTTTTGGCAATTGAGAGATGTCTTGTTTTTTTTATTTATGAATGTTGGGAGACTACTAAATATCTGTGTGATTACATGTTTTGACAAACATATTGCTCATATTGATCATGTGTGTGTCACCCCCCTCCCCCAGGGTTCCTTGGTCTCAGATGAGGAAGCAGTACTTCAGCTCAGGCATCAACAAGCGATCACTGGATGCCATTGAGAGGGCAGCCTTCTTCGTGACCCTGGACGATGAAGAGCAAGGCATGAGGGGAGAGGACCCCGCGGGAAACTTGGACCGCTATGCCAAGTCCCTGCTTCACGGGAATTGTTACGACCGGTGAGGAGGATACACAGGAAGGGTGTTCGGGGTTGTGAAACCATTTGGAGAGTTGAGGTCAAAACCAGAGATGTGATATCTTGTACTGAAGCCAGTACGATGTAATGTGCTGCTTTAAGCTCCTTATGAATCCCAAAGTAACAAAGTAATTGGATATTTGGAAATGATCCATATTATCAGTGAACAACTCCTTGATATGCCAGAAGTAAATTTATGAAAGGAAAACGATGAATTGATTGGCAGACAGGCAATGTATATAAGTTTAATATCAAACCTACAAAACATTCTTTTCACCTTCCCTGACAATATAAAAAAAGAGAGCACACTAAATTGGCAAAAAACCACATTAAAAGCATAATGGTACGTTATGGCAGGATTCCCCTTAAACCCCAGAGCAGAGAAAGGAAAAAGATGGATGGAGGACAATATATGAAAGTAAAACTTAGTTTTGTAATAAATAAATAATCACTGTTGAAATATATTGTGGCCAGCCTGTGTTCGGCCTTATATGCCTGATCTGCCTATCCACGAGTTGCTGTTGGAGAAATGGTTATGGGCGTAACTTCCTTCAAGGAAGGCTAGTTAGCTCCAGAGGCTAACCATGGGGCTTACTGCCAAAATCTGTTTACCCCAGCCTGCTGCTCCAAACTGGCAGCATGCCTAGCTCCATCTACTCTACGGTTTGTAGGAACTGAGTCAAGTAAACAGCTAAACATTCCCCCGGAAAACCATGACCGACACCCAAGAGTGGGTGTCGACTCCAACCAAAAGAACTGCATGTATGTATGTATGTATTATACAACTCTTCAGGCTCAGCCACCCTGAAATCTCTCACCTTAATAAGAACCTCACGGGGGAACGAGCTGAATATATGCCAATGTGCAAATGCAAAGTCCTCCATGAAGTCCATTACATGCGATGACCGTGCAAAATGATTTACTGCTGCTGATGCCTGCAACAGAGCACATGGCCAGACCATTCCCTCTCAATCTATTACTGGCCATCCCACATAAAATATGCCTGTGTACCTAAAATATTTGAATTTTTAATTAAAATATGGAGTGTCTGAAAATATTGATACATATTTTACCATTCATGCCTGAAAATCTTTGCTGTTTTTCTTTTGTAAATATTAAGCATCAATAATCTTTCTTTTGTCATCCCTCAGGTGGTTTGATAAATCCTTCTCCATTGTGATCTACAAGAATGGAAAGAATGGACTGAATGCAGAGCACTCCTGGGCTGATGCACCGACAGTGGCTCACCTTTGGGAGGTGTGTGTCTGTGTGTGTCTTTTCTCACAAGTTGTGTGTCTCATGCGTCAGGGAAGTAAGCAGCTGGTACTGACTGAGAGACCCTTTTCCAAGAAATGGCCGTGTTTAGAGGAAGATGATGAGAAAGGAAATGCTAAACCGAAAGCAGCACTGTTAATGATGTTAATCTTAGCTGCCTTACATCATTCCATTAGAGAGTCAAATTATTATGAAGCCTTTAGTAAAAATCAATAGATGCCAAAGACAGATTGCTGGAGAACATCTGAAAGGGGCAACCGAAAGTACCGGTCACAGTCAGTAGCTCGTATGTCTGTATACTTCTGCCAATGAAGTCCATGTTTGTCATTCCAACAATGAAAGATCACAGCTGAATGAGATTTCAGTTCTGGCAGAGCTGCGGTGTAAAACCCAACAATCAATCTGAAGTGCATGGGTGCTGTCCTTAATGTGTGCTGCAAAGAGCACAAGCAGGGGTCGACTGAGCAGAGGAAGGAAGACATGATGACTAATTTTCTCTTTTTAAGAAGCAGCTGTGTACAATCGAGTTTAAGTCCACTGCTGCTGGCGTGGGTTCATGAGTTTAGATGGAAAGGCCTTCATGTGGGCCTGCTGAAGCACTTTTTGTGCGGTGAAAGCACCACAAATGCTTTGGTATCCCGCCTACTTGGGTGAAGTGCTTCTGTGTAGATGGGAAGTTTCTGGAATGACCGATCTTTATTTTTTTCCAGCCATACTGATTACCAAGTTCTACATCCATTTTAATGTCATCACAGCAGTTTGCCATGTAACACACATTTACAGGAAATGTAAGCATTAATGTGTGTCAATCCAGAAAATACCACTGTGACGTTTTGAGATGTCTTTTTGAAAAGGGAAATAAAATGAAGGAAACTTTTATACTCAATGACTATAGTCATTTCCACTTTACAACCCCGATTTAAAAGAGTTGTGATGCTGTGTAAAACGTATATAAAAAGTATACCATACCACCGTGTGGTACATTATGAACAGTGAACAATGAAGACCTGGGATTGTTGAGTAACTGAAGTCGTAAAACATGAAGGAACGGGAAAGTGCTTTCAAAACGTCAGCAATTTTTGACCTCAGTTCATAAACGCTGATGATGTAACACAGTGGAAAACAAGCCCCTGTCCCAACTTTTTTGGAATCCGTTCCAGGCATCAAATGCAGAACAACTGTATATTTACAATAAAGTTTATCAGTTTGAACAATAAATATTTTGTTATTGTACCCTTCTCAATTGAATATATTTAAAAAATGATTTAGCAACTTTGTTGTATTTTTTAGTTGTTTATTTGGTTGTTAACATGAGCATGTCTCGTCCCTTCTCCAGTACACCCTGGCCACAGATGCCTTCCAGCTGGGCTACACTGAAGACGGTCACTGTAAAGGCGAGGTGGACCGCTCACTACCCCCACCCCAGAGGCTCGCCTGGGACATCCCCTCAGAGGTAAATACACCCCGCGCGACGTGCCTGTTGAAGCATTCTGCCCTTGATCGCAACCTGACTCTCAGGTTCAGACAGACTTTATGCCTGCCGCGGCGATAGTATCGTACTTTGGTGAATTCATTTTTTTTTACCTGCGTGTACAGGCACACGCAAGTACAAAGAACATGCAAGAGTGCCCATGTTGTTGATGATGGCACTGCACACAGAGAGCAGATCAAAGGAGAAAGCTGAAGTTCAGATAACAAACTTAACAGCGTCTGTAGTAAATGACACGCTAAAAGGCTGAGGGATCCAGTTCTCCATGAAGAACAATGAGGGCAACATTGCAACAGCGACATGTTGTCTTTCCTAATAAGTACTCTGTGGATCTATGTAATGCCGATTAGAAGTTGGTGGTAACTGATTAAAAAACTTTAAAATGTAAAATCTCTTGATGTGGTAGAATGAGTGCTTAAAGGGGAACTACACTCAACAGCCACTGTATTATGTTAAGTGTGTACCCAACAAACTGGCGGTGTGGTTTCATCTGCCTCAAGGTGTGACGTGTTGTGAATCTGCTCTTCAGCTCTTATTTTGCCCCCTTAGACAAAGCTTTTGTTTTCATTGCATTTCAGTTTTTGCGATTTATTTACAGAGCTGAACCTTCTCTGACAGAAGTTTTTGCTGATATGCAGTGAAGTGTATGTTAACAAAAACAAGAGTTTATTTGTTTGTGACATTTTTCAGCAAATTATCTAATTCTGTTTTATTGACACTTCAGAAAATGTTCTAACTTTTTTAGAGTCCATGTTGTAATATGAATCATGTAACTGCATTCACATAGTCATATGTTATTGCCTTGTATAACAAGTTCCTGGTCGTTCCTAGTTCAAGCTTTCGGCCCGTTTTGATGCCTTTGTGCCAGTGATGGTAACTTGGTTGGTTGGCGGAAACACGCGACTTTAAGTTGGTGATTCTAGTTTTGTGATCTGTTTTTATCCAGTTTATTTACAGAACTCACCTGGGGTAAAAAAAAAAAAACCCAAATAGTGTGGCATTCCTCTTTAAAGCAGGACAGGGCCACTCCAAGAAGAAACAATTGAAGGATTTGGGACTTTTTTTTTAGCTTCCTTTTTATTCACACAACAGAGCACACAGGAACTGTTATGCTAACAAAAAGTCTAATGAAAGGCGCAGGCGATAGGTTAGTAGGTCAGGTTTGGTCAAAACAAAACCAAAAACCTGGCAGATATAACCGTTCAACTGAATTTTAGAAGGGAGGTCTATATACTTCTCCTATACATCACTCTTGTAATTATGATGCAGTGCAGCATTCCTCCAGCATTTGCTTCACTGCACATTAAAATCACTTCCACTTTGAACCAGCTGAGTTTGTCCAGTCATAAGTTCTCCTTGTGATGAATGTAAATGGAGAAAAAATCTAAACTGACCTGTAGGGTGCCTTTTCCAGTTGAAAAAAACATGATGATGGATTTAAATTGGGCACATGGCTGCTTCACTCACACACCACTTATGATAACAGGGTCATTCATTTGAACCATTTTAGTAAATATTAGCAGTGAATAATATATGAATTTGTGAGTGTTTTGCTGGCTCTGTCTGGTTCAAAGTCTTGAGTAGTTATTTCCTAAGCAACGTTGATGATGGATGCTACACTTAGCTTCCTACTTTCACTATATGAGTGTTTGTTGAGTAATGAAGTCAGCCAACTTGTTCACAGGTTAAATTCCTTCCTGTCTGTTGGCATGTTGGGACAGATTGTTTTTGTGACAGTAATCAAGAACAGATGGAAAATCTGTGTTTAAAAGCTTACGGGCTGAATGACTCATAGTTCATGACCGTTGAACCACTGTGTGAGAGTGGGTGAAAGTATACATTTTATGCTTATGGTTTATTATTAGGTTAATTATTTATCAATAGCTTAATAATAAACCTGAAACTAATAAACTTGGATGTTTCTGAGTGAAGTACACAGCCTTGTTGTGTGTTGCTGTGTGTTATGTGTTACGACACTTTGTAATCCGTGGCACAAATATGTGACGATTGAAATCAGCAAAATGAAAAGTGAATCTTGATACAGTTCTTTAAACAGCAGAGGGTGCTACCTAATTTTGTCTTCATTTGTTAGACGTCCTTCGTCACTTTCATGAGCAACTGTATTCAGGTGGAAAAACTCTGCGGCTGCAGTGTGCACCATCTTGTTTTAGTGGAGCAGAGAGATCTCAGCTACTGCCTCACTTTCTTTATTTTTATTAATCTTGTATACATTGGATTTGGAATTTCCTTTTCTAAGAAAAGATATTTAAGATTCCCTTTACAGAAAAGGATGTTTAAATAGATTACAACCTACATCAGAAATGTATTAAAAGGCATTCTTTAATTTGAGGAAGAAAAGATTAGGATGTTTGCAGTTCAGTGACAATATTGTGTTAGCACTAGATCAACACACACAGCAGTTTCTGGTGTATTTATCAATCAATGATCTAAGTAAGTAAACAAATGTGTGAGGTGGTTTCCAATTGTAAAAGTCCTGTGCTTTGCCTTTATCGTGTGCTCTGCTGAGGAGAGAGGAAGGGATTTTCCCTGCAACCAACTGCCTTAATAACATTTGGTTTCATATTTGAAACTCTAGCGGAAAAATAAACCGAAGAGGAAACAGATCAGAGAACACTTTGTTTGGAAAGACCTTTAAAGACCACCGGTTTCACTTTGAGTCATTGTCCATTCACTGCTGTCTGTTTACGTTTCCCCCTCCCCATGTTGCTGTGTATGTACTGCATGGAAAAAATTTTTGTCGGTGTAGTCTTTTTTCATTCCTTGCAGTTTTAAACCTATTGAGAAAATATGCTTGTGATAAAATTATGCATGTCTGCATGTATTTGAGGTGTTATTTATTTAGATGTTTAATATAAAAGGTTATCAGATTTCTTTCAAATCTGTGCGTGGTGTTTTAATACAACGTCTATAGTTGTTAGTTGTTGTTGTTAATGTTGCCTCTAGCTCTTTTTACACTGCGTTTCCACAAAAGTGCCCTAACGAAGCTCTGCCATCATTTCACGTGAGGACATTCATACTGATTCCACAATGGTGTAATATTTGCCCAGTCTGTGAATTCACATTGTAATCCGGCATTGTGGAACGAAGTGGGAGGAGATGGCAGCTGCAGTATGTGTGCAATAAGCAATGAGCGCCTTCAAAACAGTGACGGCAGAAAAATAGCACGTCGTGCAGAGCTGTTCTGCGTTTCGCTGAACATGATTCAGTTACTGTGGACACTTCCACATGAAAGTTTATTTCCTGTTGATTTCACTGTTTCCTGCCTCTCTCCCACATTCTTCTTTTGATCATTGCCAATCTTTCAGGCCATCAAACAAACAAAAGCACATGAATGTTATACTAGTAAGAATTGCAGACTAGTAAAATATATCCAGACAGTACTGAGTCAGATTTCTTCAGTTCCTGACCAATTCTACCTGGAGTCCTGGGGATCTAACCCATGCATGCGTGCAGGTTAGGTGTGAATGTGAATGGCTGTCTGTCCTGTGATAGTCTGGCGACCTGCCTAGGGTGTGTCCCACGTCTCACCCGTGTCAGCTGGGATCAGCTCCAGCTCCCTGAGACCGGAGTTCTGATAAGCTGCTAAGGAAATGAATCGTTGTAGTGCAAATAGAACTGGTATCAAAAGGGAACAAAGGTTGTTATGTGAAATAAAAGTAAGGAATAAAATTGAGTAACCTTGATTTGACATAAAACACGATACTAGACAAAGAGTGAGTATAACTCTGTAAATTAACCTATGAAAACATAGGCAGATTATAATACAGTGGGCCTGTGGGTCTGTGTACACAAAAGACCTCCCTCCCTATTGGTATGTAAAAAAAGCTAGTATTCCAGTTCTGTAATTTAATGCGAGTATGAGTACAACATAATTTCCTAATATGAAAGTGATGTAAAATGCCCACCCTTTATCCTCCTACTATGCAACAGGAAATGCATTGTCAATGACTTCTGGGTCCTTGGGTCTCTGGGCGAAACAATGTTTATTATCTTTGGCCTAAAGTCAGATCAACAATGTCAGTGAAAGTCCAGATTATCACCCTTTTCCCCACTTATTAAGTGTCTTTTTGTCCTTCTGTCAGGTTCAGGATCAGGCGTGCAGCTCCCTGGCTGTTGCCCAGGCGCTGGCAGACGACGTGGACTGTCATGTGTTTCCCTTCAGAGACTTTGGAAAAGGACGGATCAAGAAGCTACGCATCAGCCCTGACGCATTCATACAGATCGGCTTACAGCTGGCATACTACAGGGTGAGACTACACACATGCAGCGTTGAGTGGAGGAGCTTGTACGGAACAAGCTCTAAAATGCATATAAAAATGATTACACATGGTCACACATCAACACAGATTCCTTGCTGTATAGGTAAAAAAAAATTAAAAGTAACCATTAATCCAAATGTGATTCTTGAGTACTAACTGTAGTGACTTCTTTCGTAATACAAGGAGTTCAGTGTTTACGTGCCAATGCCAATCATGCCTACTCAAAATACTGAAGCACTGAATCAGCCAGCAGTAGGCTTCTAGACGTGGTCTGTCATGGCTGCATTACAGCTTCGTGGTTAACACTGAGGTTTAAGTGTCAGGAAACAGGAATTTTCTTGCTTTAGTCCCCTGAAAACTACTCATTGTACATTGTATTCACACTATATAGAAACATATATGGGTAAAGCTGGTATAAGTTAAAAACCTCATCTGGAAACATAATTAAAATATTTTTGAATCCATAGTTCAGTAACAACAATAATAAATAACACATTATACAGTAATGCTAATTTTGCTTTTGTCATTGTTTTTATTAACTCCCCATTTTCCCAATGTGTCTTTTGCAATGGCAACATGTTTTGCAACAAGTCTACGTTTCTTGTGCTTCCAGGATCGTGGTGGTTTCTGTCTGACTTACGAGGCATCAATGACCCGTCTGTTCAGGGAGGGCCGGACAGAGACGGTGCGATCCTGCTCCAACGAAAGCTGTGCCTTCGTCAAAGCTCTGGAGAATGGAGAGGTACAGTTAAATTCCTTGTTTTGTTCGTTCAAGTCTTAAAATTCAAAATTCGCAAAAAAAAAACACCTTGGCTATCAAAACTCCAGAATAAAATCACCACATTGTAAAAATGTAAGTCTAATTGTGGTTTAGAATCCTGAATCAGTCTGTTTTATGCTCTATTCTACTAAATCCAGAGTGTATTAGAAGTCGGCAATTTAATCGCCTCCCGATTCAGTTAAATTACATTTTAGAGTAATAGCTGTTTTTTATTGATTTATATTTAGTCATAAGCACTTTATAATAAATAACAACTATATATAAGTAGATTGTAAAGAGTGTGTCACTGCATTCTTCAGTTCCTTTATTTACTGCACAATTGTTGTGTTGTAACATTAAAATGCAGTTTATTTTCTAACGTTTCTCTGAACAGAAACTCTCAGTACAGCTATTTGTTAAGCATCAGTAGGTATAAGCTCCATCAGCTGTTAGCTCTGTTAGCTCCGTTAACGGTTAGCTCTTTTAGCTGCATTATCTGTAAACTCTATTCATGCTCGATAGAGTTCGTATTTTTCTGTTTCTTCCAAAAAAAAACTTTTACAAAAGTTAAGCAAACCAAAGGTTTACTTTGTTTGATTTGCTTGTAAACTTTGCCTTATTAATCGACTTTGAACTACAACCCTGGTTAAAAAAAAAAAAAGTTGCTGTGATTCTGCATTGAGACGTTGATTTTTTAAAGAGAATCACACTGCATCTAACACTGCTCCCCATTCACACCTGAGACCTTGTAACACTAACGAGTCACATGACACCGGGGAGGGAAAATGGCTAATTGGGCACAATTTGGACATTTTGCTCTCACTTTTGTTTTCGGTGGTTTAGACATTAATGGCTGTGTGTTGAGTTATTTTGAGGCAGTAAATGTACACTGTTACTATGTAATGAAGTCAGTGTACAGCTTGTATAACAAAGTGTCACATCTTCAGTGTTGGTCCATGAAATGATACAATCAATTGGCAAGTTGATCCATGTCAGGAAAAGTGTGATTTGGTTTGACAGGCAGGCGACCAATGTAGGCGTCTCTTTAAACTGGCGTCAGAGGGGCACCAGAACCTTTATCGGATGGCCATGACTGGAGCTGGAATAGACAGACACCTCTTCTGTCTGTACGTGGTGTCCAAGTACTTGGGGGTGGACTCGCCCTTCCTCAAAGAGGTAAGCTTTTGCTTGTGTTCAGCGTTGCTTTTCTGATTGTCCGAGTGAAATGCACAGAACATGATCTTTGGTGGAATATAATTAAAAAAAAAATTTCTTCTCATATTCCAGGTTTTGTCGGAGCCTTGGCGTCTCTCCACCAGTCAGACCCCAATCCAGCAGATAGAGCTGTTTGACCTCAAGAACCACCCGGACTTCATTTCACTGGGAGGAGGGTTCGGCCCTGTGAGTGACACACTTTCCTGTGGTTGTAACTGCAGATGTGAACGTACTGGGTGCATGTAGTGTACATACTCAGAAGCTGACTGCCTGATTGTTACACAGACAACACTGTACTGAATTGTAAGTTGCCAACACTAATCGCATGTTATCTCTTTGTTCATGTCAGGTTGCTGATGATGGGTATGGTGTTTCATACATCATTGTGGGAGAGGATTTGATCAACTTCCATGTTTCATCCAAACACTCATGCAGTGACACTGTAAGTAAACTCCCTGTTGCTTGTTCCACTACATTCATTCTAGCCGTGATTTTCAGACATTCATTAACAAAAAGACCTTCGGTTTCCCATCTTTTGCTTAATCTTTAACTTCCTGGCTTGTTTCCACAAACAACTTTATAGTGCAAATGCAGTGCTACAAGCTACAAATTCTTTGACAACCTAATGTACACATAATAACGCACTCAGAGGAGTTGTTCGCCCCCTTATATTTAGAGGCGTGGGCGTAAGGGACAGGGATGATCAGGGGGAGATATAAGGTCAAGCGTAGATGCTACATAGTAGTGATTATATCATTCTTATATCATCAAATTTTCACTATTTTAGAATTTATAAATATGGTCCAAAAGCCACATTAAGACACTAAGAACTTCAACTCCTACAGAGAAATCCATGCAGTGGGGTTAAATATGTACTCAGAAAAACCCAATGGAATATTGCACAATATGTTCTTCATTCATTCTTAAACCACAAAGCATATGACAGACAGGAGGAACTGCATAGTGCTTTCCTCTCTGTTTTCAGTTCCCTTTTTACAAACTCCTTTTTAAGTAGAATCTATCATATCATATAGCGAGACTGATAAATCAGCCAGGGTGATATATTAGCCAATATTGGCTTTTTGCAGATGTATATTTGTATGTGTGTATATGTTGATCAGTAGGTGCTGAAAGAAACTGGTGTGCAGTAACGCCAAACTAGGACTGAGATCATTTAACATCCGTGGATCCTCCAGTGAGCAGTGACAAGTTGATTTTTACACTATGAACATCCCACAAAAAACAGAATACTATCAGCAAATAGATTTTTAGCAAATTGTTTACACTCTCACATAGCTCTATCAGTATCAGTAAGGATGTCATAATTATGTAACTTGTCCGACTTCTCTCTGTCTGCATCCTGTCGTCTCCCTCCTTCCCTTTATGTGGTTTTGATTCTCGGCCCACAATCTCTGTTTCTCTGTTTTAGGACTCCCACAGATACGGAGCTCAGATAAGTAAAGCTCTCCAAGACCTCATGACCCTCCTCTCCGCTGACACCAAAGCGCCCTCGTCCTCCAAAGGGCCTCAGTCCAAGAAGCTTAACTGAATAACGGTAGAAAGCAGCTTCAGATGTCGCCCTCAAGACATCTGAGCTGAGTGTGGAAACCATTAACGCTCCATCATCTAAAACCTGAATTGTTAAAAGCACAGCCAATAATGTGACTTATCAAAAAGCATTCATTTAACCCACAAAGCTTTTAGGCCTCGTTCAGAAAGAGAAGAACAAGGCACCGTGAAGATGCAAGGAAGCCTCTTGTCGGACAGGTGATCTGTAGCACCTTTTTCTTTTGCCCTCCAGTCTGGTGACAAAGTTACACCTGCAGACAATGTTATGATTTGCATTCTTCCGTCAAAAAACATAGTTCAAAAAGTTAAGCTGGCACTAATAAATAAGTTCTACTGTTATTCTATTGCATTAATACGTACGCTTTTGTGTATGTTTGTAGTTTTACGAGCAGTGTTTGTCACAGACATTCAGCTAGACAGCATTTAAGGTTTCTAGATGCTCCCTTTCCCTATTTTCTGTGAGAATATGAAACTTCTAATGGTCGATTTTTTTAAGAAAGAGGGAGCAAAGGTCATCACTTAAGATGGAGGTCTTTAGGGGAATAGTAAGAGGCCGAGACAGAGAGACAAATCTCTCAGAAAGCATCAAGAGATCCTTACTCTCAATAGAAGTGAAGGGAAATGTATTTTTAGTTTGTGTCCGTGTGATGATTCAAATCAAATAACAATTTTATATCCATGCTCAAGAGTATAAGAGGGTAAATCTCAAAGAAGGGAAATAATTAGACGGATGTCCGACCAAAATAGCCACATTTTTATTGCCATTTAATTTATCAAATGCTACTAGAAGTTTATAAGCTAGACAATGAAAGCCCAAACGTTTTTTCCAGCTGTTTCTGGGTGACTTTTACCCATCACCTTATCTCTGGAGAGGTTATGTACCACAGTCTGAATCATCAGTTTCCAACCCCAGATCCACCTGCGTGTTGTTGTTATATTCTCCGTTTTTCAGCACTGTGTCCATTTTTGCATCTTCCTCCTGGATGTTTACTTCCTATCTGACACAAGGCGACTGTTTGGTAAAATGAGCTTACCAGTGAGCAGTCTGACTCATTATAACTTTATTTGGTCCCTTAATGCAAATCCAACACAGTTCCCAGCATAGGTGGCCTTATTAACTGAGCTTGAATTATGACGCTGGTTAAAAACATTTCACAGTTGGGATGCTATGAAAAACATAACAAACACAAAATGCAGTAATTTGCCAATCCTTTGCAAACGACTTTGTATACAGTCCAAAGACAAGACACTGGGAAATGTTTTTTGAATACATATTTATACTCTGAATTATACAGCGTCCCAACTTTTGGGGAATTTTCTTTATGGAACAAAATAAAGTCATAATTAGTCAGTAACTGAAAAAGGACTTAATAGAACAGACCCCTGGCTTCAAAAAAAGTAAAAGTATGCATTATATTTATTCATCATTAATGATCAACATGTGAGCAGCATCTAATGTTGTTGCTAGTTGTAAGAATATTAATCAGTAAAGTCACTACAGCTCATAGACGACTGTAGTCGCATGAAGTACAATATTTGCAACACCTTCAATGTGATCCTTGAACTTTTGTTTCAGAAGTAAAGATATCTGTTATGGTTCAGTGTCCCTGTGTGATAACGCAAAGGCTGCCGACTCCTCTGAGCTTTTTGTAGCAGCGCTGAGTTCAAACGAGAGTCATGGGAACCACATATGCAGAGACACTGGAAGGTTTCAGTCATTCCATTACATCTGATTTCATTTGATGCTTTCCATACAAATTCAGGCTGTATTTAGACAGAGATCAGGTGATGACTCATGTTACTCATTTTTTATTTATAGACACATGTAGGGAGGATGAAGGAAAGAAAGAAGGGAGAGGAAAATATTAAAACTAATGACTTCCTCAATATTGATTTGTATTTTACTCTTTATTGTCACTCAGTGAATTCATTGAATGCGGAGTAGAGGTTTTAGGTGGAATTTTTTTTTATCTTACTGTCACTATTTTTATTGTTATGGAAACCTTTTGCAAACATTATCTCTTTCTGGAATGTCACAGCAGGAGTGCCCCCGCTCTCATGCTTTATTTGTCATCAAGTGCCACTTTGGTTAGTGTCCTGTTAGCTACGGTGCCACTCTGGGCTGAATTTACATCATAGATGAAACATTAAAATGACCCTCACCCTCCATGTGCTACAGGTTACCCTCTACTTTACCCATATTGAGTTTGTGCATGCCAATGCAATAATGGATAATACTTTGATGAATCACATACGTGGTCATGGTATATTGCTAAATACCATGTAACGAGAAGTGAAATCGGCATTTGATGCGTACAGTTTGTGGTTTGGCAGGCTTGGTGAAGGGGAAATTAATTAGTGCCTCCTGACAAATCTCTGACACGTAATAGAGTAAAGACGAAAAGAAGTCAGTGCTCTAAGATCCATGAATGGTACAAAGTAATGCAGTTCTCTTCAGGGCCAGCGGGTCAGGATCAGAGGGACTTCCTGATACTCATCCCTGGTTTTACAGTTATGGCATCTAACAAACATATGTGCCTGAATTCAAGTGTTCATTCAGTAAAACAGTTTCAATGCAACTTTTTAATCAATGCAATTGCTAAGGGAAACCTTACATTTATCGTTGAACTGTTGTGTGTCTGTGTGTGTGTGTTAATAAGAATGTACTAAAGTTGGTCAGTTGGTTATTGTTCGCGTTGTCAGAATTGCTTCTCATGTGCACTGACGTAGGCAGAAATCTAACAAGTAAGTGCAGATTAGGTGTAACAGATCATGTATACTTCACAAGTCACTCCATTTTTTTTTTCACATTTTTCATGTTGCTGTAAGCATCTGATTATTTCACATGTAGAGATGCAAATTTGACCTAATTTAATGTGCCATGTTTTGCTTCCACACAAAAAACAGTCACAGAATCACAGAAGATTGATTTTCTTTTTGCACGTTCAAATTTTAGTTCACATGTAAAAAAAAAAGCCAATAGCCTGAAAATTAAATGAAAAGGCAAAATGTACATTATAATAAAGGAAACCTACCATTCCCCCCCTGACTAATGCAAATAGCAACCTTCCACTGCATATCTGCTCATGTTTTATAACTATACTGTTAATATCTCTTTTAAGAGAAATTGCTGGCTTCATTTCACTTCAGACCACAGTAGCTTCTGTTTCTCTCAGGTTCCACATTTAGCGGCTCATTTCCCAAACTGTTGACTGCCAGAGCAACTATCTGATGTCCTTTACACAGCCACAAGGCATTCATTTAGTTCTGTGATATATTTTTTTTAAAGACAATTTCTACATTAACAACTTCTCTACCTCTCTCTGCGCATTTCTTTTTTTTTTAAAAAACGCTTGTATTCCTTTAACTTTTTTCACATTACAAATCATTTTAAAGCAACATTACCTTTTTTTTTCTTTGCAGTTTAGCACCCCTACACTTTCAGATTGCAAAACATTTATTATTTTATTGCTTGATTAAAAACTAGATAGCAGTTTCTCTTTCTCCCCCTGGTCCAAAGCACCTGTTCTCATGGTGTAAACACAGAGACTCCCAGAGCTTCATTCTGTACATTTCAGATTATTGCAGTTTGGATAGGAGCTTCAGTTAAATGCATCGAGTGTGATACAGATGCTGTTTAACTCTTCTTACTTCTTACTCTTCTTACTCAGCCTGCCTGCCTGAACACCAGAAAACCAGTCGAATCCATTCTGTGCCTCACTCTACTCCACATGTATTATTATCAAAGAATATGTCCTCTGGCTTTTAACAGTTTGGACAATGAGCCAAAAAAGCAGCAAAGCTGGCATTTAGCAGCAGTTTTACATTCTGCTTTGTTTTAGGGCTAAAGGTTAACATTAAAATGATTTGATTTGGGACACATTTTTATTCTTTATTTCTGTGTAATCTGTTACCGCTGTTTTAACTCTTGGTTAATACTGATGCTTGAACTTTTTTGATGAAGATTTGTGGGTATTTTGCATTTTCCTGTATGATGTCCCATATTTCTGAATTTACACTCCAAAAGATGCTTATTATTGCTGTGGTTTTGTCCGTGGTTTTCATTCTAAAACGTATTTAAATGTCAATTTTGGACTTTGTGAAGGCCTTTTATATATGGTGCATATTATGTGAAATAAAATACTTACTGGCCCTACAGTGCATCTGCATTTCACCTGTTCTTTATCAGTGGATTCATGTCTTAGTTATATAACTGTTAAGCAAGCAAATGTCAGTTAAAACTAAATCCCAATAGCTTTTTAAATACAGTGGATAGAACAAGTTTTTTTAAACGTTTTTTTCCCACCATTCTTTTTTAAAATCTCGTACATACATACGTCTCAAGCCTTCCAGCAGTTAAAAATGTGTGTGTGTGTGTGAGTCAGGAAATGAGAAGGGAAATATTCAAAAAGTTAGATATAGCAAAAAGGAAATGGGATCATGGCAAGTCAAACGTTTGACCTATAATGGCTACACCATGATTTGATAATCATGAACCACTGGTTGTGCAATCACCTGCACAAGATGGGCGTAACTTCCATTCATGTATGACTAATTACAAATGCCACATTTGATCTACTGTTACTGCAACCTCTGGCTCATGGCCTGCAGGATGAGTCCGTGCATGCCTATGCAATGATTAGTACTAATATTCATATATTCATTATCCTTACTGATTATCCTGTAGTGGTTAGGAAGGTGGAGTACCTGCAGAGAACCCTCGCTGACACAGCGGGAACACCTGGCAAATCTCTTGCTGTGAGGCAAGAAATCTAACCATTACACCACCGTGCAGCCATAGTAATAATCTTAATTCTAAATATATATTGGGAAATACGTTATAGGAAAATGTGAAACCTGTGGATGATGCGTACAGCACAGGTTTGGCACTTGAAAGTAAAGATAAACGGCATTCAGTACTCCGTTTCAAAGGTCAGGATCAGGACAAAAACAACAGCTCAAGAATACATTGATAGTTAAGCTAGTCTAACTTAAGTTTTGAGGAGTCCCGGTGGCACAACTGGTGGAGTGCACACCACTGAGGCTTAGTCCTCACAAGTAAGTGGCCAGGGTTCAAATCCAGCTTGGAGCCCTTTCCTGCATATCTTCCTCTTTCACTCTGAATCTCTCAACTGTCAATAAGGCTGTAAAATAAAAACATCTTAAAAAGTGTAATTATAAAAAAAGAAATACATTTGTCCCAGCTCCATGGAAGCCAATCTCTGAAAAACATTTAAACAAAATGATAAAATAACTATTTTCGTCTTCTTTGGCTTATTCTAGCAACAGCAAATATCTAATATTTTCCCGTCTGAGCTTAAACATTTTCTGTTTTTGGATTCATCTCGACTATGTTGTATATCAACTGGCAAATATTGGCTTACAGGTTTCACTTCCAGGCAGAAATGGTGATGGTGTAATGGTGAAGTGACTGTATTTAAATCAATTTTACAACCTGTACATACTTCACAAAACCACTTAAATACATTGTGTCAGTAGTTGACACATTGAAGTTTATAATATAGCGAATTGGCTATTCCAGCGTAAATGGTTTTTGATTTATTGGAAAAATCACAAAAAGTGTTACAACTGTCCCTGGTCTCCCCTAATTAACAAATTCACACAATAAGGTAAAAAAAAAAAGTCTCCAGTATTCTTTTAATATGTTTCTTCATTTTCAGGGGGCCATGATGTGGAGTCCTGTTGGGTATAAACTTGCTGGTGTCCTTTTGCCCCTGACTCTCAGACAGGGTTGAGTTTTTGACGCCCCCGCTGGACAGATTAGACTATTTATTGAACATCTCACGTTTTACC
>CAFUXE010000732.1:545451-571142 GCA_903364295.1 Serranus cabrilla
CAGCTCTGTTCGGTGACATTATTGTAACCTTACGACTCAACACGTTTACATTGATATTTTATTCTCCCAGCTGATTATCTGTATCGATCATATACATTGACTAGTGTGAGACTGTTTCTAAAAAAGTTAGATGCTTTCTAGCCAATTTTAAGCCGGAACCACCTTTGTGATACTGAGAACCCAGGGGTAAACCTGAAGTTACCTCACCATCCCTCAAATCCAGCTTTGTAGTACAGGGCTCTGGATGCTTTCCACGCAAAAACTTAGGGAAGCAGTTGTGTGTTGCTCGTTGTGGTGGGAAAGCTAATCAGAAAAACAACCTAACCATCCTCTTCCTTGAAATGAAATTAAAAAAATGCTAATAATTGCAAGGTGAAACCAAAAACAAGATAGAATCTTGAGTTTCCTTTGAGGGGCCACATTTAAATGGTAACAAATGTTGAATACTATGCCTTTGACTCCCACCTCCAATGAAGAACAGCACACAGTCACTTCCCTCAGCTTTTCTACCAGTAGCATCCCATGCAGAAAAGACTAACAAGAATGTCCTAAATGCTACAGTACACTTCTACTAAAAACACGTGTGAATGGCAGGTCTGGGGGGAACTGTGTATGCTGTGTTTCAGCCATTGATAGCTTATGTGGAGAACATTGTGCTCTTCCTTGTAATACTTGGCCTTCTCTTCACATCCCTTTATATTTCTGCTTTGGGAGGTGGTTCATTTGCAGACATATTTCCTTTCAGCATGTTGCTGTGTGGTAACCAACAAGATAGCCACTAAACCACTAATCTGCTTCATGTGTCTGTCCGGCATCTAAGCTGTGAGTTTATATGAATCCATGGTTTTCCACTGCTTGAAATTAGTCACTAACTGAATTAACTGCATGTACTTGTACTTTTGGTAAAAAAAAAAAAAAACTGCCTAACATTTCAATCAACTATATTGCTTGCTTCTTTCGATTTTTCACAACATTCTAAGAGATTTCTTGTTTCAGTGCTTTTCTAGATGACGTAACAAGAAGTCTCTGGCTTTGTTATTTCTTTATTCACTCTCTGAATTTTTAAATTACACTTGTGATTTACTTGTTGTGCTGATAATTATGTTTCATCTTTCCATAGAAAAACAGTCAGATACACCAGGTAAGGTTCTCTCCTTAATTTAAATTTGAATGTTTTGGAACCCCAGAAAAGTTTGTATTTTTTAACTAAATTATGTCTGACTGACAGTCCAAAACCCAAAGATACTAAGTTTACAAGCAGAGGGAACAAATTGCCACTCCTCACATTTGAATTTTGTTTGAATAAATTACTTCAACAACAGTTAATCAGCTATTAACCCTGTGCAAATTAAGAATAAAACAATTGGTAAAAAACAGCAGATATTTTAATTAGTGTAGTTCATATTGTTAAGACAATGGTCGTGACTATAAGTTTGCAACTGTTAATTTTTTTTTTCTTCTTTCCCTTACCAATAACATTACAGTACGAAACAGCACAGGTAAGTTTTTCTCTCTTTCATAAAAAACATTTGTTTCATAGAAACATTTCTGATAGACAGAGCTGCGTAGGAAGCAGAAATAGTCTGAATATTTGTATTAAATCACAGCAGATGGGTGGTAAGGTTAGTTCATTTTTCAGAACACAACTTTGTTTATTGATTCGGGACGTTTTTGTTCTTTTCACTAAGCACAGAGTCAGTGCCACGCTTTAGCTGTCTCATAACATTTTTAGTGAGGAAATAAAAAGTGTAAAGTAGGGTCATATGCTCAATTCCTTCAGTACAATCAGACTTCTTTTTGCAACAAGTGGAGTCGCCCCCTAGTGTCCATTAGAAAGAATGCAGGTTTAAGGCACTCTGCATTGGCTTCACCTTTCAGACCCAGAGGTTTCCACTTATTCATTACATTTCCCAGTTTTCTTTTATTTGAATTATTATACTACAGTTGATTGCTTGTCTGTGGTTTAATTCATTTTTTATTTGTTGTCCAAAAGAAAAAAAAATCCGTCCATTTGTATATTTTGTATAAATTAGAAGTGAAAAATTAGAAGTAGTAGTTTCATTATCTATTATCTGTTTTGTAATCCGTGTTGTTGTTGTTGTTTTGGTTGCATTAATAGAAGTTGTCTCTGCTCTCTCTGAACCAGACCCCATTATGATATTACTCATCATCTCCAATTTCATCATACCACTGGCTGTATACCTGTTCATGCGCCACCGGTGGGCGCAAGACAAGAAACAGTGGGTGAGTGAGAGAAAAATTCAGTTTGTTGTTTGATTGCAATGATCCATGTAGGTAACAACCAGTTTAACAGGTGTGAAGGCCCAGGAGCATGTAAGCAGGGATAGATTAGTAGAGCAGAATCAGCACATTCATTGGGACTCATGAAGCGCATGTCATCAATTTACATATTACAGCAAAAAAAACTATTTAAATTGTAATTTCTTTTCCAGAGTTTTACCCATGTGCCGAATGGAAATGTAATAGCAGCTCAGCCAGTGAAAGAGTTTGAGGTATTGTTGCATATATATATTTTTGGGATTTTAAAAGATATATGTTCATGAGAACAAAAATGGCTTAAACATTACTGTAGTTATAGAAATGGTATGGAGGAAAAAACTAATGCTTGTAGTCCTATTGGCCCAAAAAATCACAACAAAAAAGATTTTTTTTCATCTTCCAAAAAATTATACTGGCAACACTTTTTCCCCTTTTTAAAACTTTTATTCCACCTGGAAACACTTTTTCTCTCCTGCCTCCATAGCTGCCCTTAATCTGATCAACATTGTTATAAATTCTGATCCTGAACTGCGGAAATATAGGATGATTCATCTAAAATGCCGTGAGTAGAGATTAAACCATCTGGGGTTGATGTTTAACCACCTCTGTCAATGGGCCAGATCAAAAACATAATAATAAAAGAAAAGATCACAAGATTTTCAGTTAATTATCAACAGACAGATGGAGGTTTTTGCTCTGCATCATTTGAGGAAAGATTAAAAAAACATCAGTGAACAGGGTTCTGGCACTGTCCAAGCTTTCATTTGTACCTCTAATGGCTCAAGTGCATTTCAGGTTTTTGCAGGCTCATTTAACACACTGCAATGGTATGAATGAAAACAATGGGGTTCTCAAAGGTGGTAAATTAAGGCAAACATCGACGTATGAAAAACCCCCACTGTGGATCTGATCTCTGGGCCAGCAAAAGCTGTGGCAGGAGGCATAATGTTTTCTGGTAATCTGTTTTTTTGTCCCAATATCCCAGGAATGGATTTTGGTAGTCAAAGGTCAAAGGTCAAGGCCACTGTCCCCCTCAGATAACATCGCTGGCCATAACTCAAGAAATCATACGCTGCGAAACAATCTTAAAATGATGAAGTGATACATTTTTATTTCCTAAACCAAAAATACTTTTCTGGCAATTATTCCACACCATGAGTGATTTTGACCCTAACTGTGGTGACTGTATGACTGTATAGGATCTATAATAAAAGATCTGAATGAAGAAAAAATTCCCCTCATACCATTTATTAAAGTGCATGCAGTATATTATATGGGTCTGGACAGACATGGATGTAAGCTGCACTTTGACCCTTTGGTTGGCAGACTAGCTTTGTATCATTATTTAATGTTTTTAACTGGTGTCATAACCTTTTGTGAATAATTCACAACAACTGCAGGGAGTTAGTATTGAACTTGTGTACTGAAGCAGAACTGCTAATCTGTCAGCTTTCTGCTACAGTACTTAACTCTGAGGCTGCCCTAATGATCACAACCTAATGCCCATATTTGGTTAAATACATTCAGTAGACTTGAATTGATGATGTATGTTTAACCTTTATGTCTCTTTCAGACAGACACAACAATGGAATCTGCAAATACAGGTGTAGAGAGCAGCTATTTAATGGAGGTAAGTGTTAATAATCTGTCTCTGTTTGTAAGGTTGCCAGTGTGCTCTGGCTCTGACTGAGAAAAAAAATATTTCTGCATGAAATATTAATCCAAATGTTAGCAAAAACATTAAAACAAGGGATCATTACAACTTCCAGAACAACACAACCTTTGTTATCCAAGCCAAATATGATATCTGACACAATATAGGTTGTTTTTTTTAGATTATTTTTGGGGGCATTTTTCATGCTTTATCAGATAGTGACAGAGAGAATGGAGGGGAAGACACAAAGGGACCTCTGGCCAGACTTGAACCCGGGTCCGCCGCGGCAAGGACTCAGCCTTAGTGGGACGCACTCTACCAGTGTGGACGCCCCCACAATATAGTTTTTAATAAATATTATTTTAGTTTAGTTTATTTAGCCATTCATTATGTTTCTTGTGAAAACTGTTGGAAATATTGCCAAGTGCTAATTAGCCTGTGTTATCATGCTAACATTGTAAAAACATGATGAAAACGGTGTAAGTAGTTGCTACCGATCTGCATGTCGTTGTGAATATTTAAGGATGCTGATGTTAGCACTTAGCACAAAATACTGTTGCGCCAATATACAAATAAACACATAATAAACAAATAAACACATAATGAACTCATGGCTAATACAGCAGATGCTGCAATGTAAGATGAAAGCAGTAAGTAATTCTTTATCACTTGTTGGCTACGGACACCTGTGTGCTTGTCTTTGCTGTGATGCACACATAGGGTTAAATAGCCACATTGGCTATCCACCCTGGGAGCTAATAGCATTGTTAGCTACAGACACCTCGGTGCACATAGCATCTGACAACTTTTTTACAGAACAAACTGTAAAACTAATGCAGAAAATTGTACTTGGACTAATTTAGAAAGTATGTTAACTATTGAATTTGTTCTTTGTATATGTGAACAGGGCCTCAGTCTTGTTAATGAACACTTGTCTCTCTTTATTTCAGTGTCACTCCGTCCACGAACATTCAGCTGATACTCACAGTGGTGGTGCTGGTGACGTGACACAGCTTTAGGGGCCCTGCTCAAAACATAACATCTGTAAATTCATGAAGCAACACAGCAGTGGCGTGTAAAAAAAATATCTGGATGCCAGGAGGATCAGCTCGACGTCCCTGGTAACTGAACAGAAGAAGTGAATGATGGTTGTTTTTGTTGTGCCCAAAGTGGGCATGAACGAGCTGCAGCATGCCAGTCATGACCAATGGAAATAAGGTCAACACGACTCTATAGAGTCGAGCTGACTGAGCGACTCATCAGGACATACTTTTGAAGAATTTGTGTGTCTCCTCTGACAAGTTGATTTCTGTGCCATGCTTGTGTTCACTGCCTACACAGACATACACTGGGAGAGTTTCAGCAGGGAAGTTGGTTTTGAGCTTATTAGTGAGTGTCAGGAAAATAGGGTAAAACACCTAAATGGGATATTTTATATCAAGTTTGAACTGGTATAATAATAACAAGTCCTCAGAAAGAGCTCAGACCTACAGAAACGTTCTCGCAGATGTGTATGGCTGTTTGTTTGCAGCAACATTAATATGTACAATATGGCAGCTGTTAAGCATAATACTACTGGAGCTTGTTTGTTTTCGATGCATGAAAAAGTTATAACGTGATAAGCCGACCAGGACAGATAACACCTATGTATATTTCACAGTATGGAGGGAGCCTGTAAATGAGCATGCAGCTGACATTACCGCTTCAAACAACTATATGAAGCTTTTAGTTGTTATTAATTGAAGCCCCTCTATGAGCAAAAGAATATGATCTTTATTTATTTTTTGGCATTTTCATGCTGGATAGTGACAGAGAGAATAGAAGGGGGAGTCATGTAGCAAAGGGACCTTGGGCCGGATTTGATCCCAGGTCTACTACAATTAAGACTTCACCTTTGGGGCATTTCCTCAACCAATGAGCCACCAGGACCTGTCAAAAGAATATTATCTACATGACTATTCTTATTGCCTGCCACGGTGCCATCGGGTTAGACTTGACAAAATCAGACCAAATCATACAGGTTAACTGATTTTAGCTGAGACTCCAGCGCAGCACTACTGCAGTAAAATTAAGTTTTCTAATGTCAGTCCAGTCCAAAGGCATCATAAAAGTATGCCTGTAAAGTGAACTGCATTTTTTGTGAAGAAAACAGCTTACAGCTTCCTAAGCTTTTTGAAACACTGTCATTTCTAACCGTCCACTCATCAGTTTTTACATTTGACGGCAAGTGTGCCAGGTTTTCTTTCTGACAGTCAGACGGACAGTACAGTACAGAAAGAGCAGCAGCAAGCTAACCACCACCACCCACACACACTCTTACACACTCACACTCTTATTTATACTGAAAGGCGGTTTCAGTTTGTGCAGTGGCTGTAACTTCAATCTATTATTGTAAGCTACAAGGAAGACTAACACAATTCACCATTAAAATGTAATAAACACCTACTACAGCACATTAGATCACTCTAACTGGACTATAGTCTTTAAGCGTATACGCACCATAACATATTATACAATAACACCACACACATGTAGTTAATATAATTTAGTTACATTCTAATTGTTTAAAGTCGTTCAGAAATTAAAGTTTTCATGTTGTGTTATGGCATATGAGCCCAAGGGAGTAAACTAGCTTGATATGCTAAGCTATCGCTAGTACTAATAATAATAATACACACCAGTCCAAAGCATTTTTACCATTTGTCACAAGCTGTGAAAACATACTGTAGATGATGTGAAAATGCATTTTAACAATAGTTAATCTGGATATGTTCTCATGCAGATAAGCCTCATAAACATAAGTCTGACAATTTTGTGTTTAATGTTGTAAACGGAGGATCCACAAATCTTTTCATCCTCACAGAAGTATTTTCTGACAGCCAAATCTCAGTGGGTGGAGTCTATAGGTAAATAGTATGGTCACACATTTCGGATGTCAGTGTTGTAGTCAAGACCACCTAAAACTGAGACCAAGTCAATACCAAGAAATATCAGAGACTGCAACATTCTGTGACCTAAACGTACATGATGGGGTTTCAGCAGGATGCCCCCTCTACTAAAACCCTCTCCACTGGTGCCGAGGAGGCAGGGACTGACAGTTCAGTGTCAACTTGTAGAGTTGTGGGAATCGGTCATGATTTTTGGCCAGAAATAAGACACATGTCCTGACCCCTCACTCTCACACAAAGTTAACTTATTGTTACATCCATTGTAACATTAAGTTAGCTAATGCAGTGAGGTAATGTGCTAATATGCTTGCGTGCCTAGCTAGGGGGTAAATACCCCGCTAGCAAAACATAATTTCAAATTATGTTTGAGTCAAGTTATTGGTTGTGCTCAAAGCAATACAATTTACGCAAAATCACAGTAATTAACGAGGATATCCACAAATGCACAGGCAATTTATTGATATCCCAAGTTGTGGTCTTGATCGGTCTTGAAATAAAATCCCAAGTCCGCCTGTCCGAGACCGAGTAAAAATGCAGTTGATTCCGAGACGAGACCTTCCGAGATGAAAAGTGGTCTCAAGACCGGTCTCAAGACCAAGACCGATCTCAAGTACTACAACACTGTCAGATGTTCAAGTCAGCCAATGTAATGGTTTCATAACAGTAATTGTATAGGCTACATAGAAGTCAATGTTTTACGACTAAAAAAGATTCATGGCTAACTTTTGGAAAACTGAATTGGCAGCAGTTTAAGTAAAATGTGTGTATTCTGTCATTGTTGTGAATAGTAAACAGAACATGCAAGCTACTCCTGGTCTCGGTTGTATTATTTAACTTTTGTGGTATTATTTGCAATGTATTCCATTCCATATTCCACATTACCATCTTTGATAAACTTCCAAACCATGCATTTGTGTGAATACATCAGACACACAGCAGTGCTTCAACAGAGAAAAGAAGAAAAGAAGAAAAGAAAGAAAGCCGGATCCCCAAACGTCACCCTAATTATATCATTATTTCCTCAAAGTCTCCAACTGCTTAGGCCATCTACGCTAACAGTGAACCAGTGGCAGTCAGGGTTGGCCTATGAATGTCCAATTAGAATAATGACTTTAATTCATG
Organism: Serranus cabrilla; assembly: GCA_903364295.1. Taxonomy (NCBI): domain Eukaryota; kingdom Metazoa; phylum Chordata; class Actinopteri; order Perciformes; family Serranidae; genus Serranus; species Serranus cabrilla. The sequence goes on from CAFUXE010000732.1 coordinate 553,456, forward strand.
GTCAGTGCTGCCACCAACATCTAAATATGTTTGACCACAACACACAGTAACTCATGTGAGGCTTAAAAACATGAACAAGAATCATTTTTCCAAAATGTACTAAATCTCGTGGACAAGATAACCTACATGTGGGATGTCATGTTTTTGGTATAGTTTGTTTGCCACCAGAATTATGGAAAAACTAGTGGCCGAATTTTCATTCAACTTGGAAGGGTGTCGCATCAGGCAAGGAAAAAACCATTACGTTTTGGAGAGGATCTGAATCATGGCTGGATTCTGGCCATATTGCAAGGTCTCAAAAGAATCAACCAATCAATGCATTGCATTGCATGTTAAGTGCCCAACCAGAGGGAGATACACACTATGCCACGTTTACACCAACATTAAGCAGGCATACAGAGCCATACAACTTCCACACCTAGATTAGTCCGACCACCTCTCTCTGCCCCTTACCCCTGCATACAGCGCTCTCAGAAGAAGGACCAAGACCATCACCACATGGCCTCAAGACGCACTTCTCCAGCTCCAGGACTGGTTTGCCAACACTCAGTGGAGTGTCTTTGAACACCAGGACCTGGTGGTACACACAGAGGCTGTGTCATTCTACATCAAGTTCTGTAAGGGGAATGTCACAGTGGACAAATGCATGGATTTTTCCCAACCAGAAGCCCTGGATGACCTGCCAGGTCAGGAACCTGAAAAGAGTTTTTCTCACGCATTTCTCTATTCTAATTTAGCCTTGCTCAGTATTATTGCTTTTATGTAAGCACTCTGTGGACAACATGGGTAATTTTGCATTTTAACAAACACTTACAAAACAAACACAAGTCAAAAGAATCCTTTGTTAAAGATTGCGTAGGATTAACTGCATTCTGTTTTGCCATGTATATTTATAAGTGTTTGATAAAAAATTTTGATTAAAAAAAAAAAAAGGTTGCGTAGGATTTCTGACTTTGGCAACTGTCACTGGCAGCAACAAAAAGTATTTTTTATCTTGCACAAAGATTCCCTGAGGCCATACAGCATTGCTAGCAATCCGTCAAAATGGATGACCACCGCTTGCATTTTATATCATGCTCATTCTGTGTTTTTCAAAGACAGCAGTGTAATGGAAAAGTCGAATCAATGGCTGCTGTGGTGGGAGGCCTCATGTTTTCTGGTTGTCGTGCATCCAACAATCCCACTCTCATGAGCATGACATTTTAAAAATGAGGCAGTTCCTTACAACTTTGCACAAATGTCCTCATTCTAAATCCTGAAGGTCAAAGGTCCACTCTAGAGTGAAATAATAATGTGTAAATAATGTTCTGCGAAAGCAATTTTCTGACAATTACGTAATTCATCAACCCAAATGGATATTTCATATGTCAGATACTAAATCTTTGATCTTGAAGGACTGTATAGATCTTCTGTGTTGTAGGGTTAAAGGTTGTTATTCTAGTTCATCACACAGTACTCCCTTCAATGAATGGGGTTGATGGATAACAGCATTTAAAACGGATGTGGTGTCATATCTTTAGCCATGCTAGCTGCATGCCAGAAATGTACATCGGTCCGCCACTTTGGTCCACTATCTTGACACCATATAAATTTATGGATATGAATATGTGCACATCCATTGATGGTCCCAACAACAACATTGATAGTGTTGCAGAAACAGCAGGTGGGTTTGTGGGATACAACTTAAAAAGGTAGATAAATAAAATAATCTGTTAGAAGTACATATTAAAGGGTCCACCGAAAAATATGCACCACTTTAAAGGAAATAACAGGCAGTTGAGAATTTCTTGTAATATAGAGGTTGCCATGCCAATAGAAAATAAAAACATTTGTTGATTTTAGTTCTCCTATCCAGATTAATGCAGAATATTATTTCATCATGACAAACAAACAGGTCAGAATTTGTCCTTCCTGTATGATTGATTCTTACACAGGTCCCAGAGTTGGGATCTGGGAGAGTGCAAGTGTTAACAAAGTAAGTCTGTTTCACTGTTGATGACATGAACATGGTTATATCAAAGCTTTATAGATCACCACAGGTCAAGAAGCCCACCCACAAATGAAAGTGGCAAACACAGGGCACATAAAGAAGAAGAAACTCAAACAGTTGGTTTTATTTAGGATTGTCATTAGTCATTATTAGGATGACTATGTATAGGGTGTCTTTATGTAGGACATTGTTATTAGTACCTGTTCAGAGTTGGTCTAAATGTCTTTTTTCAAGGTGCTCTCACAAGCAGGTGATATGCATTGCTACAGGAGTATTTATTGCACTAAACTACGTTGTGCTAATTTAGAATGACAGGAGAAAGGCTTAATTCTTCTGCATTTCTGACTAAATTTGAGCATTTTACAGAACATATAATGCAGAAAACTAACCCTGAGGCGATTTTGAAATAATGTCATTATCACCTTGTTTAATAAATGAAAAGTTCTTTCCTCTATCACCTAAAGATGGCTGAAAAGTAATAAGGGAAGAAAGTTGTTGGACTTTTCCAAAGAAGAATGAAAGAATACATTGTATGCAATTTTCTTTCATTCATTCCTTTAGTAACCTTAACCTCTTATCCCAACTCGATAGTCGCTATAGACTATCACATGGCTGACACACAGTAAACCATTCATGCTCTCATTCACACCTAAGAGCACCCCTACGAGTCCTACGAGCCAAACAGAACCCACACTGACACAGGGAGAACATGCAAACTCCACACAGAAAAGCCCCAACCCGGATTTAAACACGTGACCCTCTTGCTGTAACGCAAACCAATCTACATCGGCTGCCATATTGGTAATCAGTGATCAGTATTTGTTTAAAAAACACACACACACACACATATTGGTTGGGCCCGAGACAAAATTTGGATATTATATTGGTGTACACTTGGGGAATTTTTCATGTTGTCTACAGAAGCTATTGAATTTAAAAACTGCAATAGGTGCACAACTCAATACATCATATCGCATGCAAAAAGTTTATGCCTGATAAATGACACTGTACAGCCAAATACAAAGACACATTTAACTCTTGCCAAACTCTACTAGTGTTGTCTGTGTTAGACATGAAGATGATGGATTATAGACCAAGACATAATTATCAGGCTCACAACAGAATCTTTTACTGAGGAATGAATTGCTTTGCGTGTGAGAGTAAAGAGCTCAATAGAGCTAAATGTTGGAACCAAACTGATATGCTGACGCTGGTCCCAACCTTTAGCATCCATTCAGGCAAAATAGGTCTTTGACTTAACCAGTGTTTTTCTGTGTTTGAAACCACACGCACACACGTAAACACAACATAGTCTGCGGATGTGAGCCAGCTGGTGTCCCTCTGCCCTGACAATGTTGTTGCAACTCACTGTGTTCAACTATTAACTGAAGATAAGACTTATGTGTCCTCACTACTGTTTCTCAAAGAGCAATATCCACCATGTCATGATTGTTGTAATAAATCTCATGCAAGTTTTCACACTATTCAGGCAAATCGTTGTAGGCATCTGTTAATCATTCAGGACAGACAGAGAAGCAAAAATGGATAGTACACTACATTGCATTAGTGACTATTGCAGACATATTTTTAGTTTGCTATGCTCATCATCCTCAGCCCAAATGCTCTCCAACTGAGTAACATTGCCCTGTCCTTTGCTGACTCGACAGTCTGAAGCACAAGTGACACTGTCCTATGATTATGACACCATTTTGTATTATGTCAAAAATATTTTTTTTCACACATTTGCACACATTAAAGGTGGAAAAAAGCTGAATTGCTTTATCTTTTTCATTTGTATCTCAAAAAACTGATAGTTAGGGGTGTGTAGAATTCAGATATCCACTGCATGTCAGCAAGATCAAAATAGTATGATATGCTCCTTTCTTCAAATACATATTATTCCAGTGTTCCTTTGCTGAATCTCTGAATTGTTTGTTAACATTCTTACTCAAGTAAAGGATCTGATTGATTATTCCACCACTGATTGGGCCTCAAGATCAGTTAATAAATGAGGACCCAGCTCAGGCTCTTATTTTGTCAGTTGATGGCGCTTTTATTCTGAAGGTTTAGTATCGGAAATCTTGCTGCGTTGTCCACCGGCGCGAGGGCAAGACATTTCACGTCAGACAGGCACCGGAAAACACTCGTGGAAAGGTAAAAGCATTTTTATTTACGTCTGTAGAAGGGACGAACAGCAGAGATAGAAATTATTTCAGTTAAAAAACAAAGAGCAAAGCCAGTCGGCTACTGTGCACGGAACCTAACGTAAAGTCTCTAGACGCGAAAGACCACGGACAAACGAGACATGTAACCAAGACAACGGGCTTTGTCTAACGTTTAACGTGTGGTCATCTATTGTTAGGATCAACGAGTTTTTATAGGAAAGTGCTCACTTCCACACTCTATATGTCGATGTTTATGCTTGTTAGCCCACTTTGCCAATAACTCAGTCTCCACAAGTATCCGAGGTCTCTAAGTGAAATACAATAAAGTCAAAGGCCTTACCCACATGTTCATGAGTTTAAAATGTTAATGGACCTCTTAATTTGGCGCTATGTCACTATTTTTATTTATGTCATGCTCACATTTCGCGCATGCGTGTTGAAGAGAACTCCTCTCCTGACTAGTTATGCAGCTAGACAATGAAAGTTGTTGTTAAACTGCCTTGAAATACAGCACGCAGAGGCCTATATTGTTAAGTTTCACATGCCCAATTTAACCCTTAACATTCGTGTTTGGTGTAAAAGTCACCGTTTTTGCTGTTTAACATAAAGCTGTACACTCACCGGCCACTTTATCAGCAAGCAAGTTGTACCTAATAAAGTGGCGGTGTGGTCTTCATCTGCTTCAAGGTTGGACGTGTTGTTCAGATGCTCTTCTGCAGACCTTCGTTGTAACAAGTGGTTATTTGAGTTACTGTTGAACCAGTCTGGCCATTCTCCTCTGACCTCTGGCATCAACAAGGCATCAAGGCTCACTGGATATTTTCTCTTTTTCCCCTGTTGCAGATGAAGGATCTTAAGCTATTTTGATTTCTTCTGGACTTTTTTTCTTTTTGTTTACACAACATCTCCAGAGATGGTTGTGTGTGAAAATCCCAGTAGATCAGCAGTTTGTGAAATTCTCAGACCAACAACCATGCCACATTCAAAGTCACATAAATCTCCTTTCTTCCTCATTCTGATGCTCACTTTGAACTTCAGCAGTTCGTTTTCACCATGTCTACATGCATTGACTTGCTGCCATGTGATTGGTTTGGATTAGATATAGTGAGTGTATGTTGCATTATAGTATCAAAAGCAGGTGATAACATAAGTTATCTGTTCTCTTTACTGAAGAACATAAGCTAGTACTACTCGCGCTGTGAAACTGATGTATAACGTCCTCGAGAGCTCTGACAGAGTTTGAAAAGTTTAGAAAAAATAACCATCGAAAGTCATTTCTGTCAAAACAATCAACCTCAAATATCTGTTTTGGTATTGTTTCCAGGCTTGTTCAGTGTTTCATATTGTCTTATAACTATATCATGTGTGATTGATGAGAATGGCAAAAGGAGCATGAGCAACTATTACACATTATGAGGAGTTATTTCATTTGCTAGATTTGTATTTGAGAGTTGAATTCATTGACTCATTTTTACATTGACAACAGATGACTACAGATTCATCACTCCTCAACTCTGAGCTGGAGTTACAGCAGCAAGAGGAGCTGTATCAACAGCTGCTGTTACAGGTAAGATTGCTTTAAAGGGAATTGGGTTAAAGTGTGATTTTAGCTTTTTCCTAACTGCAATCACTTTGTGATCATAAATGACAATGACAGGATGTTATCAGTAAAACATGGTTTTGGGGAAAGTAGAGGGATTTGTCGGGAATTACTGGGTCATTCGTCAGTTGCTAAGTAAGAGTGTCTTAGCAAAACCTTTGAGTGTAAAGAATCAAATAAGGGATAATTTTATTTCTAATGAAGAGTGATTCAAGTTTGGAAAATTCTATATTTTATCTGTGCTTTTTCATCTACAAAATACATTTTTAAGTGACTAATATTTGAAATAGTGTTGGGTCAGTAGACAATACCAATGTCCATTATTATGGCTGACAATCATCACTCACTGAACCCAACATGGTGGTTTTAAAGCACCATCCCACATCCTCACCTGCACTCTGGTGCCTGTTTGCATTGACCTTCATTAAGTGCTTAAAAAGTTACATTTCAGATTTTTTTTTAACAGTGAACTGACTGATTTCAAGCTGTCATATCAGCAGATCTAAGTAGAATTAATTAAAACTAATTCAGAGTTTTGAAAACATAATCATTTTTACGGTCTATGTAATGCCCTCATGCCATCCATAATGGTGGATATTACCCTTGTAGTAGGTTTTGTGCCAGTTAGATTTGAGTAGTTTCATCCAAATCTGTCCAAAACAAACTCCGGGGACAACATAACCTCCTTTGCAGAGGTAATAATAATACATGAATCTGCTTTAGGGTAGAGAATAAAAATGCATTCCCTTGAGTGTGAGTTTCAATCTTCTCATCAAACTTTCTTAACCTTTCGAACTATGTTTATATAATTCATGATGATGCAATCGATAAAAAAAACGGTCTTCTCTGTGTTTGGAGACAGATTCTTTTTTTAGCTCTGGTAAGATGATTGAAACAGTCAGTGAAAGGCTTTGCAGGGACGTCTGCTCAGCTGTTCTTGACTTGAAAGTGATAAAATGCCTTTGGCTTGCTTCATGCATCACTTTTGTCCTTTGCTGGAATAAATACCAATAGAAAACAAAGAGGAAAAAATACTGCACTATACAAAAAGTGTTAGTTTGTCCTGACTTCTTCCTCTTTCAGTACGGCATTCTAAATGTAAACTTACTGACACTGGTTATCTTTTTAGACAGTGGGAAAGATGCAGGCTGAAAACCCAGACTCCAAAGTAATCCGACCTCAACCTGGTGAGTAGCTCCAACACATGTTAGGTCAAACCTTGGGATTTGTTCATGGGTATGACTGCTTGTGTTTAGTTCTAATTTTGGTTTCTCTTCCTTGTTCCCCTTTTTCATTTTCTTTCCTACCTCTTACTCCTTCCCCCTCTCAGGCATGTGTGTGAAAACTCTCTCAGAGCCAGACAAGCAGAAGGTCTTTGTCAACATCTGCCAGTCCAACTCTGTCCCGCTGCCACCGGAAATCTCCAAAGAGGAGCTTGTGGAGCTGCTCCAGTCAGAGGATCCCAGCGGCTACAGAGTTCCCATGAGTCTTGGCGAGCCACACACAGAAATAGACAACAGTATGTGACTAAATCCAAAGCTGACGATTTTTCTTAGGGAAGTACATACACGACTGTCCAAATGTTTGGATTGGCAAAAGTTTAAGTGGTGTTTGATGCTTTTGAAGTTTAACCAAAGGAAGTGCAGTGTTGAATTTGATTCAATTTGGCCTGATGATGGGAATGTAACAACAAACTTAGTGTGTAAGATTTGAACCGTCAGTCTCAGAAACAAACATTTTCTTTTCCCTGGATGCTGTGGGCTCATACAAATCTATCCAAATAAGCAAAGCCCATTTGTGACTATATCAATTCTCTTCACTTTTAATTGTGTCCATATTTTTCCACCAATCTTCTTACAAATTTGGAGCAATCACAACCAAACCCGGCCCAAGTATGACGTTTTATTTCATTTGATGTTTTATACCTTTAAGGTGGCACTGTAGCAACATCATCTCACTGTAGAGGAAGGAATTGCTTAAAGGGTTCGGGTACAGGAATCTTTTTGTGTATATATGAAGGACTCATATATCAAGAGAACTGTTTAACCAATCAACTCCTCACCGAGCAGCTGTATTGCTGAGGAGTGCAGTGTGAGGTGATCTGATGAGCAGTTCTCAAGAACAGTGCAAGCAGCTACACCACAGTTCTTCACAGCTCTTCTGGGGCTAAGCAAGGAACTTTTAGAACATAGTTCAGGATTTTGGACATCAAGATGTATTAAATAGTTGCCAGTAGTGGAGTGGATGCAGAGCTATTAGCTTACTTTCCGAGCTCTGGTGTCGGAGTTCTGTCTGGTTCCAATTGAAGAATAGATAGACAGAGTCATGAAACTGCAAGGTTTTACTCCACAAAACTACAGTTATTATTAATAATTTCCTCATCCTAAAATGTAATGTATTACAAATGAAAATAATACATTTGTAACCTGAATCTCTTTATGTTTTTCTCTACATGAACAGCAATGTGTATTCTTAATTAGTTTTGTGGCCTGAGACCTGATTCATAGTTCAGCTGTCATTCATCTACAACTTAAAATCAGCAAATTGAAAGTTAAGTTTCTTTGTACTCCTCAGTTCCACTGTTATGCATTCAACTTTGTTTGCAACTGTATGCAGGCAGCTTTTTTTCTATCAAGCGACCTTTTTCTTTAAATTCCAGTGTGGTTGAGAACAGACCCATCAGAATATGATTTCAGTTTGAATTGTCCAAATATTTCAAGAAATCACAGCTGTGCTCCAGCTGTGTGTTCCAGGGCCAACATTTTTCTATTGTTTTGCAGAGGCACTTACTATATAGGTGTAATGATTTATCACAGCAAGATTAGACAAAATGACACGTTGAGTTTTGCTTGTTGAGTCACACCCTGTTATTAATGATGGCACTTTAAGTAGCAGCAGTTTTTCATGGTGATTTACAGCAATAAATAAACATCTTCATGCTTTGGTAACACATCCCCTATTTGTTGTGGCCTGCGGGTTCAAATATGCAATCGTGATGTCAAACCTCTGGCACAGGAGGTTTTAAAGGCATGTTTAGACATATTCTTTTGTAGTCACCGTTTGGCTTTAATGTTGCTCCTAGTAGTAGTGGTACTGCACCGCTGCAAACGAAAGAACAAGCAATACACATTGGTTGTCGCCAAAAAAAATTTCCAGCAAATTCAGGCGGAATGGATGATTTAACTTCCTATTTTCTCCAGGAGTAAAATGGACATGAGGGATACTGAAAGCTGGAGTTCAAAGCATGGCCAGGTTCAGGGGCGGGGCCAGGGTATTGACTCCAGCTGAAATCTGATTGGCCCCTGAAATGTGTCTGTTCAAAATGCAAAATGAGTGAATAGTCTCACCAATATTAATTTTGTGGTTTGCTTTTTAAAAATGTATAAATTAGTCCTAAGATAAATATCATTGTTTTCTGGCAGCTGAATGTTGTGTTCACCTTTTTAAAGTCAGTTATTCCCCTAAGCTGATTTGCTGCTGGTTGGTTATGTGGTTATTTTCATGCATAGAAGTCACCAAAGTGCAGGAAATTACCACCAGACCTCCTACTTGATACTGGGTCTTGCTTCGTATATTATGGCTCCCTTGCATCAAATTCATCACTGTTTTTCTAGATGGTAAATGATTCCACTGGAACTCTGTTTGATCCTTTAGTTAGTTTCGCCTTTGTCTATGTTAAAAGCCTTTACAAAATAAAGGCACGATATAGAATGCAAATGTATGGTATTTTAAGCACTTTTTAAACAGGAAATGTAAAATGATATCAAATCTCTTCTGTAAGACCGCAGCTACACTGCACCACAGGCGGAGGATTTTAACATCCAATTTTAAAAAAAGCTGTAATTATTTTTTAATTCACACACTATATTTCAGGCAGTTAGACCTTCACAGTGTATGTATTTGTAGCTATTTCTCAGTCGGGTGCTAACAGAAGAGAAAAGAGATTTTTTTGCCTTTGCTTCCTATTTTCTCATGCTTCTCCTAAAATACTGAATTCACATGTCTCTGTTACAGATTCTCAGGCTTGCACAGCTTATGACGTGGTCATCAACCAGGAGTTCTTCCAGAAGTGCCAGGTGTGTGTATGTGTGCTGTCCTGTTTGACATCCATTCAACTAAGTAGTTTTCTAATTATGTTGAGGGGAGAGGAAATAGGAGAGGTCTTAACTTATATCTATATATGCATAATATCAGAGTTGGTTAATATTGTGTAATTATGTCTCACAATCTGTCATTTTTTTTTTTTTTTTTCAACTTTAGTTTTTATTTTCTTTTTCACACATATACATGAACATAGAACAACAGATAACAAGTATGGGATCAGCTCACAATGACCAAGGGGGATATACAGTTTTCAGATTACCTTGAATTATCATTTATAAGAGGTTACATTGTCCTTTAAATGTAGACGTCTTTGTTTTTAAATCTAATCCATTTGTTCCATTTTTTATTAAAGTCATCTTTTTTTAGTCTTAAACAATAAGTCATCTTTTCCATCACACATATTTCTTGTACTATATCTAACCATTCTTTGTGTCTAGGGGGGTCACAATCTGTCATTTTAAAGTTTGTATGTTGCAACTGCACTTTATTGAAATGACCAACTTTATCACAGAGAAGATTTCTGATTTGACTGAAATATCACACTGATTTGGAAAGTCAGAAATGTATCAAGTAAAATCAGCTGTCTATTGTGGCTAAACTGACGGAAATGTTGTGTTGCTTGTGATTATCTACAGTTAACCAAACCACCAGAGGGCATCCCAATGCCACAGTCCTAACCTGTTGAGTTGAATGTGTTTGTGTCTTGTAGAAGGATCCCTTGTTCCAGCAGTTCGTTATTCTGGTGTCCTTAGAGGGTTTGGAGAACAAATACAATCTGGAGCTAAGTAGAGGTGTGTGGCGTGTAGTGTGTGGTTGGTGCCGATGTGATTTTGGAAGCGGATGGTGACATTCCTTTTTTTTTTCTGCAGACTGGAAGGTGCTGAAGAACAGAAAGTTCTTGGGTTCTGTTAGTGAGCAGAATATCCGGACAAAGAGCAGGCCAGTGATTCAAGAGCTGCATCCTGAGTACGTGCCTCTGACTCTCTCTCCGTCTGTGCGTGTGGATAGACTTGCACATCTGGAGCCTGCGCCTTTTTTCTATCCAGTCACATGGATAAACAAACACACAAACTCTTGGAAAATGTCTTGATAAGGTTGAATCGGACACACATAGAGTTTCTTTTCATAGTTTCTTGCTGAGAAAATAAATCATCTACAGATTGATAAAAAAGGAATACACTTTACTTTACTTGATAATATGACCTTCCTATGATTCATATCAGATGCTCATATCTCCAACCCTCTTCTTTTCCAGGGCTAGCTCAACTGCCAAGGCCAAAAGGTACGCCGCCCTTCCTAACTGTGGATTACAGATTCCACCAAAACAATAAAAGGAAATGACTCAATAAATAAATGAATGCCATTAATAGTACCAAAAATAAATGTAGGCATCAATTAATTGATTAAATGTGACATAAATTGATATTTCTGTTTGAAATTTGCTTGCATCCAATCATTTAGTTTCATGTTTAATTTTTTTTTTTACATTATTTTCTAAAATTATTTGATTTTCTGTACTATTTCCCTACATGCAAGAGAAGGAGTCATTTATTTATTGATTGATTTGTTTTGTTTTTCATTTTGGCAGCTTCCGTCCTCTGTTACAGGGTTTAAGTCAGAGCAACATGCCATGTCTGTTTCTCACTCGCTCTTTGGCCTTCTGTTGTTAATCTGTGCACTTGTGCTTTGTCTCCATTTCCGTCTCGAATCTTTTCCTCTTAACCTTCACTGTCTCCAGACCAGAGTTCACGTTGCTTGTGGAGCCCCCTTCTGGTGACCCTGAGTACCTCATTGCAGAAATAAAGCTACCCGGAGTGGTGAGACATACTATATTAATATTTAAAGGTCATGTGTCATTTTTGGTTAATAGTCCTTCAGTATTATTTCTTGCATCATATTGTGGAGCGCTTACTGATTCTCTCTCTTTAGTTTTATTCCTGTCAGGCTAGAAAATCAATTTTGAAGGCAATAAAAGGACAGTAGACGCTCTGTCATCCAGACTAACATGAACATTGCATTCATACTTTATAGAATCCCATTTAAATGTTGATTTACCAAAGATTGAGATGAAGTCTTCTTATTGACAACCCATGCTACATCAATCCATGTGAAATATCAGCAGACAAGCTGCTTCATCATACGGTGTCATCATACAAATGAGAATACTAGTAAGCTGCCACTTAATAAAGGACTAAAGTCATGAACCACAAGCTGTATTTCAACTAACTTATTATGAAAACTAAGATGTCATAAGAATAATCTGTAAAATCTGTGCATTTAGAGAGCATTCTCATCAAACTACATGTCCTCCAAGGTGACAAGTGAATATTAAATTCTTGATTGCCACCAGTTGGACATCTCTTTCCCCGGCTTCCCGCCTCCTCTACCTTGGGACGACCAACAGCCGCTGCATTGTGTCAGCCCACACCGGCTGCTGGGGGCTGGCTAAATACAGCAGCTAGCCTGAACCATTGACTTCCATGGTGCTGAGCCAAGCTTCCAATTCATCATTTAAAACATATGCATTTACCAGTTAAGGAGACAGAGGAGTAGCAAAACCTTTGACACACTGAAGGAGAGAGAGCAGGAGAGTGAGAGAGAAGCCATGGCTAAGCTAGGCTAACAGAACTGAATAGCGTGTCAGTAATTGTTGGATTTGTAAGAAAGTCACTAAAAGAAGGTGACAGCTGTGAGTGCTTGGTGTAGTTTCACTGATTATAGTGGAAGTGTAGTGTTGAAGCAGCCATGCCACAAAAGACTCGGCTCTCTTTTTTAGTGCCAGCACCACCAAGAAGCACGATTTCAGACTCTCTTCTGCTTGCAACCTCAAGTTAACACTTTCCTCTTTGAGTCTTTCAAAAGGAAAGATTTGCTAACATCACTAATGTTGTACCTACATATTTTATGTCATCATTTCATAATGTTATACAATACATTAATTGATAAATGCAGATGTGTAGTCGAGCCTCACCTGGCTGATCTTGTCTCCCGTGCAGCCGTCGTCCCGCTCTTTGGTTCTGGACGTCGGAGAGGACCGACTGGTGCTGACAGCTCGGCCCTCACTCTTCTATCTCGACATCTTCCATCCCTTCATCATCGAGCAGGAGAACAGTGTGGCACAGTACAACAACAGCACCCAGGTACTGAACACACACATGCATGTACAGTACTGTAGCCTGTAGCACTGTACACCAACACACACATACTGAGACTGGATGATACTGGTGGTTATGCAACACATGATTTAAAGGGCACACACACAATATAAATGTAGTATGGCATTTACATAAAGCAGTAAGCAGACACACGGTAACTCTTAATATACTGAACACTTTGTTCCTGTTTTCTCTTTTCCAGATCCTTACTGTCACTATGCCCGTGGTGTCTTCATAAAACTATGAAAATTATGTCCAGTTATTTATTTTTTGTTAAAATATAAAAGTTAAATAAAAGTGTTTTTTTATAAAGTCACATTTCTTTGTGTTATTTTATTCACAGCTTAAACCCCCATTAGGTTCAATGTGGATTTAGGCCAGTTCAAAGTCTGTAAAATATTTTTATTCATGTAAGAAAAAGTTTGTGGTGCAAACTGCATAATAATATTCTCTCACACTGCAGGACTTTATGTCTCCACATATCCCAGACCTGTTCTTGATTTGAAACCGCTTTGGGATGAATTGTGACGCAGCATCAGTGAGGCTCTGTGTGTTGAAATCTGCTGATAACATGTAGTAAAATGTTTATGGTTGACAGAGATGACACTAAAAAGCAGGCCAACCAAATATTTGCTTACTTTGATGTGTTGATGAGAACATATGACATAAATTATATTCACTTAGGAGACAAATAAAGATCCCTTGTTACAGCGCACACTTCATTCCTGCAGTGACAGTTGGCCACTGAGCGGCTCTACTGAAGCTCTGCTGAATCACAGTGATATTGCAGCTGCAGAGGGAGTGGCCAGCATTTCTCTTTTACATTCCATTCCCAGATTTTCCGCAAACTTCGGCTTTCAGCAGCCAGAATAAGCAGAACAAAACCCAAAGGAAAACATATTAAAGTGCCTGATTCAACAGAGTTTTGCAATTCAGCTAAAGGAGCAAGTCACGTACTCCAGTACTTTATTCAAGTATCATTTTGAGGCACTTCCCATTTTTGTTACTTTATACTTCTACTCCACTGCATTTTAGAGGCAAATATTGTACATTTTTACATTTAGCTGCCAGTTTAAGTTACTTTTCAGGCCTAGACCTAAAGTAAAAAAAAAGATCATTTTAAAATGATTATGCATTTTTATAAATCAAACCATAAAACAGTATATTAAGTAGTTAAATGGGCCCTACCTTGAGAAAATGTAAATGCTGCTAACATTCTGCGTATTCTGGACTTTTAGTTAAGTCATTTTTGAATGCAGGACTTTTACTTTTGAATAATTTCAAAGTATGGTGTTAAAAAACAACAACAACAAGAACCGCTAAGTTAAAGTAAGTATGAAAACATTATGTAGAAGTCATATAAGACAGGACAGCCCCAGGCTTGTTGGTTAGCTTGCTAAGTTCAGTAGATACCTGCAACACAATACATACACAGCTTTTATGAAAAGTCAACAGGCAATAAATGTTTATGTGTGAACAACATGAACTGTGTCCATCATAACAATTAACACCTACTGTTTATACATTACTGCACATTTTACATGTAGCCACTTGCACTAATTAGCCTTTTAAAGACGTCTCCCTTAAAGATCTATTACCATCGATATAAATAGAGGAACATTTAATACCTTTCTGTGACCTCTTTAACACTTTCATTTAGCAATGTGGGAAGCACAGTGACCTCCACAACACGAGGCCATGGAGCCAAAACCCCGCTCAGTTTCTGGTGTAGCGTGGTTACCTTTTGCGTGGGCTCTTTCTGTGAACTGGAAACCTCCCCTTTCATGGAAAAAGCAGTGAGTGAAGCAGTCACTTTTCTATTTGTGGATCTGCTGTGGTTATCTCTCTGCCTGTTGCTCCCTCTCTCACTCTTCTTTTATCTCTCTCTTCATGCTGAGCATCCACACCTGTTGGGCTCGCTCTGCTCTCACGCTTCTCCCTTTGTTAGACTGTAAGGATGTGGGTGGATCTAGATGTAAAAATGTCATTCATTTTTTGCATACTGTTGATAATGGTCTGTTCGGTCTATTCTTTTACATTTCCAATTACATTTCCTTTCAACAGAAGAACATTCTCAGTTACGTTCTGGGGCAAACATTTTTATTCATGTTTTCTTTTTCTGTGTCAGGAGGAGGTTGACTTTCAGCAGACTGCTGTTTGTGTTAATGTTGCCTTTTTCTAAACTTTCATTCATAAATGACCTAACATAACACACTCAACTTGTGTACATTACTGAAGTTACCTACCAGAAGTAATTATTTCAAACAAACACGATATTTCCTCAACCTAAGCAAGTAGCCAGTAAGGAAGTGTAATTTATTTTTTGCGTACTGTTGATAGGTGTTTTCAGATTGAAGTAAGTGGCATTTCCAGAACAGGTGGTCATGAAATGTTCCTAAATTTAAAAAAACAAGATTACATAATTTGTGAGCTTTAGACCTGGCAGATTTTAGGTTTTTCATCTAACTCTAGGTAAAACAGGCTTTTTTGTTATGTAGTGTGTCTCATAAAATGATGTTCCCATACAACAAAACTGCATTCTTAGTTAGTCATATTTTCCCTGATAAACATTTTTGTTTGTCTGTCATATCACAATTGCAAACAAAACAATACATTATTGTACAACACAATACATTATAATACATTACAAACATACGCCCTTTAACCCCAAACATGATTTCCTTAACCTAATCAAGTAGCCTGGATTTGTTTCAATTAATAACATTAACCAAGTGTTGTTTTCCTCAGAAAGTAATAGAGAATGCAGTTTCCTTGTAAGGGAATGTCATTTTTAGGAAACAGGGTTGGAGGATGCTATCATAGTAACAGCTGCTGAGGATGATGGGTACTGTAGTATACAGAAGAATTTGATATTCCTTTATCTTCCAAATCTCAGTCTCATTAGCCCATGATGGGCGGCAGTTTTAATGAATGAAAATATAACAACCAACCAAACCAACAAAACGCTTTTACTCCATTGCCTCTCCCCTGCCAGTCCGCCTCTGCCAGCTTACTCTCCTTGCATCCATCACACCCTCCCTCTTTATTTTGCCATCCCCCTCTCCACCTGCCCTGTGGCACCCCTCCATTTGTCGAGTGAGGTCATCTCTCTGTTCTCCCTAATCCTGCGAGGTGCTCATCTTTCTGCCTCCGCTTAATCCGCCTGTGGCTGGCAGCCCTGACCACACACACACACACACACACATCTGCGCATTTGCGCACACAGACTCACAGTTATTCTTGTATTGTATACTCGGACACTCAGTAATTCTCACAGTATGCATTCACACATATTCATTCAGACAGCACACACACACACACACACACAGCGCCCCTCCACCTCTCTGTATAAAACTCCCTCTGTCTGCACAATAACCATTCTGTCTGTCCCCGTCCCTCTGTCTGCCTCTCGTGTCTGGTAAGACCACACCTTCATACAGGTATGTCTACCATCTTTTAATATATCCTCTGTAGGTTTTGTTCTCATATTGATTTCATTGTATAATATTGTGGTGGAATGAGATCAATATGATTTTTTTATCATGCATTTTAATATACACTTTGTTGCACGGTTTTAGTTTTGTCAGTACTTTGAAAACTTATTTGCTCCAGCATGACACCAACTAGCAAATCAGGAAAAAAAAACCACATCAAATGTCAACCATCAATCAACCAAATGTTACATCAATTTAAGGATTTTCAACATTCCACATATGTGCTGAACTTGATTTTGCAATTGCAGAATTTGTCAGTAAACTGTTTCTTAGCAGCGTCCCTGAATGCACCATGGTGGAAGAATCTCTAGCCATGAAAACATATTCTATGGGGTTTATATCATGGAAGTAAACCATGGGGGTTATCATTTTTTAACTTATGTGTCAGGCAAATAATTCTTGCTGGACTAAATAGGTGCTATCTTTTGGTCCTGGATCAAATTGTTTTGATACATCCATGGTCTGTATTAGCCTGGCAGGCACTCAGACTGACAAGTACAAACCACAGAGCATTTTCATTGTGTAGATTATTGTGAACCGTGGTCCAGTGGCTGGATTTCATTCTGTAGCCTGGACCAAGGATGAGGTCTAATGCTGCCCAGACAATGTCCCCACTTGGCCTCTTGTGCCAAACCCCGTCCACACTGTTAGTTCAGAAAAGCATTCAGCAAATTGTCATTGACACCACAGCACTGTTAGCTAGCTTGCATTCCATTATTTCTTTATGGGCTAACTGTCTGAGGTCTCACAGCTAATTAGGCTTTTGTAAGTACTGTGCATGGCGTGTGTGTGTGTGTGTGTGCAGCCTACCATCCTTCACATTGTTCCTTTGCCTCTATGGTCACTGCCAA
The DNA here is from genome assembly GCA_903364295.1 of Serranus cabrilla. NCBI lineage: Eukaryota > Metazoa > Chordata > Actinopteri > Perciformes > Serranidae > Serranus > Serranus cabrilla. The sequence continues at coordinate 570,815 of CAFUXE010000732.1, forward strand.
TACACAAATGCTAACTGTCTGAGGTCAGTGTAGCTAACTTTAGCACCCAGAGGAAAGCAGAGGATAAGAATCTGGTGTCTACATACATTATTTTAATCTTTGCACTTTATAAAGTGTTTGTGTTAATATGTCTGTGTGACAAAAATGTGATATCACAATCAAATTACAAAATTAAGTAATGTAAATCATTACATTTTAAGTTGCAGACTTGCTTAGAGTTAGGTTTGGTTTACAGCTAGGACTGGGTAAGTAGTTATGATTAGTTAGGGTAAGTCTCCAGGAAATTAATGTCAATAAATGCAATGTCCCCCAAAGTAATTTAGATACA
>CAFUXE010000732.1:571261-587313 GCA_903364295.1 Serranus cabrilla
TGTGTGTGTGTGTGTGTGTGTGTGAGAGAGTATGTATGTGTGTATATGTTTTTGTAGGAGTGATTAAATGAGGATGTTAATGTTTTTACACAGTCACATTGTGAGGACTCACATCCCTTGTGGGGACAAAATGAGAGTCCCCACAAGGTATGTGATTATATTTTAGGATGAAGACTTGGTTGGTGGAGTTAGGTTGAGGTTAGGCATGTAACAGTTATGGTTAGGGTAAGACACCAGGATATAAATGTAAGTCAATGTAATGTCCCCAAAAGGAGACACACCATGTTTGTGTGTGCATGCGAGTATAAAAAATAATAATTTTGAAATGACTTTATTTCATTTTCATTCTTCTAGTCCTTTAAAATCATGTGATTTCTAAATACATGTTTATGTCAAGCAACAGTTGTTATTTTACCAAATTGTATATATATATAACTCAATTCTCACTAACAATTTATATTACTTGAGCTAGCTGTAGGCTACAGAGTTCTCTGTCTGATCCAGAATCTATTAATGGCTTGCAAGAGCCTTTTTTTAACACTACTGTGGTATTGTTGCTCACCATTCGTCTTTACTCAACACACACATACACACATTGTCCTTCGCTAAAATTAACCCTGCTAAGGCCTGAGCCTGTTCCCTGTTGGAACCTGACTCCTTTCCCAAATCCCCTGGTTCACTCACCCTCCCTCTTTCTCTCCATTTAGCTCCAAATGTGTGGTTTCAGACTGTTCCAACTGAGGCGTTGACATGTGCACCTTCCATTCATCCATCCGTCATTTCTCCCATCCATCCCTCTTGCCATCCATCATAAACTTATTCCGTGGGTGGATTACAGAACGGGCCTACCAGGCCCAGGGTCCGAAGGCTCAGAGGGCCCCTAAGCCAGAGCCTCAGTGAGACGTCACTGTTATTTACTTTGCATTTAGTGTTGCATAGTCAAAGGGTTTAGTCATGTATGTCAATAACAGAGCCCCAAAAAAGTGCTGTTGGCTTTAATTGATTACCTGTGGTGTAAATCCTGCATTACTAAGATACCGGTGAATTAGTTTCTAGTTATTCTGTTGTTGAATTTTAGCGTTCTTGTGCTGTAGATACTTTTGAGATGTAGGTGAGTGTGTTTTAGTTAATATACAGATGGTGTTAATTGTAAATAATTTTGAGGTAGAGGTGACTTAATCATAGGTCTTACATTCACATGCCTTTTGAGTAAGATCATCCTTCTCCATTTAAGGATAAACTGACAGAGCCATTGAACAAGGAGCTGAACTTCAAGTGACCTGAGTGCCTTTTCCATGTTGATACATTGCAGTGCTCTGTTGTTAATATACAGTGTATGAAATATACATTTTATATAAACTCATACTATTTCACATCTGCACAGTAAACATTTAGGCTACAGCAGCTGGTTATCTTAGCAAGAACTGCAAACAGCAGCAGTTAACTCTGTCTAGAGGTGATGAAATTCACAGTAAACAATCACAAACTATCACTGAGCACTGGCTGAGTTAATGTTTTCTGAAATAATGGCCCAAAAGCTATGGAATGTACTGCTGTGAACACCGCATTAGTTTGGATCTGAAAGTTACATACAATTCCAAAACAAACAAACAGTATGTTAGACGGTATAAGACCAGCCCTGTTCTGAAAGGGAAAATTATAGTTTTTGTCAATAGAGTCTGGTGCTTTCAAAAAAGCAATGAAATGGCTTCAGTTTGCCCGTCGGAAAGGACTGTGACAGCAAGGTAAAGCTGTGAACATTTTCAATTTACATTTTTCAATCTTTTTCTAGTCGGCTTAAAAAAGATTCCTTAGTATCTAGTTGCTAGTTGCTTCAGCTACCTTACAGAACATGGGAGTTGCTGGCCTATTGCTGATTTGATCGTGGCATCCACAGCAGTACACTCTTTGCTCCATTTCTCCAAACTGAGAGCCTGCCAGCTGTCGTTGGTAATACACTAACTATGTATTCATAAATGTAGCAGGTCTAGAGGTTAGGAATCAGGCTTGCGGTCGGAGGGTCGCCAGTTCAAATCCCAGGACTGATAGGTCAAGGACTGAAGTACCATTGAGCACGACACCTACTATCTGGCTCTTAAGCTGTGAAATGCTCCACTATGTTCACAAGTTAACTGTGTCGTCATACAATTTGGTGCTGAGCAGGTAGTGTACAGTGTGTTTGTAGAGCTTTTTTGAGACGTTGCAGACAGCAAAACATCGAGCTAAAACTCTCTATAACACTCTGTAAAGCCGTGGAGAGCTGCAGATTAATGTGATAATCTGCAACTCCCCATGTGCAACTTTCTGCACCGAGTTTAGACAGAGCCTATAGCTTCTCCACCATTTCCAGTCTTAATGCTAAGTTAAGCTAGCATGGTGCTAGCTTCATATTTAATGCCTATTTCTCAAAATGTCAAACTATGACTTTAACGTTTTCCTGTACTTTCCAATTTCCTATTCTTTGCTTATGCTTATAATATTAATAAATAAAGGATGTGGAACAGTTAAATAATTTTGATATTGACAAACTGAATGAAAGGGAATACAGGTTGCTTTATTGAGCTCTAAATAACCAGAAATAGGGGGAGGATCATTAACAACACGTGGAAGATCTGAAACATGTTGACTGGCAGTTGAAAGGACTGCTGGTGTACGGCGATGCCAAGCTGCTGGGTCCAACATGGCAATGGACACAACAACAGATAGGGGCTAGAGAAGGCAGAGCTTCAGATGACAGTTAACACCTCAATAAATTCACGCGCACAGTCATGGGGCCACTATAAATTCTACCTGATGACAGAAAGATAGAGAGGGTGGAAGAAGAAGAGAGATAACAGAAGGAAATGAGGATTTCAGATGAAGATAAAAACCAAATTCGAACAGAAAGGGCCTCTTGAAAGTAACTGGGTGTTTGGGTTTTGGTGTTTCAGGTTTTTTTAAAATAATGTGATAATGTCTAACACAGAATAGAAATATGTGCGGCCATGGAGTGAGACTGACCTTTTAGCCGTGTCTAAGCCCTTCAGCCAAACTGATGACAGAGTACTTTATCAGTCGCCTTTCGCTGACCTTGCTCAGTGAACATGTCCAACTTGATTAGTTGTTACAGACCCTTTCACCACTAATGTACAGTGTTTCAGAGTAAATCATCCTCGCTAATTTGTCAGCAACACCAGGACAGTAAAAGACAGGGTGAGTGAGGACAAACAGGAGAGAGAGAAAGAGATTGGGGACAGAATCTAAAGCGTGCAAGAAACTTTATCTCCCCTGGTCTTTCTGTGTTTAACCCTTGTCACATTCTCACCTGTTTATGCTCCATCAATCTCCCTGCGTCCGCTGCCAGGAAGGTGTCAGCACACACCCACTGTGTGTCTGTCTGTACGTGGTTTTGTGTCAGGACAATGGCAGCTCAGTGGGACAATTTATAGCCAAGACAATGACATTGTGCACGTTGTCTTTCTGTGCTTGTATGTGTTTTTCTGTCTCCAAAGTAATTAATCGCAAAATAGGGACTGTGGCCAACAGTGATTTAGCAGTGATGACTCACTCATGTACTTACGCACAGCCAAGCCTGCATTTACGTCACATGGGTTACTCAGTTTAAAAACATCTGATGTGGTTTTAAATGTTCTACAGATAGCGATTTTTGTTTATTTTATGTTAACACCTATAACGTTATAGGACTTCAAGGCAACTTCCTTTGACGCAAAGAATAGATGATGACATAAATGTCTGAACCAAATTTCATATCACATTCAATAGTTCCACGAAGAACCACAAAGCACTTAAGACTTTGACCCCTTCGTATGGTTCCATCCTACTGATTCATCTGACTTTTAATTGTTTCTCGTCATTGCAGCCATGTCGGATGTAGAAGAGGAGTACGAGTGAGTAGAACAGCATCCCTACATTGTTTATTTCAGTTTAATGAGCATCAACTCTGACGGTAACTGATGAATATGTTTCTCTGTTCCTTTTCCTCATCTCTCCAGGGAGCAGGGTAAGTCAATATTTTGTTTCTCTTACAAACACAATGAACATCGGTGACTCTTTTTATGAAGCATAAAACTATATTTATTTCCCTCTGTCTCTTCCTTCCAGAGGCTGAGGAGGAGCAGGAGGCTGAGGAGCAGGAGGAGACTGAGCAGGCAGAGGAGGATGAAGCAGGTAAGCTCAGCCGCCTGTCATATAGCAAATTTTAATGATTAAACCTGGTTTGGTCAAATGAGTAGTAAAGAAGGGTTGTGATTATGATAAAACATATTACAGGGGATACATGTCTTTCCTTGTTGCCTGAAGAAGCTGTGAGTTATTGTTGACCATGTTCTAACTCTGATCTATTGCATTCCTATTTATTCTGCCTTCCCATTGGCTGACATTGTGCTGGTTGGGACTATCAGAGCAGCACGAGTACCACGGTATGTTGACAGCATGGCCGTCATCAGTCACACTTTAAGAAGCCTTTAATGGCTAGCTCTATAGTCCAGTGCAGATGGAAGTTGTTTCTATAACTGAATAAAAGAAGTGTATTTACACAGATTTTGAATTGCATCTGGACTGCTATTGAGAAAGTTTTGATAGATCTTTGACCTGCATTGCATTCTAATACCATACTTTCTCAGTAATGGTGGGGACCAAATCTAAGAGTAGTGAAGGCTGAGCTTTCATATTTAATGTGTCCAGAAATATCTCAGAGCCTGGCTCTGTTTAAATTAGTTTAAGCTTGTCAAATGTAAAGTAATGAGTTCAAGACATTCAAGACAACCTTTCAGGCCATTCTCTTGGATGTTGAGAAGATTTGCTAGATTCTTTGGCCACACCCATTACGGTTTAACTTAACCAATGAGATTAATTCTACCTCAGGGAAATGTTTATATCATAGACTGTAAAAATAAGGTTTTTATCAGTGAAACTCCAATCTGCATGTATCTATATGTGCATTTTTTATTTTGTAACCATGAATGTTCACTGAATGTTCCACAAAACCACATTTTCCTACAGCCACAGTGTGTGCCACACATTGGTGCCAGTGAATCGTGTGGCTCAGTGCATGATGGTAAATTATAGAATAAAAGTGATAGTTTAACACTGTGAGAAATATGTTTTTTACTTTCTTGCTAAGAGTTAGATAATGAGGTTGATATCACTCACATAACTTCATGGTAAATAGGAAGTTCCCGTTAGCAGTTGGTTAGCTTAGCACAGAGGCTGGAAACAGGTAAAGAGCTAACCAGCTACCAGCACCTCCAAAGTTGAATTAATTTGTGGGCTTTAGAGTTGCTGGTGGAGAGATTTTATTACCGTTGGATGGACTCGGGCTAGCTGTTTCCTGTCTTCATGCTAAGCTAAGCTAGGCTAAGCTAACTTCTGCAGGACTTTATATTATTATACGGATGAAGAAGTGGTATCAATCTTCTCATCTAATTTTCAGCGTGATAGCGAAGAAGCATATTTTCCAAAATGTCTAACTATTTATTTAAAGCGTGCTGCCTGTGCAGTAAATGGTATTAACTCAGGACTTCCTATCGTCCTCCTTTTCTCCTTATGTTTCCCCCCTATCTTTGATTTGTCACTTTATTTTACCGTTATTTTTCATTTTTGCCTCTCAATCACCTGGTGTGTGGATTTCCTCCTTCCTTCCTTTGATTCTTTACATCTTCATGTCTTTCTACTGTATGCATTTCATTTTCCTTTCGACTTTCTCTGCTACCTTCATCTTTGTCAAATTTTTCACCCATATATCTTCCATTCCTGCCTTCCATTCTTTCCTCTCTGCTCCCTCTCCTTCACCTTATGTTTAATTTCCTCATGTGCACTTCTTCATCTCCATTATGACTCCTTTATTGTTCCATGTATTATTTTTGTTCCATCTTTCATTCTGTCTTCATGTCGCTGTTCCATCAGATCAAGACGCCCAGGAGGAAGGTGAGAAATAGTAGACGTGTGATTCCCTAAAGAGGTTAAAATCCCAATTTTCCTCCTCAAGATCCGCACCATGTTGGCTATTTTTTATTTATTTTTTTCAAATGAATTACCTAGCTTATTGAAATGATCTACCCCCACTGGACTTGAGCTATACTTTTTGGACTAATTTGGTCTCCTAAGGAATTCAGAAGCTGTACTTTGTATTTTATTTTGTGTTTTGTTTTGGCAACACTAAGAATATCCTAATAGAGGTGGTCAAACTTGCACTGTGAAGAAGTCCAGTGTAAGGATTGGTAAGAAAAGTGCTGTGCTCATACACAAATGAAGTCCTTGCTCTTTTGTTCCATTATAACTAATAGAAAATGGTTTACTTCTGTAATTTTTTTTTTTTTTACACCCATGCTTGCTGTGCTTTCAGCCACATAAATAACTTCATTAACAACTTTCAGATTTAAAATTGTACCTCCATGTTTGGGAAAATCACTTTTATTCACTCACTTACTATTTTTCCCCTTGTCTTTCTCTCTTTCATCAACAGAGGAGGAGCGCCCGAAACCCAAGTATGTTGACTTTATAGTGACGTTTGGTTTCAGTGGTTATTTTTTTATTTTTATTTTTTTTAAAAACTAGATCTGTCTATTTTAATCTTTTCAAATACTCTTTCAAAATGGTCACTTTGTGCTGTCTTTTTTCTTCTTCAGACCTATGGTGCCTCAACTTGCCCCTCCAAAGATTCCAGAAGGGGAGAGGGTTGATTTTGATGTAAGTCATGAAATGGGGATTGCAATTTCTGCCTTTATTTGACTTCATATATCCTAAGTAAGTAGTCAGTCTGGTTTACATGAGCAGACTGAATGATGGTTATAAAAGCTATGACTTCCTCTCAGTCTGATTTGCTGCTTGAAAAGCAGGAATATATACTTTTTGTAGATGACTAAAAATAATCTCTAAAGGCAGAAACATTTTTCTTAAAAGTTAGTAGAAAGCTAAATTGTCATTAGATGATAGCTGATGGGTTGCAGGATTACATTTTGGCTAATGTGTTAATGTGTCTTTTTTGCTCTGTTCACCTGCACTACAACCAAAGCCCACTCAAACAATATTGGTCAACACTAGTCAGACTACAAACAGAAACCAGAACGCTTCATTGCCAAAATCTTGTCCCATTACCTACAGATTCTGTATACATGTAGATATATGCTTATAGAGATTACTTTACAGCATATTATTTTTTCTAATCATTTCTACACAGAATCTGAAAGTTGTATCAGTGGTGAAATATGTTGTAATCTGTTTCAGTCATGTCCAACAAAGAGCCATATCTAATCTGTTCTATAGAGGTACCCACATGAAAAAAACACTCCTTTCTTCACCAGGACATCCACAGAAAGCGCATGGAGAAGGACTTACTGGAGCTGCACACTCTGATCGATGTCCACTTTGATCAGAGGAAGAAGGATGAGGAAGAACTCATTGGCCTCAAGGATCGAATTGTATGTTCACTTACTAACCCTTTACTGCTAGTGTAGAATCATGAATGGAGCTGTAAACACATGATGTAAGGGAGATCACTCATCATTTATTAGTGCCAGATATATTACATCCGTAACCCCTGATGACTTTTTAAATCCAATGTATTGTTCAGGATCAAATCAGAGGTCCCTCACCTTTTTAGCTTCTGACCGTAGATTGTTTAAGAGAAGTGCACGTACTGCAGCCATCATGATGCCACTCATTGGCTGGTGGACCAATGTTTGAAGACTCAGTTTTGGCATTTTTGCTGTCGCCATCTTGGGTTTTTGGGTAACGAAGTGATCATATTTGGATAAGGGAGTGGAACTGGGGATAGCAAATGTTAACTTTCCAGCTAACACTAATGATAGCTGGCTCTCTCGGTTTGCAAGGTACATCCATAATTCATGTAATGTCTGACATTAATTGGGATGCTAATTTTGGTTAGCACAAACAGGCTGAAAACAAAATTTCTACTGGAAGAATATAACAGCCAACTGCAATCCAATTTTAAACAGAATGATTTCAGGCAACTAATATTGTTACAATTAGATTTCAAAAATTGAAAGGGTCAAAGTTCTTCAAGGGAAACAGATGCAACACTGAAAAGCAGATTCACTGCATCACAGTGTCATGGATACACATTGCTACACTTCTATACTGATGGAGGAGTATTAACTTGTCAATTTACATGGGAGCCACGTCTTAAAGCACAGCCTGCTTTATTGTCTGTTTTACTCTAAATGGGACCATAATTACAAAATGAACAACATGCTGTACTGAAGAAGACTTGAAACAGGTTATTACGACCATAAACTCATTAGGGAAATGTTTGCTGAGGTAATAAATCAACTGAGAAGTTGTGTAATTTCTCTTCACTTATCTACAGTTAGACTTCTTTTGCAACATTGGTTTCACTTTTCATGCCTGGAGGTTGCCGCTCTTTTGTGAACATTGATCCAGTGTAAAGTCTGGGCTCCCTGTCATGTTGGAGACACAATACAAATTGTATTCCTGAAACTTTTTTTCTTCTTTCTTTAAATGGGAGATAGTAATGTGGTATAATATAATGCATCAGGGACAGTTGCTATTTTTCTGCAAAATGTGTGCTTAAGCTGTACTTTTTTAAATTTTAAATTCTGCTGGTAATACTTCTGTACTTTTTACTAGGGCAGGCTATAAAAGCATCTATTTAACTTGTAACTAAGTATTTCTACTTTGTCACACTTTGCTAAATAGTTAAATGTATTTGACACTTATCTTTGAAGAAAGTTAACAGATACAAAGTAAATAGATACTAAAGTCCCCTCTGTAATGTGATTTCATGTGTTTCTTATCCAAAAGTTGCTGCATGTTTAATAAAATGTGTTGTGGCTTCTTTGCCTTTCTTTTCATCAGGAACGTCGTCGGTCAGAGAGAGCTGAGATCCAGAGGGTTCGAGCAGAGAAGGAGAAGGACAGACAGAACAGGATTGCGGTAAGACACACACTTACTCACACAAATGTACAAATGTATCACACAGTCACATAAAACCATTGGTTATTTATAAAACCGATGAAAAGGAGCTCAATACAACACAGCATAAAATGTACCCTTCAGGATGTTTACCTGCAAGTAATCATGTTTTTTTTTGGCTCCTTTCTTTGTGCATCCGTCAGGAGGAACGTCACAGAAAAGAGGAGGAGGAAGCCAAGAAGAAGGCAGATGACGACCTCAAGAAGAAGAAAGTGCTGTCTGGCATAGGAGCGAACTTTGGAGGTTTCCTGGCCAAGGTCTGCTGTTATTCTTAATAGATCCTGATAACAATGAGGAGGAGGAGGCGATGATACACAAGCTTACTGTGTGTGTTCTGTCCCAGGCAGAGTCAAGGAAGGGCAAGCGCCTGACGGGCAGAGAGATCAAGAGGAAGACTCTGTCTGAGAGAAAGGAGCCGATAAACGTCGACAACATGAGGGAGGATGCACTCAAGTGAGAGTCCTCAAATTGTCTTTTTAGACACTTAGCCAGTGGTTACACCATTTCACCAGCTGTAATGGAGTATTGACAACTTAAGTGTTGATTGAAATCATTACAAATACCAAGGAGATTTGTCTGCGGTTCAGTTTGTCAGTAAGATTATAGAAATACCACAGGCCTGATTTTCATGAAACTTTGTGGAAGGGTGTAACATGGACCTATTTTGCACAAATGTGAATGTGCCCTGAGAGCTGTGGAGACCCATATTAGAACATAAACATGAACAAAATAAAGTTCTAATTCCTATTTAATTTGGTCCTTCCAAGGGAACGAGCTCAGGAGATGTGGAACTGGATCTACCAGCTGGAGTCTGAGAAGTTTGACTTCATGGAGTACATGAAGCACCAGAAATATGAGGTACCATTGTGATTGCAAACAGAAATTGTCAGGATAATAACAGGAGATATCACTATAATGTATGTACAGGGAATATGTCCAATAGTTTTTTGTTTGTTTGTTTTTTTGCATTACTAAACTTATATGACTTAATATCCAAGTTCTGTCTTCTAAAGTAGCCATGGCTACTTGTTTTTCTGTTTCTATACATTTTTCCACTTTTTTTGTACAATATGGACTAAAACAATCTAGAAATATTCACAAAGTGAATAGTTGATCACGAGAAAAATCAGTAGTAGTGTATTTTAATTTCTCCCTTTCCTCTAAATTCCTTTTGCTTGCATTCTGCAGATCATCGTGCTGCTGAACAGAATCCAACATGCTCAGAAATTGTGAGTTGTTCCTTTTATACAAAATGTGATAATATGATATATATATATAACTGCATTTGTGCTGTTCATGTGTTCCTACAGTCCCTTATCTAACCTTTCTCTCTCTCTCCTTCTCTCTCCCTATCAGTAAAAAGATCCATGGCAAAGGGAAGGTGGGTGGGCGCTGGAAGTAAAGGGATGTAAAGAAGAAAAAGAGAAAACACAAGGATAACAAAACACATCTCCTCTCGATGGCCTTCTAGTGCCAGAGCCGCTCTGTAGGCTTCACCTGTGTGTGTGGAAGATATTGACTGTTTCTTGATAAGATGTATTGATAATAAAATGATATGCACTCATTTTGGAGTTGTTTTTTACTCCCAATCTAATGCGTCTGAAACTCAACCCCAAAATTGGTCACTGATCTGTTTTTAGCTGCCGTTCTCTGGTCAGTTGACGACTCCTTTTAATTGAAGTGATCCTGTTTTAAAAACAAAAGCTGGAGTTCTTGCAGGAACGGCGTTAAAATGTCTACACATGACGTATAAAAGAGCAAACTTCAGTCTCACTGCATTGAGGAATAAAGTTTACCATTACTTGCTTTTATGTTTATGTCGGGATGTAGTGTTGCATCAGGTTCCAGAAAGTCTCTCTCATGAGCAGTAATGCCATGTGGTCCCACCTGTAAAACATGAATGAAGTCATTCTAAATCCTCAACTCAATCATTAGAGATAAACAATCATTTATTTGTAAATGCTTTGCTATCAGATAATCCACATTGTACTTTGTATAACACATTTGTGTTCAGAGAGTCAATCCTTTAGCCATCCTTTTTTGTCTGTCCTATGTGAAAACCAATACACCGGCAAACAAGATTACATCCCTGAAAGGTGGTGTTGCAGACATCTCTGATTGTACAGTTTTGAAACCAAGACATAAAATTGAAGCAATGATTAAACTGGAGGCCCTTGAATGTTTAAATTGTCCACGGAGCCCAGAGCAAGTGGACTTTTAACTTTCTTAAATCTGGTACATTAAGCTTTTGCACAATTCATCCAAACGGTAACGTTGTAATAATAATGAGACACTGAGAGACAGTGGTGGTGAGCCAATATCATCCTGCTAAGGCCCCTCCAATATAAACTGGCCCCAGCATCCAGCATGTGAAATTGTGGTTCTTCCAGTAGAGTAAAGGTGGTGGGATGAGCCCGTAGCTTGCTTGCTCAATAATATTATTGCCGGCAAAATACTATATAAGTTGATATGTTAGCTTGCCAAATTACTTCACCAGCTGACATGATCCATGAACTTATGTATGATGACTTATGTTGCTGATTTTAGCCAACAATAAATTATGTAACTGTTAGCTGATAAATTGAAAACAACAAGTGAGTATCATGGATCAACATGATGATACAAGAACATGTTATCAACATAACGATCCAGGTCCAAATCTGCTCAGGGCTGTGACTGCAAATAAGACTGCACATTATGATCGGCTATACGTTGGAAATGTGAAGTGTCCAGCTAGTCATTCCGCACTGTGCTGTGATTGGTTAGTAATCGTTGCCTCATCACATCATTGCTTGCAAGCTAGCTGGCAAGGCTAACCGACCACCCCCTAAATCAGTTTTAAATAAAAATTAAACAACGTATAGCCTCATCCATTTACATTTTTTTCACAAAGTACTTGTGGAAAAGCAGATTACTATCTCCACATATGTGGCAACTTTGTTTCAAGTTGTTCACATATTGGCTATCAAGCTAAATAGCTAACTAGCCAGTCACTTAATAACTGTGGACAGTTATTTTCTTCTCACTGAACTGTTGGTTTTGTATTGTATTGTATTGTATTGTTAGCTAGCACCCTAATGGCTATGAATTTTGATAGTGTAGAACACAGGCAAACGGTTTGAATCTAAGGCGCAGAGTTCAAGTGAGAGCACAGAAAATGTGTGAAAATGTAAGCATCAAGTTTTAAGTGCAAACATATAGCTTTGAGCTCAAGGAGAGAGAAAAAAAAGTGTGAGCAGAGTCATTTTGAATGCAAAAGAAGAGGTTTGAAAGAGAGCAGTGAGTCACAATCAAAAATAAATGAAAAACATGTGCTCAAAATGAAAGTTATGCTCTTGAATAAAGAGAGATAATATCCTCCCTATTTTATAGCCTTTCAATGTCTCTTGTGTGTCTGAGCCAGACATACTAACAGTGCAGTGCTCTTTTGTTTGCTGGTGTGTTGTACCTCAAAATGAAATCCAGCTGTGTGCTGGAGTTACAGATGTTAAATGTGCATGTTGTGTGGAGATGGAGGTGTGTCTTGTGGTGGCTCTCTGCTGGGTAGAAATGTATTTCAATATTTTAATGTAATTCTCCTTGTGGAGACTATGAATATAATGTCCAACTTAGCAACTTTATATAATTTAGAATATGAATATATGAAAGTCATTGACTGTAGCATATAAAGGGAGTGTTTATCATAGGAAATGTAACTCCAGTTTTATCTAGGCTCAGTTGCTAGATTAGGCTTAAGTCACATAAATTACATAACCAGGTTGTTATTGGAAGTCATGGCTGCACTGTTGTCAAGAAGAACCTGAAATTTAAGTAAAGAGCTCCCTCTGGTGGGTAGATTCTGTCATTGCATCCAGATGAAACTGGGAACCCATCAGATGGATACAAGAATTAAAAACAAAAAAAAAAGTAAATCAAATCGTGGCTAGTTTTTGCATTCTTTTTACTTTATCTTTGAGCTTTTTATCTGACACAGAAAAAAAAGATAATTTCATCCATTTTTGGGTGAATGTGTCATTTATTTAACATTTTTTGTTTTTACTTGAATTGTATTCGGACTGACTTTAAGTGTTATTGTCCTTAATTTCTACTAATTGTATTCATTTTCAAACCTTAACTTTTCACTGTTCCAAAATGGTTAATGTTTCAATTTTGTATTACATACGTTTTTTTCTTTTTTCGTTTGATCAATTTGTTCATGACCATTTAAGTCTTCCACAGATATATATATAAAAAAAGGAATAACTGTGCGTGATGCATGCATTCAAGCATGTGTGGATCTATCCATTTGTCTGTATGTCTGCAGCTAATCTCTCATACTACTACTTTGCAAATGTTAGAGTTCAACAACCTGTCATGCTTGTGGTGATTCATAATTTCTTATTAAACTTTATTCATTATTTTATATTATCATTGACTGCTTATTCCAACTGTTTCTTCTTCTTTGCTGTCTGTGGTAATTATGTTTCCTTTACAACCCACCAACCCCCCTTTAATTCCTACCTCACATGTTTGGCTGACTGCGTGAGACAAGGACTAAAGAGGACACACTGTTAATCCAGTCTTTCACTCACAGCATTGAACAAGGACACACACACACACGCACACACATGCAAGCTCACTGACCTCACTGAAATCAAATGTATCAATGGGAGTCAGTTTGCCTTTGGAATGCGAAGACAACAATTCATTCAGAAAAAAAGTCTCATATTCATAATTGGATTACTGAGAGAAATGGCAGCAATAATCACAGGATGAAAGATTAGTTTCCCTCAAAAAATTACATTAAACGCTTCAGTTATTCTGACTGCTAGTGTAACAATACCACTGATCGTATTAGAGGGTATAATCCCATTTTGAGCATGATATATCATAAATATGTCATGGTTCTAATGGATTTTCAAAAGACTGGCACCTTTAACCCAAAATGATGTATTTAACTGATTCTACTGGTGTATGTGTGTGTGTGTGTGTGAAATGGAAATGAAAGGATATCATGGTTGCACATGAGGGTATTATAGTGTGTGTGCCCTTGTAAATCCATCCATCCGTCAAACCATCTGTCATTGTTTGGAAACACTTTATTTATTCAGCTATTTATTTAAAATCACATTTTAAGTATCGAAAGTGAAACCAGTGAAACAGTTTTCCATTACTTTTATGATACACAACCATGATTTCAGAAAAGCTGGAGGAAAAAAACTAAATGCAACGACTTGCAAATTGTTTTCGTTCTTCAATTGAATACAGTAAGATGACAAAATATCTAATGCTCACACTGTAATAATTTTTTAGTAAATATGTACTCTCATTTTAAAATTAGATGGATTCTTTTCTATTTTATGTCTCACAGGACGTCCCATCTTTTTTGGAATCAAGGTTGTACAACACACAGACACGGTCCCTCCCCCCAAAAACAACCTGATAGGTCATTTGTATAAGCAGCTAATTACAACCCCACTTTATGTTTATCTTTTAGGTAGTGACCTATCGTGGCTGATGTAAGTATGATAGGAGCAAAGGAGGAAGTCAGGTGACAAAGTATAAAGAACAATAAAGTCTGCATAGAACGGGGGCTGGGGTGGATGGATGGGTCAAACAAACACAGGACTTTGATCATAAACTCATCATTATTTTATTTGACTTCCCTATTTTAACCCAAACCACGACCATTTCCTAAACCTAACCAAGTAGTTTAGTTGCCCAAACCGAACCAAACTGCATATAAGATAGAGTTGATCTCCCACCACTATTAGTGGTTACTGTGGGTCGTATTGGTGGGTAGGAACAAATGACCTTTTGAGGTCGTATGGGTTGGAGGACTTGTTGCACACACACAAACATCAATAAGTGCACTCACTGGACACAACAAGCAGGATCTCCATTCATTCAAACACAAACATGATAGGAGCCACAAAGAGACAGGCCAGTAATCAGTACAAACATAAAACTAAATACATTTCACATGAAAAAAAAAAGTTTAAACTGAAGATAAGAGTGGTCAGGGAAAACAAGAGGAAAACATCAGGGGAAACAAACAGGGAGAAGAAGATACACACTTAATGTCTGCAAATCAGCAGAAAGAATGATGTCATCAGGGTTATCTTAAACATCCATTCTTAAGCCTTTGTTAGTGGGGGCACGGTGTTATTAAAGGTAAAGACATTCACCAGGCATGGAAGGACATAAAGAGAGACAACTATACTATCAAGTTGCATTATGGGAGCTGTATCCAGCCTTTTTGGGGATGAAAAGTCAGGATTTTAAGCTTTGCTTTTGACTCCTTTAATATATTAGCAGGTGAGTCATTTAAACAGTAAGTCATTGAGCATAAATGTGCAGCTTATCAATTATTAAATGAGCAAATGCACATTTAGTGGCATTTTACATACCTCACATCTGAATAAATATGAGTGTGTTACAAGTAAGCATAATGCGTACACAACGTACATTTTTATGTTATCTATTCAAAACAATATAAAGCACACATGTAGTCACATAAAGAGATCCGCACATGAAATATTGCAAAATGAATGATGATGTGAAACTGAAGCACATTAAAATCACTATTCAAGTTGGAGGTCATTTCATAAAACCTGTAGTTGTTTGGTTTGAAAGGAAAGACTACCCTCCTATGCAGACGATGCTGTATAATATGTGCATAAATGTGTTTAACGGATGGGAGCCTTCAGAGCAGCATCCACCTCCTCCTCTGGGCACAGCGTGTGCCACTGGGCCACTGGACGCCTGGGATTGGCCAGCATGTCTGACCAGTGGCGTAACCCGACACCTGAGGCGCCGTAGCCAATCCAGCACTTCCCGATGGCATCGTTGCTACCCAGCTTGTCGTAGTCATAGACAGTTATCAGGACCTGGACTTTCTGTAAGTGGTGACAAAGCATAGCACAAGTTAAACCACTCCACTGTTGACAAAAAGTAAGCCAACTTAAACGTGATCGACCAAGTCCAGTCACATCGCAAACTGAACACACAGAGCTTTAGGTTTCCAATTATGCTTGTGTCCACAAATTATGCATTTAAAGTTTGACCACTTTTGACAAAACACGTCATAATTAGTGTTTTTCTGTCCTTTTTTAAAAACT
>CAFUXE010000733.1:0-13156 GCA_903364295.1 Serranus cabrilla
TGTGCTGTAAAATGCTGCACGTGCTGCCACCCAGTGGATGTACGTGGTACTACAGCGGAGGGAGTAAATATCCTAACTTGACTTTTAGTCTAAATGAAACTTTAATTTCAACATATATTTATCAGGTTATTACAGATGTTCACACTGATTAATTCCATCTAAACTATGGAGCACGGAAGCTGCATTCATTTGTCCCTCTAATTGTATTTTTAGTTTTAAATGTATGCATTTTATTTAAAGTATTTTCACCTTTATTAAAGGGACAGTAGTGCCATTTAGTGACTTTAAAGTGAATAAAAAATAAAAGGGAACACTAAATAATAAATAACTAGGAATTAATAAAGTTAAACACATCAAAAAGTCATTTCAATAGTCATACAATATCTAGTTTATACTAATTAACCTGAGAACTTTTTACGTTTATGGAGAAAAAAAAATTACATTTTGCTACAATATTTAAGACGCCGTAAATAAATCAATGACTTGATAAATAAATAAATAAATGCCATTAAATGTACCAAAAAAATAAATAAATAAATAAATAATAATAAATGTAGGAATTAATGAATAAAAAATGACTAATTCATATAAAATAAAAATGAATTTACCTTTAAATTGATTAGCTCCTGACTTTACTATTAAATATTCTGTATAAAGAAAACACCAAAGTAAATACAATAATAACTATAACACTACATTGAGACTCATATCCACTGTGATCCCTGAATCATTAAACAAATGGTGATTCAGCTTTTAGTTTTCAGTTTGTTAAGTACTTCAGAGGCATTTTATTTTTATCTTCTTTAAAGAATATTTAAGAGTTTCATCAACACCTCTGACAGCCTCGGCACCGTCACAGGGTTTCAACAGAATCTGTATTTATTTGTTTCAGGACATTTATTTTAAGGAAATGACATAATCATCATCTACGACTGTTCAGATAAATGAAGTGAAACTATTTAAAGTGCATTCTGAGAGTTAAATGTCAGCAGCTTCTCCTGCAGGAGGAAATCTTTCACTGTATTAACCAACACAGATCCAACAGAAAGAGGAGACGACACAAAACTGGGAAAACTGTCAAGATTTTATTCTTTTCTAAAATTTCCGTTCATAAGAAAGATCAGGAAGTGTTTGTGCTGTGTGTGTTTTCATGTGGTTTCCTATATTGGGGTTATAATACAGCTTAATGGGCTCAGTATGGATGAGTGCAACACCGTCGAAAGAAAGTGAGAATCCGTTTTTCAACATGAATGCGTCTTCAGTGACACCAGTTTTTTTTGGGCATCGATTGAAGTAACGTGTTGAAAAGGATTCGGAGCTTTAGTCGACAACCAGCGAGCTCCTCACTGTGGGGAACAGCTCGAAGAAACCCTGCAGGGGGAAGCAGACGGCGGAGGGAAGAGGGAAATACATGTGAAAGGAAGAAACAGAAAGTGGAGAATATAGCAAAAATCTGCAGAGGGTGAAAGAAAAATATTCTAAATAAAAAACACAAACTTCCTGAGAGAAAAATCTCATATATCCTGATGTTTTCTCATTAGTGTGGATGTTTTTTAGCTGCTGAAATGATATTTTTCTGTTTTGAGAAGCTGGAATCAGTCTCAAAAAATGTAAATTTTTTATCATGGACGACTCAGAGAGGTGTTGATTCAACTCTTGGGTCTTTTTGGTGTTTTTCTCTGGAGTAAAAAACCAAACACCTGCTTTATAAATGACCAGGAAGAAGCCGGTGTTACCTTGAAGAGGGCGGTGCTCTGCAGGACGCTGGAGGTGCAGCACATCTCTCTGATGGAGTGCATGGAGAGCTGCGGCGCGCCGATGTCCACCACGGGGACGCCGAGGCGGGCGGCCAGGATGGGACCGATGGTGGTTCCACAGGGGCTGTCGTTACGCACCATCACGTCCTGCAGGAGGATTATGGGAACATTATAGGAATGAAAATAATAATCACATCTCTGTGCTTCCATCTGTGTTAGGAGCAACTATTGCAATGTTAAAAATGTTGTGAATGCCTCAGACATGTTTAAAGACACGGGTACAGAAATCAGAAATGTTTGGATTTAAAAAAAAAAAAGAAGGTTCTCGTGTGTGCTTGACTTTTTTTTTTTTTAGGCTTTTATATTCTTGTGTTTTCTGCATCATTAGTCATCTTTCCATTTAAGTTTAATTGAATTTTGAAGCAAAATTTTGAAATGTTGCATTAAAGAAAATGTGATTTAGAGACAGTGGCAATGGCCAATTTACTGTACCGCTGTGGGCTTCAGTAAACAGTAGAAGAAGAGATTGTGCGAGAAAGAAAACAGTAGAAGAAGTAGAGATTGAGAGAGAGAGAGTTAAAAATAATTTAAAAAAAAAAGAGGTTGCTAATCGGACAACTTTTGCCACTCAGGAGAGAAAATGGAGAAAAGTCTTCAAGAGTTTGATTAAACTGGGTAACTTCATGTCAGCTCAGAAACAGCTGATGTGTTAAATGGTTTTTTTTCGTCAAATCTGCAAAATATGCAGATAAATTCGTTGGTAGAAATGTGACTATTTATGCAACTTTTTATGTTCATTTTTCTACACCACACACTAACTCTCTGAGGAGGTCTGCGTTCCAGCTGAGTGACTCGAGACACACACACATTAACACACACACACACGGTACCTGCAGAGGCACGCCGACCCGGCTGGCGACCTCTCTGACCACGGAGGCGGTGACGGCCGTGGTGGCGTAACGCTGGTTGCTGTTGAACTTTATCACCGGGCCCTGGAGGGAGAATTACATGGATATGAATGAATGTTTATTACATGTATTATTATTTTTTTTATCATTTTCATCTAACAGGATGTAGAGTGTGGCGGGAGTGATGTGTGTTTTTTTGGCTTATATTAATAAAAACATTTGAACATGCAGATTAAAATGTGCCAATGAAATAAAATCATTTGGCAATGAAATAAAAAGAGGCAATAAATAGAAATAAATAAATAAATATATTAATGAGTCAACATAGTTTAATAAATACACTAATAGGTTATTATTTTGGAAAAATCTTTTTTTCAAGGACTACTTGAAAAAATTATTTAAATTATTATAAATTATTATTATTAAACTTATATATAAATAATAACTGGGGAATGTTATTATTGATATATATATTCTTTTTAATATTCAGGGGACATTATTTCATAATTCCATAAATAAATCTGTATCTAGTCCTTTGAAAAACATATTTTTTTATTCAAAATGTATTTAATAATTATATATTTATTCAATTACTTATTCATATTTAAATTTTTCCATATTTAATTGCCTGATTTATTTATTTCAGGATTACTTCCTAGCCATATTTATTCATTTTATAGACATGTTTATTACCTTATTTAGCAGCTGCTTTATATGTAAATGACACAAACAGGTTGTTTTTGCATATTGACAAAAAAAATAAAGTTCACCTTGTGGAAAGCTGGACGATGGTTCTCCTCGTGCTTCTCCCTGAGAAAAAAAAAATTAAAAGTTAATTAAAAAACAACAACTCTGCTGAAGATTCTTCACAGTCAGAGATAAAATGAGATTGTGTACAAATGTGAATAACTGCTGCTCATTAACGGCTGATTAATTTATCTAAATGTAACTTTGAAGTGAACTTATGGACAATATTTCTTGTGAAACTGGTTCCTGCTCTTCGACTCCATTTAAATGCAAACTTTTTTACACTTTTTGCTGGATTTTTCAGCCGTAAAAAGTCAATCTTTTCCTTAGATGCATATTAAATACCACAATAACAGAGAATCTGTGGCGTGTTAACAACAGACGCGGTGTGAGTGACACTGACTGGTAGTTGGGGTGCACAGCGTGCGCCATGTCGGCGCTGATCATGAAGGAGAGCGGCGCCGCCTGCTGGAAGGCGGTGAGGTTGGCGGCGGAGGCGGAGAGGCGGCTGAGGATGAGCTCCGTCAGGTTGGACTGAGCGCCCTGAGCGCTCTCTGATCCCACCTGCAGGACACACGCAACAGGCGTTTTTGTTATGCTGCAAAATGTCAGAAAAAATGTCGAACTGGGCGCCAAAATGCTAACTGACTTCCTGTGGCGCTCGATTCTGTGTTTACATGTTTTTTTGTTGTTGTTTTTTTAAGTAAGAAAGTAAGAGGAGTCAAATTCCTTTTCTGATTATGAAATCCAAAAGATATTCAGTTTATAATAAGACACAGACAAATGCAACATAAATTCCCTAAGTAATTAAGTGGGGAACTCCCAAACCGGGCCGGTTCCCGTCCGGCTCACCTCCTCGTTGTCGTACAGCGTGACCATGCGGACGTTGGGCTCTTTGGTCAGAGAGTCTCCTGAGCAGGACTCCATCAGCCCCTGAGAGACGACAGGCAGACAGGAGGAAGGTTTGAACTTTCAGGGTGTCTTTAAGAAGGAGTTAAAAAAAAGGAGGAGAGGAGGAGTGGCGTCTGACCTGCAGGGCGCAGTAGCAGCTGTGGAGGTTGTCCAGGCGAGGAGAGTAAATGAACTCTTCGTACACGCCTCCCAGCGCCTGCGGAGAGACGTGTGCAAATTCACACTGAATATACTGAGCTGCAGCCTCCTCACACATCAACACTGAGCTGTAGGTGAAATCAGAGCTTTCCAGCTACTGTAATAGTCTTTATTAATTTAAATTCTATTAAAATAGTTTGGATTGACAAGGATTAGGGTTAGTTTATCCCAAAAAGATGAACTCTGTGCACTGTAAGTCTTAATTATTAACCGCATGAATGACTTCCTGTCGCTAAACACATGTAGCTTTCAAAATAAGAGCACATGGATGTGTTGACAGAACACAAGAAGACTGTCAAAATATGATGCCTTAAATCAGGTGTGTCAAACTGATCCAGTGAAGGGCCGAGTGGCTGCAGGTTTTTGTTCCAACCAAGCAGGAGCACAGGTGATACTGATTACTAATCAACTGAGTGAAGACAGCTGCAGGTGATTGCATGATTGGATTCAGGTGTGCTCCTGCTTGGTTGGAACAAAAACCTGCAGCCACTCGACCCTTTACTGGATCAGTTTGACAGCCCTGCCTTAAATAAAACATACAAGAACCCGTATTCTACTTCACAATAAATATCTATATGCTTACAATCAGGTAGGTAAACTCATTAAACACCCATCGCAATCTACTTTACCCACTGAAAAAAAACAATAGTCTCATAAAATCCTGTGGGAAACACTGATCTTAACTGACCTAAATCGGCACACATTTTATCACAGCTGACAGGGAGACTCACCCCGGGCTGAGTATCAGCCAAGCAGAGCTCAAAGTCCAGCAGGGCTTCAGGCTCCACACCCAGCTCTGAGCACAGCACCTTCACCAGCGCCGGGTGGTGCTTCTCCGCCTGACGAGGGAAGACAACACATCACGTTTTTCATTTCCAAACCTTAACTGTCGCTAATTGTGCTAGAAAACAAATCAGCTTTTTCACACGTTTGATTGTGGTGGTTATGATTCTCAAAAGCCAAATAACTGGATTATTATTCTGTTTATTTACGAAGCCATGTGGCCAGTGGGACAAGAAGGAATAAAGAAGAGACGGACAGTGAAGCTGACCTTAAAGTGTTACATAATCTGAGAATCTGTCAGGTTTTACCGTGTTGGCGGCTCCGGTAGCATCTCCAGAGGAGGAACAGCCCGTCTCCAGCTCCTCCTGGACAGCGGTGGCGATGATCGGCACCCTGAGACACACAGATGAGTGATTTTCAAAATAAAAGCAGATGAAGATGTCGAAAAGTAAATACTGTATGTAGATAACGACATTGGGAGAGCTAATAACCAAGTCGTTAGTAACTAAAAGTGCCTTAATTTCTGTTGTGATGTGTTTGTGTTGTTAGCTTCTTTCTACACTTTTTATTTACTTAATTTTCAGAGAAAACATGTATTACAAGTTGCAACAGGAGTAAAAATTTAAAAACAATATTTTTTTCATTGTGAGATCAGATTTCAGTAAATATTCACTAAAAACAGGCCATATATTTCTATAATTTAGCAATATTCTATCATGTTTTTACACCTTTTGTGTCTCCTGTGTATCTGAACTCCACGTGTGTAACATTCTTTAAATAATAAAAGCGTGCTGTGACTGACAGGTGGTTCTCCTTGTTGGGGCCGAAGGAGTCGTTGATGTCGCGCTGCAGGTGAATGGCGAGGTGAGGGATCCTGAGCAGAGGCCGGGGCACGTGAAACAGCCGGTGAACCAGACGTCCGTCACTCTGCGGGAGGACAGAAAAAAACAAAAATAAATAAATGATACATTTAGAAAAAAAAAAAAAAAAAATTTAGACATAAATACAAGTAGAAAATGTAAAAATACATTTGAAAATAACTAAATAAATCATTGGAAATGTAGAAATAAATACATAAATACCTCAATAAATAATAAAAAAAATTGTAAAAATATATATTTTTTAAAGTTTATTTATTTCCCCAACATTTATATATAATTTATTTACTTATCAATTTATTTCTACTTATTTTATTTTATTCTTTCGCACCAGTTGGAGCTCAATTGGTGAAAAACAAAGCGTTAGTCCTTCATGTTCATCATCATTTATTCAATAAAATGATAAAGTTGCTAAACGCTTATAGTCATAATAAAGCAAAAAAAAAAAAAACTTTCGTTATTCTAACTATATATATTAAAGAAAACAGATATTTACTGTGTTTTACATGTATTTTTTTAAAGAAATTACTTGTAAAATAACTTAATTACTGTTTTTGAAGGTACGTGCATTTATTGTTACAGCGTGCAAGACGTTAAAACCGTAAATAGCATTTCTGCACCCTATTTTCTTCTCATAATTTAAACGACAGAAACAATAATCTAATCAATAATCCTGGTACCTTGACCATGACTCGGCCGGCGATGGTCAGGTCGCGGTCGAACCAGGTGTTCCAGATCCCGCCGCCGTAGCACTCCACCCCGACCTGCAGACAGCCCTGCTTGGTCCTCTTGGACCTCGGCTTCACCTGAAACACAGAGACGTCATCTGACCTACTGACCTCATAAACACACAGCGGATTCAGTGACAATTCTACAATCAAAAGCTGACGTTCATGTTTTATCTTTATCCTGATCACAGGACTTTTAGTTTTGCTTTATTGCATCAAAAGCACAATTATTTCAAAGCTGATGCTGTTCTTCAGCATCTAATATAACAAACACAACATGCTGCGACAGGAGGAAACTCAACCATCACACGCTGTTGTTGTTTGCCCTCGGAGGATTTGAAATGCTTTCTAGGGATGTAACAAAGACTGTGATTGGCAGGTGGAAGTGGGCGGGCTCTCACCCTGAGGCACGGGCTGTCTGTGTGAGCGCCAATCATAGAGAAGCCGTTTCCTGGCAGGAAGCGTCCGCCCACGGCGAAGGCGATGAGGCTGGAGAAGTTCCTGGTGACAAAGTACTGAAGCGGACAGCAGAGGACGGACTTTAGTGTCAGAGATTACTCAACAAATATAATTATCTTGCTCTACCACTTCATTTCACTAATTTTTTTTCCACATTTCCCAAGCCTGCACACACACACATCACATGTGACGTCTGTCTGGCATGAATAAAAGCGTCCCGTGACCCCTGACTGACCTTGCTGGACGGCCTGATGTCCCACTGCTCCGCCTCCTTCAGCTCGATGAAACCCTCCGCCAGCAGCCGCCGCTTGCATTCTTCCACCACTGCAGAGACGAGAAGAAAATACTGCTGAGTAAACTTTCTGTCAGCGAAGTGTCTGTTCACTGCTGCACTGACATTTACCGTCTCAGAGATATTTCTTTAATCCTGGATGAAGTTCCAGCAGTCTGGCTTTTGAAACTTGAGCTCAGTGTTTAAAATGAGCTGCTGTGACCTCGAGGATGATCACAGCTTCGTGAAACTTCACAATCACAAACTAGAGACCGAGAGCATTCAGAGGATGTATAGGTTTCCTACATAAATGAACAATAGTGGGGTTCATCTGCACTTTACATAACAGACGTGCTAACCATACAAATCACCAAAAAGTGCAAGATCTCTCCAAAATGTCAAAAGTAGTTTGAAGCCAAATCAAGCATGTTTTTTTTCTGTGGTGTTAATCAAGATCTTGGTGCCTGAATGTGGGATTCTATAGGAATTTTCACCATTTTTTTAATCCATTCTCAAGTGGTAAAAATTGGTTATATTTAGCATCAACTCTATGCAAACAAATTGTATCAACTTAAAGACAGAAGCAACAACTTTTTAAGCATAAATTGAGCATGGGATCAATTTATCCTTCAACCCAACCCCAAAGGTAAAAGTAAAAACTAGAGCTAGCACTTAAGACTTTGGACTGCTTTCACGCTCCTTAAATGCACTCTGTGGGATGCCAGAGTTCACTGTGCAAAGGTAGGAGACATTATGAAACATCCGTTTCTTCTGCAGAGATTTTATCTTATCTCAAGCTCAAAGTCACCTGTTAACCTGAACAGTGTCTCGTCTCAACACCTTGTAAATGCTGACACAGGCACATCTCGTTCATAATCAGCTCCAAACATCTGGCAGGTTATCAATCAGTCGCACATTATATAAACTATCATGCCAGAAGAACTTTAAATGGGGTCAAATTAAAGATCTTATGGTGTATTTTGTCAAAAAAAGGTGGCATAAATCAACACCAGACCCTAAAGTAAGTGTCATGTTAAATACCAAACTTGAAGGAAAATAACCTGAAGCTTCTCCACAGATTTCACAGCAATTTTGAACTTCTAACAAACGCTGAAGAGGTTAACAAATACAGCATTCATTCAAATACAAAACATTAATTTATCCTCATTTGCAAGTAGAAATTTGTGGTAGTTGTGCTGTAAAACACCTGTTTTTCTGACATACCTGGTTCTCCAACATGTAATGATCTTACAAAATATGATTTAACGACCCAACAGGACATAGCAGTTTAAATAAGCACAAACTGACACATCTAGAGCAGTAAAAAAGCAACAATAATCAACAAACATTATATATAATAATAGTAAAAGAAAAATAATTTAAAGTAGAAGAATTTGACTTGTAGTGGAGTATTATTACACTAATTTTCGCGAGTTCATGATCTGAATTAAAGGTTGCCAGTTTATTATCTCTGTAAAGTGAATTATTTTCAGACGTTACCGTGATATGGAGACACTCCTCTGTTGACAAACTGCAGAAACTCTTTGGCTGCTGACTGCACGGCCTCTTTTGAGCTCTTCATGATCAGAGACTTTAGAGAGAAAGAGCAGAAGTGAAAATAATAAGTTCAGCAGAAGCAATGAGAAAGCTCAGCTAGGAGCTAGCAGCTAACGGCCGTTTCAGCCATTCTTTCCCTATTTCTCGACAGCCCAGATATTGTACAGGAACACAAAGGCCATAAATATAAAACTGGTAAAATGACAAATAGTTTGTCGTCTAACTTTACAATAATATTGTTATAACAGCGCAGAAACCAAAGCTTGTCCGATAAAGGACGCACCGGTTTTTAGCTAACCTTTACTAACGGACAGCTCGAGCGCTTTGCCTCTTCTTCTTCGCTCCTCTTCCTCTGCTGTCCAAAGTCAAAGCAGCTCTCAGTGAGGGAGCAACACCTCCACATACCGCAGCGACAGTAATCATTTTTATGGCACTTACCTGCATTAATTGAACTTTTAAACTCTGGACTCCAGGGCAGCAGCACGGTAACTACAGGCAGGTACGGATTAGCTGACCAAGCCAAAGAAAGAAGCTGTCATTTCTTTTTCCGGACACAGCGCCACAGTGACGCCTAGCGGCCGGGCGGTGTAATTACACCTATTATAATCTGCACAGGCCCACAGATTGTTTTATGAAATTGTTGCATGCAAATACTATTAAAACGGCCATTAAAGAGCCAACAGAATAGATATTATAAAATACAAGAATATTGCATGAAATTCAGGATTATTTGATGACAGAAAAGGCAGCAGCAGACAGAAAAGTCTCCATCCTTATGCTGAGGACCTGCAGTTTTCTGGGAATTTGTTCCATATATATGGTGCATAAAAACTGAACGCTGCTTCTCCCTGTTTAGTTTTGACTGTGAGGACAGAGAGCAGAGCTGAACCAAACAAGCTGAGAGCTCTGGGTGCTTCATCATGAAGCAGAAGATAACACACGTAGCTCTGTAGCTCTTAAAACTGATTGTGCAGACAAAATATATGTTTTATTCATCCCCTTTATCTCTGCCTTTGCTTAGCAAACCTACCGTACACCTTTCAGTTTGAATCTCTCTTTCTCTCTGATATTCATGTTTGTATCCAAACACCCCCCTCTGAATCACAGTTTACTCTTTATTTCCGCCATTCATCACTGTATCACCACAGGAACCAGCCTTATATAGTCCTGAGCACCGAGGGAGGGAGAGGAGAGGAGAGTCTGAAAACGATGAAGAGATGTTTACATCAGCTGTCAGCTCACTGCGCCTTGAGGAAGCCCAGGGATACAAAATTGCACACACACACACAGAGACACACACACATTAGCATTCAGCCTCTATTAATAGATATAAGAGGAGAGCAACAGGCAGCAGTGGGAGTGCTGAACTACTACACCACTACTTCTCTGTGATTATAATGGTTTAGTGGTTTAACTATATGTAAACTATGACCTTTATGTGCATTAATGCATGTAATGGAAGTATTTATCTAAAAGCAGCAGGTGTTCAGAGCTTATTTTTTTTGCATGTAGCCCAAATACTTCCTGAAGCGTTTTTGAATGATAACCAAGAAGGCTAATGGAAGTTTTCGTGCTGCTTTGCCTCTGATTCAAAGGTAGTTGCAGATGCATGTAGCACTTAAATATACCAACGGCAAATGCATGTTTAAGATCAATTTGAGAGGAAAAAAATAGAGGCTGCAGAGCTCCTCTGAGGCCAGGCCAGAGCTCACAATGTTATCAAAAGTGAAAAATAGTTTAATGAAAATCAGGCCGGTAGCTCTTCTGTAATCCTGCTGGGAAATAAACAAACCTACCCTCAGTTTTAAACAGTAAATGCATTCAGAACCCGAATTAAACACTTTTACATCAGTGAATCAGGATGATTGTAGAGTAACATTTTAATAAAAGAGCTCTTTTCTCAGTTTGAAATCAAATTAGTTTTAAATCTCTGTGATTAATCTCACTTCAGAGCACATTAGAGTCGACTGCGTCTGCTGCGAAAGAGGAAACCTCCCTTTAAATCCACTTCACTGTCACACACAATGATGATATCATCATTAATGGCACATATTGTTTGGGAATGTGGGCTTTCTCCTGCAGGGACACACTGTACGTGTCTCAGGATGGGATAGTTTTCCTTTTTAAGGCAGGTTAGTCAAAGCTCTTCCCCCCTGAAGGCGCCGTCATTAACAACCTGCCCTGCCTCGCCATGTGAGGACGGCGCAAGAGTTTTCACAGCCACCGTCCTTGCATCTTCACATCGTTATGTCATGAGATCAGAGACGCGGGGGAAGCATGATTCAACAAACTAAAAACCAACAGGATCCATTGAAGTGAATGAGAGATCGACGTGAAAAGAGCTCAGAAAAAACCTTACTTTGAGGCTCTGCCAATTCACTATACTTTAATATAGTAATATTATTTAAAGTTTATACGGGTCACAAGACTCTGGTCTATATTGGGCCAATTGGGCATTTTGATCACTAGCATGTTTCTTTCACAAAAATGCAGTTTAAGTTTTGTGATTTTGAGAGTTTTCTCAGAGTTTATAATGGATGGAATGTTCAGAGATAGAGTGCAGAGAGGCTGGGAAATTTTCTGATTTTGTTTTCTAAACCTGTGCTGATTCCCACAACTTTCACTCTTCATAAATAATTTCCAGGTCAGATCACAGAGAATTTCGTGCTCTTTGCAGACATCCTGCTCTGGAATCAATGGGACGTACAGATTTGGCTCAGTGAGCCTGAATGTGACAGCAAATCCAACCAACTCTCCCATAGAGGCTAATGTTAACTGGAACCAGAAATTTCAAGAAAAAAACAGAAAAAGACAGTTTCTAACCTGCTATCTTGCTTAATTTCTGCTGCAATACAATGTAGGGCCAATCAAATACATGCAAGCCAACAATCCTGGTTGCTGGAATAACTTTGCAGGGTTGTGCAACAAGCACAGCAACCTAAAAACCAGACCTGTGCACCCAAACAGCTTCTACTGCAAAAGAATAAAACTGCACATTTATATCTTTGTTACACTACTTTTTCTCCGTCTTGCGGCTCTTTTGACCTATAAAAGTTACAATTTGTCCCATTTTCTTTCTGTGGTTAATCTGTGTTGTTCATTATGTTTCAGCTGCTTGTATCGAATCTGTTAAATTCTGGTATAAAGTGACAAAATGCTTAATTTAATGCTTAAGAAGAACAAGAGAAAGGGGGGATGTGGAAAGAGAGAGAGAGAGGATGGGGGAGTAGATGAGGAAGAGGAGGAGAAGAAGAAGGTGACAGAGGGAGACGGAGGGAGGGCAGCTGACGGGGAGGAGGGGGTAACTACAAATAGCCGGGGGCAGTAAGTTCTTCTTCAGTGCTCCCCTGTGCTCTCTGTATCTCCCACCATGGCCTCCTACAGCTCCTCCGCCCAGACCGCCTCCTCCTACCGCCGCCACTTTGGCCATGGCACCTACGCCTCGCCCTCCCTCAACCGCTCCGTGTTGGGTTACGGTGGCGGTGGCGGGGGCCACGCCAGCTCCAGGGTCTACGAGGTGACCCGGACCAGCTCCACGCCAGCTTACCGCGTCTCCTCCAGCTACTACGGGAAGCCCGTGGTGGCCTCGCGGGCCTCCGCCGGGCGCTCCTACGCCGGCATGGGCGAGACGCTCGACTTCAGCCTGGCCGACGCCCTCAACCAGGAGTTCCTGACCACGCGGACCAACGAGAAGGTGGAGCTGCAGCACCTGAACGACCGCTTCGCCAGCTACATCGAGAAGGTGCGCTTCCTGGAGCAGCAGAACGCGGCGCTGTCGGTGGAGGTGGAGCGGCTGCGCGGCCGCGAGCCCACGCGCATCGCCGACCTGTACGAGGAGGAGATGAGCGAGCTGAGGAGGCAGGTGGAGATCCTGACCAATCAGAGGTCACGTATAGAGGTGGAGCGGGACAACATGGCCGACGACTTGGACAAGCTCAAACTCAGGTGGGAGGGGCAA
>CAFUXE010000733.1:16771-33631 GCA_903364295.1 Serranus cabrilla
CACACACACACACACTCATCACACACTATACTCCCCGAGCTCGCCGTCACTTTAGACTCTCTTTGACAAACCCAGAATGAGTCCCTGATGAGGCAGATGCGGGACATGGAGGACCGGCACGGGCGCGAGGCCGGCGGTTTCCAGGACAACATCGCCCGGCTAGAGGCGGAGATCGCCAACATGAAGGACGAGATGGCGCGCCACCTCCGCGAGTACCAGGACCTGCTCAATGTCAAGATGGCGCTGGATGTGGAGATCGCCACCTACAGGAAGTTGCTGGAAGGGGAGGAGAGCAGGTGATGCAGCAAAGACTCATTTTAAATGTTTTACTTGCTTTAAGAAAATAAAGTTTTTTGTAATAACAGTTTTAATGACAAAGTGATTTGGTTATTTCATCACACTTTTATCTTTGCAGGATTACTTTGCCTGTGCAGAGTTACTCCACCATGAGCTTCAGAGGTACGAACACAACCGCTGTAACCTGAACACACCACTAGAGGACACACCTCTCCTGAGTCTGCACTCACCCACAATGCACTTCACCTTCAGAGGGAGTTTTTATATCTTGGAGTTATGATCCATCTTCAGTTAGAAGTCAAACAAGGCATCAGGAGCACATCTGAAACAGATCATAATACAATAATAAAGATTTAAAAAGCTGAATTTAGCAGTTATATTATTAAAAGTTTATATATGATACAAACTGTTAAATTCAACTGGATTTTCAGATCCTTTGCCACGCGACACTATTCTTCAGGTTTAAAGTCAAACTTAAAAATAACTGAGTGTGTTTATCATGATTCGTTTTTAACATCAGTGGGATGATTTTCTTGCTGTGTTTAAACAGAGACGAGCCCCGAGCACCAGCAGCGCTCCTCTGAGATGCATTCAAAGAAAACCGTCCTCATCAAGACCATCGAAACCCGCGATGGAGAGGTGAGGAAACACACACACACACACACACACACACATACACAGACACATAAAGGAGAAAATCTGTGCTAATGTGGGAGTTTCATTCTAATGAGCTCATCACACAAAAAAATCTCTAAAAATAGACTAACATTATCAAGAAAATATAGTTAGCTAACCATAAGCCTCTGCAAGAAAAGTTGACCCAATAACACACTTGGATTAACAGCCCCCTTAATTGCATAACGACAAAAAATTTTATTTTTATAAAAAAAAATAATACAAAAATAAGTACATAATATAGGGACATAAATAAATAGGAGGGAAATGCAAAGGGAAAATATTAAATAAAATAAATAAATGCTTTTAAAAGTGAATAAATACATTTAAAAATAAGTCTCAAATAAATAAAAAATAAATATATTTAAAAATTATACAAAACAAAAAAAACTAAATAAGGAAATAAATATTACAGTCAACAAAAACATAAATAAATAATCAAATTAAACAGAAATTTCAATTTATGTCACATTTTATCCATTAATTGATGCCCACTTTAATTTAATGTTATTTATTAAGGTCATTTTTATTTGTTTAATTAATGAATGATTTAGGATTCAGTGTGGATCAACACTTTAAAACACTTTTTTAAAATATTGACGAGTTCAATCTCCCTCACTTCCAACCTAATGGGTTTACATTTATATTGATCAGTTCTTCATCTGGGTCACTCACTTTTAGTTCATTCTGCCCTAAAGAGCCAAAGTACTCAATTATCTGCGCGGCCACTGAAAAAAAATATCTGGCTGAACGTGGCTGCACGACATTGGGATGTTTTTTTGTGTCATTCGTGATGCTTCCAAGTAAACAAACCCACACACACGCAGGGACAAGTTGAGCCAGGAACCAGACGCCCCGTCCCACACGAGTGCAAACATACATAACAGGCGTGTTAAGACAAGTCGGAGTTGCTCTTTTTCTTGTCTTGTATTTCCATCTTCATGCACGACCCTGCAGACGTGGTTGAAGATGGCACGCTGCTTGTTTTTCTACCTCAGCTCCCTGTTGATCTTATCGAGCAGGTCACAGCAGGCGAATCAAGGATAAAAAAAAAAACATTAGAAAGGAATTTCAGCTTCAATTCTTGGAAGACAATATGAAAGGAACTAGTTGTTGGCAGATATTATGAGGACTGTAGCTAAAAAAAAATAGATTCTGAAGAGCATTAAAGAAACAGTGAAGGTAAATACATTCAAGAAAGCCTGCTGCTAGTGATATTATGTTAGTGTATAAAAACATAAGTGCCTGGATGGATCATTGAATGGGCCTGCCAGGCACAGTTACATGGCCTTCACCTCCAAAGTGTCACTCGAAGACATGCAAGAGCCATGAAGAGATGCAAAAAGAGATGATTCAAGAGAGATAAGAGCTGCAAAGAGAAAAATAATATCACAAAAACAGGTAAAAAACCCATAAAATTACCACACAGAGACAGAAATCAACCACAAATAGACAGAAAACAACCAGAAGAGTCAGAAAACAACCACAAAGAGACACAAAACAACACGAAAATATTTAGAAGAGACAGGAAATAACCATGAGCGATACAAAAATAATCACAAAGAAACCAGAAGAGATACAAAGTTATCACAAAGAGAGACAGAAAATAACCAAAAGAGGTAGAAAATAATCACAAAACGACAAAAAATAGTCACAAAGAGACAGAAAGTAACCAGAAGATACAAAAAAATAACCACAAAGAGACACAAAACAAATCAAACTGCAACTGTCAAATGCTCCTGCCAGCTATTTTCTCCACCAAGCGGAGAAGCCATGACCTGACTCAGACAGCGTCTCTTTATCTTTGAAAGTCCACTCACTGTTTGTTTGTGCTTCCAGGTCGTCAGCGAGTCGACGCAGCACCAGCAGGACATCATGTAACCATCTGCAGGAGACAGGAAACAGAAACCAGCAGCACGTCTGAGTCAGACAGACAAGGACAACAAACGAGAGAAGATACGCAAATAAAACTAAAAGTAAAAAGACTTTACAGACTCCTGATTATGGCCTGTACTGTTTTACTGCAATATGTGAATTTAACTGTATCAGGGTTTATTTATCTCTGCTTAGTGTTTCAGCTGGATACAACATACATGTGTGGAGCTTACTATGGCTGAACAAGCTACACTACAAAACAGCGAAGAAACTTATTTTATTTGAGGAAAATGTAGCGACTGGTCTCCCCTCGAAAACGACCATATAGGTTGTTTGTGCAGCGACCCATATTTACATTTTGGACGGTACGGCGCCCTCTAGTGGCTGTAGGGGTCGGACAACCCAGGAGAACAGGGTTTGTGTCCGCACTAGCTAGACCCAGAAGTCAGTTAGCATGTTAGCGCCATGGGGTCTATCCGCTTAAACTCAATGAGGATTCTGAATTGGTTGGTGGTTAGACGCCTGAAATAAGGTCTGTGGCTAACACAAGCTGAAGAAATGCTCACGTTTTGTTGCACAACATAAAAAACGTTAGCTAAAAGTGGCTAAATGAGACTACAGTGGTTGTCGGGGACATTAAACGTCATCCCGCCGGACACAGATGGGAACTCTCTCACTAGTCCTCTAGTAGTGTTTGTCAGAGCTCTTGTAGATTTTAAATTTTTGTTAATAAACGATTTGTTAGGCTACACTTTAGCTAGCTTGTCAAATTGTTGGTTAGCTTGTTGGAGACCATCTTAAAGATAATGGTCGAGATGCGACCGTGGTGTAGTTAGCGATAGCATAATGTTAGCTTTTAACTTAAGTCATCTGCATGAATGCTTCAAACTTAATAAAAGTGGTGTTTATTTGCGAAGATTATCCTGCTGAACAAAACATGTTAGCATCAGAAACGCGTGTTAGCCACAGAGCTTATTTTCTGCAATGATCCAATGCAATAACACGGGAAAATTCTTAGCTCAGCTCTTTACCGCAAAACGTTAATATGGGTCGTTATGGGTATTTTTGATATACTACCTATGCTGTTGTTTAGACTGGAGATCTTGTCGAATCTGTATCTTGTAATAAGAAAGAAGAAGGTCGGTCACTGCAGCAGAATGGAGAAAAGGCTTGATGCGATACAGATATTTTGCTGTGCATCAGCAAAATATTCAAATCACAACATCGGATGCAGCATTTTTGCATCTGAAGGAGAAAACAAAAGGGTAAAAGCATTATAGACGGCCTCGTAAATAAAATATTCTGGTGCTGCATGCACTTCCTGCTCTGCAATTTAGGTTAAATGTCACAGAAAATCTTTTGTTTTACATCAGCGGAGCAAATCCTTTTGCATCTCATTTATTTTAACCACAGAAAGTACGCAGATGGATCCAAACCCAGATCGGAACTGCATTTGTTTCTTTTTTTTTGCATTATGATTTTTCTTCTGGTTTCTTCCACACACAGCAGCTCTGGTCCTGTTCCTCATGGTCAGAGTCACTGTTTTCAGGAGCATTTACAAGGAGGAGGTGAACTGAATGTGCATGTTTGTGCTTATCAATAAAGAGCTGCAGAAAGGAGAGATAAAAAGGAGATGGAGGAGGAGATTAAAAGGAGATGAAGGGAGAGATAGAAGGAAAAAGAGAGAGAGAGAGAGCAGAGATAATCTCTTGTGACTTTCGAATACGATTTGCTAATAAAAGTAAAGTGGATGTTATGTTACAGCTGACTGATGTCTCCATGTCCTTGAGTAAAAAGACGACTCACACACACATCGATGGTATACAGGCCCGTAGGAACACATGCTTTAATAATCATAGTCATAATTAAATGTTTAAAAAAAGCACGGAGTTACTGGCCTACAGTGATGACATTGCACTCTCCTTTACAGAACGCCTCGAGAAATAAATAAATCAGCAAATAAATACATCCCACAGTGGAAAAAGAATTCAATTAGATCCCTAAGAAAAGAAAAAAAAACTGTTTAAATGAAATGACAAAATGGTAAACATAAAAGAAGTTAGTAAGTGCTGTGCTGTGTTTTATGTACAAATTTCACATTGATGCACATGAAGGGGCGGAGGGTGTTTGGTGGGAGCCAAAACGAAGCCACGCAGGGCGGATCAGGGGCGGAGGGGTGAGATCATGCATCTCCGTTTCCGACGGAGGAATAAAAACGTACCGCACATCGCCCCCCCACACACACATTTGCTAGCTTTTCCTTAAAAAAGGTAAAGACGATAACAAAGTATTCACATTTTCACTGGTGACAGAAATGTTATGTTGTCCCGAATAAAGAAAATCAATGCACATGATGGAAGGAGCTGTTGGTCTAAGTACAAGTTGGTATGGCCACTAGTCCGCTTTTTGTTTATCCGGAGTCGCTGGAACTTATTTACACTGGCATCTCAGCCTTTTTCATTTTAAATAAATAATTATCCTGGTAAATAATAGAGAAGATTTTTTAACTTTCGCTGGTTTTTAAACTCTGATTTTAGCAGGAAATCTGCTTGATTTCTTTGCAGTTTTAATCAGTGAATCATATCTTTCAGTTTCTCTTATGGAGTAGAAATATTACTTCTCTTCTGAGCAGCTATAATCTTTTACAGTGTGAACAGTTTGCACTGCAGGGACAAAACTTGTCAAATAATCTGGGATTGTGGTTTGAGGCGCCAGTGTAAAAGTCCTCCACGTATATCCAGGCATCTGTGAAGACGACAAGCCAACTGGACTCCGACAGTATGTTTTACCCTGCTTGTTGTAGCTCCATGGCTACCCCCCTGAAAATCCTTCTGTGATCACATTGAATGCAAAACGAGCCATCGGTGGGAGATCTGCCAGTAACCCCCCTCCTGCTGCTGAGCGTTCAGTCCACAGAGGGGCAAGGCACCCATCTAAACAGATTCCCCGGCCATCGGAGAGCAGTTTGACGCTTGAAGAAGTGTATCGTCCAGCACCAAGGGTGACGAAGGGTTTCCCTCCTTTAAACATTAGAGACGTCTCTCCTTATATAATTTTTTTGCAGTCCAGATGGCACAGAGAGCGAATAAAAGATCCCGGTTTGCATCGAAGGGCCCTTACTTCCCTTTTTATAGATGATCTTTGTTGGACTTTAAAGACCTCTATCGGCTGAGGAACTAGTTGCTTCTGCACCATCAGTTGAAAATCGGCGCCAGCGGTAGAAGCAGCGCGCTGAACGAGGATGGAGTTGTGTTCGGATTATTCGTAAGATGCCTGTGTTTGAACCTGAGGCGGGTTTGCACTGAAACTGATCCCTGATCTGGTTTGACTTGAGATGGTGACAAAAAGGCGAGGGCCGGGCACAGCGGGCTGCTTCGGGGTTTCC
This sequence comes from Serranus cabrilla, assembly GCA_903364295.1. Classification (NCBI taxonomy): domain Eukaryota; kingdom Metazoa; phylum Chordata; class Actinopteri; order Perciformes; family Serranidae; genus Serranus; species Serranus cabrilla. The sequence continues at coordinate 23,004 of CAFUXE010000733.1, forward strand.
GCGTCAACCCTTCAGATTGTAGCTGCAGTGTGTGTTTGTGTAAGTGCATGCATGCATTTGTGCATTGGAATCTATTGAAAGACAGTGAAAAGAGGTCAACCAACCCTCTGCACCACACTGACGGCTCCAGCAGCTCGCTGAGCTTTGTAATTCATTTAATTAGTAAAAGGGTTAAACATGTTTTGCATTTAGGGTAAATCCAGCCCTCTATATATTTTCATCCTCCTGGGCATGTGACTAAACCCAGATTATGTTTCAACCCAGAATCTTTGCATTTAAACCCGGCGGTGGTTTGTTGTGATGACACCCAGGTGGGGTGGTGATTGCAGAGTCACGCGGTGTGTTCAGGTGTCTGGGAGGCGGCTCAGCGGTCAGACATGTAGTGAAGGTCCTGCAGCTCCAGTGAGCGGCGTCGTGGAGCCGCGGTCGTAGCCCACGTCCACCACAGTGTGCGGCCGGCCCACCAGCCGGCTCGGGATGGGCTGCGCCTGCACCTGCCGGTCTCTGAAACTCTGGATGTAGCTCTAGATGGGGCAGAGAAAAGCTTTGTTTGAAGATCAAGGAAAGGAAAAAACTGCACAGTAAAAAAAATTACAAGATTGTCTCATGGATGGTCGCCAACAAAATCTATTCAACTGATCTTTTGGCAAAAAAAAAATCAATAAAAACAAGCAAAATAAAATCAGCAAATACAACAAGAGGTGACAGAAAATGAGTTTCTCACCGGCGAGAGGACGTCCGTGTCGTAGCGGCGGATCGGGTTGGGCTTGCGGCGGTAGGCGGGCTCAGTGTGAAGCTGCTTGGCCTGGTGTTGATGGTGGGAGGAGCCGTGCTGCTGCTTCTTCTTCTTCTTGTTGCGATAGCGATCATCTCGTTGACGAATCCGCATCACCTGCATCCTCCTCTGCTGCCGGCTGATGATGACTGCGGAGGACAGAGGGAGGTCGCTGAGGAGAAGCTCTTTATGGTCTTCTTGTTTTGTTAGCAAGCACATGCTAATAGCTTTCTAAATAGATGTTTTGGTAGAAACAAGAATAACTAGGGATGTAACGATACAATCAATTCACGATTTGATATGATTTTGAATACAGGGTTAACGTTGCATTTTTTTTATATGTAAGCTAGCTGCAAACTAATTTTAGCTAGCGTACATGTTAGCAAGCTATTGTTAGCTATATGTTAGCAACCATAATTTTTGCTAATATCAACTTTTGTACTCTTTGTAATCTTGTTCTTTTAATCAGCTTGTCAGATTTTAAAAACTTATTTTTGTTCCTTAACTTGTTGACAGTACATTTGACCACAAATTGTTGTTCGCTTATGGACAAAATTGTCAAGGAACGGAGAGCAATGATTGTTTTCCCCTCCAGAGACACATTTGTATAGATTTTCAACTGTCTCTGGTGCATCATTACATACCAACTAATGATCTATACTACAGATACAACTGACAAAAAAGCAGCAAACTTTTTTCTCACCCTTAGTGTGGGAGTAACCCTCAGCGGTCACCTTCCACTGGACCATGACGCCCAGCAGGGTGAGGGCAGGCCACACCCCGAGCACCACCCACGTCAGCCAACACACGGGCTTCCCAGGTGCTGCTTTCATTCGCTCGTACATGTACAGTACGAGGGCGAAGAGCTCCACGAAGTAGTCCAACGCCACTGTGATGACCGCTGCGCCGAACACCGCCGTGGACAGCGTTGTAAAGAGGCGCTGCCACTGCAGGGTGAGCACAGCGAACAGCATGCCCAGGCCAAGCAGCACGCCCAGCGGCACCCAGACGGAGCGTGGCGGGCTGTCGGAAAGCTCCTCCATGCCCACCAGGGTGGCCACGGCCACCAGCAGGCCCAGCAGCAGGCCCACCATGAAGAGGCCCACGCTGCGAACCAGCATGGTGACCAGGCCGCAGAGCGTGCCGATGCCGAGGCCGATGCCCACCGAGGCCTCCACGCTCAGCTGGGTGTCCAGAACGCGCTCCTTGTAGCAGAGCATGAAGATGACGACGGAGCCGAACATCAGGCCCGTCAGGAACATCACCGCTTTGAAGCAGCGATAGCCTGAAACAAGAAGAAGCACGAAACTGTGACCAGGGCTGGAACTACTAGACTTTCCCCTATTTTCTGTCATTAATCGTGTTTCCATCAATGTCTCTACACATTTTGAAGATTCGAATGAGTAAAGCTTGATGGAAACATCAAAATTCAATAAAACTTTGAACTTTTTCGAAAAAGACTTCTTCTTCTTCTACCGTTTACTGACGGATCAACCTGGAGCAATACACCACACTGCCCCCTTCTGACCAAAGTACGTTCATGCAGCTTTGTTTATTTGCTCTAAACCAGTTGATGGAAATCTAATTTTCACTACTGCAACAATTCACAAAACTGTCAAACGTTGGTTGATCATAATAAAAGTGGACAAGGTTTCAAATAATGCGGTAGTCTGTAAAAGAAATCCCTATGAACAAAAAGTAATCCCACTTTTGATCTTGAACTGCCGTCAGCTGGAACATTTACTGAGTAAACCGGTCACGTACAGTGACACCAGGACTCACCAAAGAAGCAGTAAATGATGCCGAAGAGGCAGCACATGGAGCAGACGACACAGGGGACCACCTTGTAGCGGCCACTGATGTCCTCACAGCCATCCAGCCGCCCGCCGGGGCCCAGCTCCTGGTCAGGCTGGGCCAGCAGCATCTCCAGGGGGGTCGTCATGGTGGACAGGAGAAGGGGGAGGAGGAGAGGTGATCAGGTGGGAGGCGAGGGACAGGGGAGGCTAGGGAGCTCCACACAGCCGCATGGTTTCACCTGCACAGAGAAGAAGAAGAGAAAAAGAAAGGGTCACTACATTTTATTTTAGTCCTTGAATGCAGCACGATGAAAAGTGATTCTCACTGAGGTTTGACAAAGAATAAAGCCTTGTAAATGTTCTCGATCATCTTTCAGGAAGAAATCAGGAAACTGGTGGCAGAATCTGAACTCTGCAGATCCATCAGGTCTGTGTGATTTAATCTAATAGGCTGAAGCATGAAAAACCACCAGCATGATCCAAAGGATCAACAACACTGCCAGCCACCACAAACCCTGTTACCCTGTTAACAAAGTGGCTTTCAAATCTGCAGCCGTGTAAAACAGATTTTGTTTTGTGCCCACACATACACACAGTTTGGCATCCCCCGATGGCGGAAACGGCGGATAATAATAGCTCAGATAACAGCGGGTGCTGGAGCTGGGCGGACGAGGGCAATCAAAGCTTCCCGCTCTCTCTGTGTTTGATCAGGAGGCATTTAAGGGAAGTGGAAGCGGTGTCCTTCAGGCCATTTAGTGCACAAAGCAAACACATTTCTCTAATGTCACTCAGTCATCTCAAATATAAGAGACTCATCTAACAGAGCCGGGAGCTTTATAGTCCTGGAGGACCTTTGTGATGAGGCATTTTATTACCAAAGACTGTCACTCTAACATTCATTATGACCCGAACAGAAGCTTTTCCTGGTGATACATGATGATACTGGTCGGTCGTCTTATCTACAAATAAAAGCTTTAAAGTGAAATATTGGCTAGAAGTGAACATTTCTGCTGATGAGGAAACATTTTATAAGATAACTGCCACCAATGTACTTCATTGTTAGCAAATTTCATAATAACTGAGAAAATTAAATAATAAATAGGAATAAAATGAATAGCTAAATTAAATCTATGAATTGCTGACTATTTAAAAAAAAAGAAATTTAATAGCTGAAACCATTTCCAAATCACGCCAATTTACATCGATACTGAAAGGCCTTTTATCGGCTGATATTATCTGTCACCCAATACATCTGTCAGGCTCTATCTGAAACACCCTCCAATCTTATATATTCAAAATTTTAAATCAAACAAAATATTCCTGACTGCATGTTTTAAGGGTTTTCAGGCTTTGACACTGAAATGTGTTAACCAAACACAGAGCTAAAGGGAAACAGGTTCTACTGTTGGGCCAAAAAGTGAAACAAACTCTTTTAATCCTGTCCTCTTTCCTTCCCACGCCTCCTCCCTCTGTTTTCATTCTCCCCGTCTCAGGGTGAGTTCAGGTCAGACATCCATGAGCTCTCCTCTGCTTTCCTCTCTCCTTTGTTCTTCTCCCTCACTTCCTGCTTCCTTACCTTACCTCCTTACCTTGTTCTCCCATCTCCTAATCATCTGCCTCTTCTGCTTGATCTGTCCCTTTCTTCTCTCATTGCTTTCCTCCCTTAGTTAATCACCTCCCTGAGGGTCGAGTCTCAAAGGGGTGGATGAAAATGTGTTTGTTTCACATTTGGAGGTTGAAACTGGTCTGGTAACTACTACAAGCTGTTATTTTCTTTCATAAAAACTGTCTTATAATACCACAAACGTGCAAAGTGCCGGCTTTTTAGGAGAAAAAAACAAGAGCAAGCACATGGACTGCTGTTTAAATGTGAGTGTGTTTATAATAGAAACGGTCAGAAGGAAGAGGCTGATGAAAAGTGCAATAAATCCTCAGAAAAGTCTTTAGAATAAACTCAGACACGCTGAGATACACACATACACACACACTCTTTCATCCCCATTTTCATGCAGACATGCCATATTAATAATCATCTTTGGCTGGAGGATTAGCAGGTCGTTGCCCAGTGACCCTGTGTGAGTGTAAGCCGTTTTGTACCGCAGATCAAAAACGTGCAGTTTTTATGTTTGCAGACGGATCATCCTCTGGAAAAAAAAACAAAGAGGAAAAAAGAGAAGCAGCGAGTAAAAATAAACGACCGAGGAGTTTCTTTTCCTGCTGTCCTAATCAGCTGCAGCAGCAGCAACAACAACACAACGGCTCTCCTCCTCCCGCCCTGCTTCCCCGTCTGTTGCCATGACGACGGAGGGATGCTGACAGACCAGCCGGCGGTCGTCCCGGTCCGACGTCTGACCAATGGAGGAGCAGCTTAAACTCTCATAGCAACAGCATGAGAGCCAATCAGTGCCCCCCTCTGTTCCCCCTGAACGTGCTCGTGTGTATACGTGTGTGTGCGAGTGTGTGTGTGTCGGTTTTAAGCTGGTTCTGCTCCTTCTTTCAATAATAAATATTAATATGCAAATATTCCCAGCAGCATTTTTTCAAAAACAATCTAGTTGTTAACAATTAAATTTTTTCAAAGTCATTTGATTATTTTGTGTATGATTTACTTACGTTAGTATTTTAGATAAATTCATACCAGAATGAGGTCCTCAAACTTCTTCATCTGTGTGTGAAAACACAGTTCACTACTGAGTTTATGAAATAAAGAGAAATGTATTGGATATGTGGTCCAGATGTGAAGCAACGCACAAACAAAGGCAGAGAAGAAGAAGAAGAAGAAGAAGAAGAAGAAGAAGAAGAAGAAGAAGAAGAAGAAGAGCTCTGTAAACAATGCAGTGCAGGCTTACAGTTGTAATGTTCACTATGTGTTCGGGTGAATTCACAGCTCAGGTACTGGAGACCTTTGTAACATGTTGTTTCTTGTCTCTAGCTCAAGTTGAAGTGAATTTTAAAGCAAAATTTCAATCCGAATTTCCATCAAATGGTTTAGAGCAAATAAACAAAGCTGCATTAACGACTTTGGTCAGTAGATGGCAGTGTAATGTGTTACTGTAGGCTAATCTGTCAGTCAACAACAGAAGAAGAAGAAAATAAACAACAAAAAAGAGGTTGCTGATCGGACAATTTTGGATTAAATTGGGCAACTTATATTTGTTCTTTAACATCAGCTTGGAAACAGCTGATCAGTCATGCAAGTTAAATGTTCACGATGTCAGAACTTCGGAAAAAGCGTCTCCATCTATTGTTCAGCACACTAACTATTTTACAAAAAAGACAAAAAACACTTCAAGCCTTTTATGCGCATTTTCTAACGTTTTATCAAATTTGAGTGTTTCCATCAAACTTTTCTCATCCAAATCTTCAACCTGTGCAGAGAAATGTGTTGATGTAAACACACCTTCTGTCTCCTCGTCATCTATTTATTATCAGCTTAACAATAAAGGAAAAAATAATAAAAACCTGAATGAAAGTCTCCTTAATTTGGTGCCGCAGCTCTTATTTTGAAACATCCCAGAAAGGGAAGTGATGCGTTTGCTGTTGGAAAAATGGCCGAGCCTAGAAAAACGGCGACAATCACAAATACAGACGGTTAACAGTGACTTTATGTCAGGGGAAAATGAACAAACACAGAACATGAACACAATGTTTCGCTGAATTATTTAGTCACACGAAATGACAATTCAGTTGATTTGAGAAAGAGAATCCAAGATATCCTGAGCTCTCCTCTGCAGTGGCGGATTCTTCTCATCTCCATGTGATAAAACAGTTTTTGAGAAACACTTCGTTTTACAGAGTCAGGCAGATCTGTCTGCTGTGTAAAGAGACAACTGAGAACTTCCCTTTCATCGTCTCATTATCGACAAACACAGCGATCAATCTGTGATTTAAACAAACACACAGAGAGAGAGAAATAAAAAGCAGTTTAACACGGTTCAAACTGTTTGTTGATCAGTCAATAGGACCCAGACACACTGACACAGATGTGCAGCCACATCCAGTGCTGACATCATCAGACTGAACTCAGTGACAGCGGCTGAAAAAGAGACAAAGCCTTTCCATGAATAAAGAAAACGGTTTCTATTTATACACAGCACGCAGACCGGGCTGACCTACATGTTAGAGTCCACAGCTAAAGAACGACATCATTCAGTCTGTTCACCTTCAAAACATCAACAAATACAGAGAGATGTTAGTTTGAGATATTATGAAGTTTGTCTTTGTGACACAAATTCAGGGTTGATGCATTCAAGTGTTTGCAGGAAGTTCTGACATGTTACCCTTATGTGAAATGACAACGACTTCTTAACACCGAATTCCATGCTGGTGGCACATAATGTGTGAAAATTACGATAAACAGCAGAGTTAAATATCGCGATTTTAGGCTACAAAACCACTGACCTATAAGTTTAGGGCAAAAAACTTCCTGGTAAGGCGTTATAAATTCATCAGAAATGTCGGAAGTGAAGCCATGAACATTACGTAAAAAATGTGAGTTACGTAAAAAAACGTAATTAACGAACCGTGAGCTACGGAAGTTACGTAAAAAGTTGTTAAACCTGGGAATATCAGCACGAAAAAGGATCCCCATTGACTTCACATTGTTATTGTTTCAATGCTGGTGGCCAGAATCTTTCCTTCAAAAGGAATTCGGTGTTAAGAAGTTATTTTACGTAACTTCGTGAGATCAGGCCGCTTATGAGTCAGAGACAGAGATGCTTTTATTTGCTTTTCTTTGTCACATTCAAATCCGAAAGATTTTAAGGCCGTCGTTGTAAAAAATTATGCAAAGCTTGACTGGATGTTCAGAAATCGAATCTTAGCTGCGCTTGCTAACATGCTAACGTAAACAGGACAGAGTTATTGTTGAAACCTGGCAGAGAAAAGAGGACAGTTTTGGATAATTTCTGTACCAGACAAATTAAAAGTACTTTCTGCTTCTGTGATTATGTTGTGCAAGATTAAAAAAAGAATTTTGTTTCCGCTGCATAACACATGCAGAGGAGGGAGACGTGATTCATTCTGCATCTTAATGAACTCGTCCCAGACAGAGACGTCTGCAGAGCAAACTGAGAGCCTTTGACTTTACTTTTTATTCACCGTTAGAAGAATCTGAAGCCAATGTGTTTGATCTTACTTCTGTCTCTTGATCTTTTTCCCTGACATGCTCACTGTTTTCTTTCTGTTTGATTTCACTTTGTGTTCTGTGCAGGTTTCACAACCCTGTGACTCATGAAATCTGTTCGTGCTGCATTCATTTAAAAACACTTTTGTTCCAATTTCTCCTCTTCGCTTCTGTTTGATGATTAAGGCTTCATCACAGCGACGGAGACTCAAGCCCACAAAGATAAAGATTACAAATAAAAAGATTAATACATTTGACTATTTTTATTTACAAGCTTTTGTTTGAGACGACACAACTTGGCCGTGTGTGTGTGTGTGTGTGTTAATCCCCTCAGACGAGGGTCAGACACGAACGACGCTCTCCGACTGAACTTGTGTTATTTATTTATTTCAGCCAATAAGAAAGCAGAAACTCACGTGACCCCCTCAGCATCTGTCCAGCCATATGTTTACTATGTTCGGCTACTTTAGTCTGCAGGCATTAATCTGATGCTACCAAAGCAAACAGTGAAGATAAATGTGTTTTTTCTTGCACTAAACTCTTGTCTGTGAAACTAGGCACAGAAATAGTGGACACATCTCTGAAAAAACGGAAAGAATTTGATGTGGTTAAGCTTGTTGCCGAACCAAAGTGAATTAAACAGACTGGTCTCCCCTAAAAAATGTCAATATAGGGCGTTTGTACAGGCAGCAAAATACGTCAAAAGTTTTTTAACGTTACTTCCGCAACTCACATTTAGTGAATGACGTTTTTTTAACTGACATTTTTTAATAACGGAACTTCCGGTAGTCACGGCACCCTCATAACTACTTCATTTCCGGCATTTATTTACATTTATTTACTGTTTAAACTGTCTTTTAAAATACCTAACCAGGAAGGGTTTTGCCCTAAACCGAAGTCAGTGGTTTTGTAGCATAAATTCACAAAACTGTAGCCTTTTTTACAACCGTGATCTCTACGTGTATCTATAATGACGCGCATGTTATTTTTAGACGAGCCGTGAAATGCTCATATGGGTCATTTTGACGAACTCATTTGTTTCGTTATGGGTGGTCATGACAAATGGTCTATTCTGCCATTTAGGTTGGAGATCTTGTTGAATTAAATGGCTCTTTTAGAGTAAATGTGCTGCAAAATGACCAAACACGAGAAAAACTTCACATAAGACCGTCTGCATCATGAACAAGTGTCGTAACTGTTGATGTGTCACGCAACAGATTCCTCCGACACGAAAACAGCGAACAACACAACCGTGTGTGTGTCACAGTCACGACTGACGCTGAGAAACGGCAGGATGAGGAGTGATGTGACACAGCTCCCCACACGGCATGACTGATCCTGGACCTGCTGCTGCCAGAGGATCCAGCAGGTCCGTCACACTTCCGGTTTCCAAGCAGAACATGAAACAGATCGGGTACAAATCGTTCCTCAAACAGCAACACGCATGAATGAAATCTGAGCATGTTCACTTATGTTCAGCCAGGAGACGCATGTTCCAGAATAAACACCACACAGAGAACGAGTGGCTGAGAAAGAGTTTTGTCATTTTCTTAATTTATTTTTATTTTTTTTCCAGAAGCATCGTATATACAGCCCGACCTATATTCATCTATTTGCGATATATCGGTATCAGCGTACATCTTGTCCGATGTGGACGGGAATCATTCAGGACACGACTGTAGGACAAAAGGGGGCTTGTGAAAAATAATAATAGGTTTTTTTTCATTCTATGCTTTTTTTTTTTTTTTAACTTATAAACCTTATAAAGGAATATAATGTGTCATTTTTGACACCAAATTTAATTGTTAAGCTGTAACATATCCTGCCTTCATTACAGATTGTTTTCATCAGAAGTGTTTGATAACCACATTTGATGCATAGTTGCAATAAATGTGAGTCAATGTACAAAATTCCCACATCCCTCTATATTCACGTTGGTATGTTACATCCTGAAACACTGTTGTTCCTGCTGAACCCTCAAACAAACACTGATACTGTATCTGTGTAAGCAGCAGCTGAGCTCATGAGCTCCTTTGGCAGAGAGAAACATGCCGCCATGAAATTAGGCTTCGTTTTATCTGATGGGGGTTTAAAGCACGTGGGCAAAAACGAGCAGAAACGGTGAAAGGAAAGGAGAGGAAGGAAAAACTGGATACAGAGATAAAAGAAGAAAAAACTGCCAGTGGCCTTCCCACCATGTTGTGTTACGTAACTGCCTCATAACGCATTACTCACTGCTCTTCACCAAATCTATTTGCATTGGCAACGATTCCACATGCTTCAAAACAAAAGAACAACAACAAAAATCATTATTTACATGTGGAAAAAACTGTTCATATTCATTAAACATTGTACTTTGAGATATCCTTTGCTTGACTTCGGGATTAAAATGTTAAATTATTGATTAATCTCATTTAATCTATACACATTACACGGTCTGGTTGTCAATATCACCATGTGACAAATGTATGCAAAGACCCATAAAGCACACTCTCTCTGTTACTCTTTAAACCAGACAACACTCACGTCAAAAATGTAAAACAAGAACAGACTGCTCATATCACAATGATTGGTCCATTCATCAATTAGTTGACTGATAAAGAAATAACTGGCAGCTGATTTTGCTGATTATGCATATAAAAATGCAAACTATTATTTAGTTCAAGCTTCATAACTTTTCGTCAACTTTTGGGATAACAGCCAGACATCAACAGACTTATGTGTAAATGCATGTTAGCCATTAGTCAAGTTTTTATTTCCAAGGGTTATTATCAACTGGTGCGAACAAAAATGCCTCTGAATAGACAAACAACCAATCAGAGCAAAGAAAACTCACCAACAACCAGTTGGAGCAACTAAACATGACCTACAACCAATCAGAGTAATGAAACCTGTCCAACAACCAATCAGACCAACGAAAAACGGACCAACA
>CAFUXE010000733.1:33680-64876 GCA_903364295.1 Serranus cabrilla
CCTGACCAACAACCAGACAAAACCTGACCAACAACCAGACAAAAACTGACCAACAACCAATCAGAGCAAAGTACTGTGACATGGTGCCGATGGACACCTGCAGGTTGGGGCAGTTCTTGGCCTGCCAGCCGGACAAACATGCATCTGGGTAAAAATGTCTCCGAGATGTCTTGAATCATATTTGATCAGCATCAGTGAGTTTTGTGAGTTGCACTGGACGTCCTATCAAACCCGCCTTCATGAGACGAGAGTTGTGATTGGCTCAATGGAAGCCAGCAGCTGGGAATCAGCGTGAATGAGAGAGTGATCAGACTCATCTGCCAGAGCAAATAAAACACGAGCGCGGCAGAATCAACCTTAATGAGTGGTTTAAATTGTTTAGATAAAAAACATTTTCCTATAATTTCATGTGAAGAAACACCAGTGAAAAAAGATGATGATGCTCAGAGAAAACAAATGTGTAAAAATAAATTTCTTGGAATTATTAATTCTAACATGAAGATGTGATGATGATCATAATACCAAGCTAAGCCCTTCATCCAGTTTCTACAGCATCAGCAACAAGAGTTCATCCTGATGATGAAATGAGCTCCTCTCTCCATCACTGACCTGAGAGATGTGCCGGTCTGACCGAGGTTGAAACATGTCCTCATCCGAAAATCTTCACGTCCCTCTTCGCGGTGACTGAATGTCGGGAGTGTGATGAGAAAATGAGCCGGAGCACATGACGGAAACAGACCTCTCTCTGTCTTTCAGTTTTGTTCGCGAGCTATCCAAGGTAACAGGCTGGTGTGTGAGCTGCCAAAAACAGGCCTGGTCATGACGAGCTCAGAGCGAGCTGCCAGCGTCCCGCCGTTCCCAGCGGAGCACCGAGTGTGTCACCGGGTTTCATGTCAGCTTCCGGGGAATAGAGAGGTCGTTGTCGTCAATCATCCTGCCGATAACCTGGCATGCCAACCGACCTCCACTCTGCACATGTCAATCGATACGGGCCGGGGATGTGGTGGGAACGTGACCAGTGGTGGCAGGATCATGGCATGTGTGTGTGTGTGTGTGTGTGTGTGTGTGTCAGCACGTGTCTCAGCGCTCCAGAGGCGGGTCAGATGGGTCAGGACACGACAGGACAGACACAGTGCTGAAGACATGACAGAGGAGCTCTGCTTTCCAGGGAATAAGGGAAATTCCTCATTGCAAAGTTCACCCAGTTTTTATTTTAATCTGACTCCAGTTGGTAAAGTTTTAGGTTTCCATGTACGGGAACAACTTGGGACAAAATCTGGAGTCTGAAAAATGCAGGAGCTACCATGTGGTGGTCATGACAACAGCCCAAAAAGACTGAACAAGAGCTCCACAGATCTGACAGTCAGGCTCAAAATGAAACCAAAGACCATCGATAGTTCTCTGGAACTTGATCTGAGGTGAGTCACGACATTACAGAACAACAAACACATTACGTGACTTGTGCAGATGAATGCTATTTGCAGCAGTCGATGGCTCTCACCCACAAACACCCGCACAACTGCGGGAATCAGGCACGACCGCCGGCGCCAAGAGGCCGAGGCGTTCTCACACCTCCTCAGACACTCACTGAGCAGGTTACATAAGGCAGAGAGTGAGTCTGCTGCTGTCAGTCCCTCTGATTGGACAGAATGTGGAGAATCTGCTCATGGGGAAGCGGTGAGAAGAGGAGGAGGAGGAGGACACTGAGGTCTTTGTCCATGTTAGACTCTGTTTTTACCTCAACACGCTGCTGAGAGGGCAGCGCTGAACATGTGGCTCCAGACAAATTATTTAGTGGAGAAACTGTCACACTAGAATGACTGCCTCTGCAAACCAGTTTACATCCCGTCTGTCAGGACTCATAGGTATCTATCACAAATATGGATGTTGCTGGAAAACTAATCTAAAATGTGGATGCTTCACACACACGTCTTCGACCTGGTATTTTTCTCAGTGTCAATAATTCAGTACCTGACAGAATGTGTCCCCTTCTGTTGCTGTTGACCTTTTGAATATAAAGTGTCACGGACTTGGATGAAATTTTCAGACAACCTGCGTATTGGGAGAAGGAACAGGTGATTAGATTTTGGTGGTGATTGGTGATCCAGAACACCATCTGGAATTTATATTGCAAATTTATATCATTGCATCAGTGACCCTATTGCCTTCACTAACTGTCGCCATCTAGTGGATGAAATATCTCAATGCCAGTGTGCTCCCAAAATACATGCTTTCAATATAATCCTTCAAGTGTGATATTTGGTATTGCGTAACTGACCCTATTGCCTTTGAGTGCTTTTCTAGTTTCATTAATTATTGAGTTGTTGCTTAAAATATATTTTGTACTTTTGGCCTTTGACTTCCAAAATCTGATATCACGTTCATTAGTTTGTATAAAAAGACATCCTAACTTTTAGTCTCTTTAATGGCTCAAACTTCAGAGCCACTGTATCCTACATGTCCCATGATGCAGCTTGACAGGGCTTTTAATTAGAGCATCATATCAGGGTTTATTTCAGACTCTAGAACGTTTAAAACCAGCACTGAATGTAACTCTTCAAGTGAAAAATTAACAAATGTTAAAATTTCTTCTAAAAAGAACTTAACGTTTCAACCAATCCAGAAAATATATATATTTTTAATTTTCCTCTGCCGAACACTTTGACTGAACCAGGATGAAGGGTGAAAAGCAGTTTAATGGTCGTCCCGCTGATCACTTGACGTTAGTCTCAGCTGGCGCTGATAATCCTCGTGTTCACGGCAGACACGAAGATAATGAGATTCGACTGAATGTTGTGCAGCCAGAGGCGAGGTCAGGATTAACAGCGGGCCTTTAATAATCAATCAGGACTGTCACTAACACGTTCTGTTCTTCCTGAACGTCGCCTGCAGGTTCCTCTCAGGTGACGTCGGACCTACAGCAGCCTGTCTGAACACATTCTTACATAACTTTCACCCTCCTCAGAGTCTCACACTGTCTTAATCCTGCTGCTCAGTATGACTGACCAGCTCCGCTGTCGCCCTGAGGGAGCCGCTCAGGAATATCAATGATGTTTGTTCCCATGAAGGAGAAACTAAACGCAGGGTTAGAGCTGCGACATGGTCACAAATTAAAAAAATCACACCTGCTTTCTTTCCTTGAGGCGTGATATCAGGAAATCTGTGAGATTTTACACCAAAGGTTCAAATGAGGATGAAAGACGATGTTTTTTTTGTGAACGGACTGAACTGGAGTCTTGTTTTGAAATGGGGAATGCTCCCTGGTGATTCTCCTCTTCCTGTAGGCAGAGATTAATGTTGGCCAATTGAAAACATTTCTCCCCTTCCATCTGTCGCAGCTTCATTCTGTGATTTAGGTGCACAAACAGCTCTTTTTCTCCTCAACTGAACAGAGAAAACAGTCCATACTATGCATGCACAACAGCAGCATCCTCCGTGTAGATGAGACAGGAAACATTTAAGTGCTGTTGCTCTTAAAGTTGCATTCAGGGCAGCTTACTTTGCTCGATTCGAAATTAAAAAAAAAGCTTGAGGGATTTTAATTAGAGCTGGATCAATGTGTCAATCAAAAGGAAAAGAATCAGCAACTATTGTCTTTTCAAAATAAAAGAACCTCTGAAAAAGGGTTGAATTTCTCATGTTTAGATTATGATTTTCACATGAAATTCCTCATCAAGTTGCTACAGGATCAGGTATATCTCGCCCTGCCATACAGGCTGAAACACCACGCAATCTTTACAATCCTGGAGATAAACTCAGCTTGTGATAAATTCAGTTTTTGAGTTGTGAGAACGCTGACACAAACACTGAAGACGGGAAACCATCAAAAACAAATCTATCATCCCAACTGCGACCTCAGAGACATTCATTATATAAAGACTGCTGTTTTATTGATTGGATTCCACTTACAGACATGTGCAGGAATTACCCATGATCCTCTGTGCTCGCCCTTAAATACCACGTCCAATAAGCGGCGGCTCGTGCGATCACACAACAGGAGGGTCGAACCCAATTATTTCGAGCTTCAATGATTCAGCCACAGAGAATAATGAACCGCCGAGTGAAGAGCAGCAGCAGCACGAGTTTCAGCTCTTCAATTTCCAGTTGTTGGACCAGAAAGAAGGCGGTTTGACCTCTCAAGGGTCAGTTAAACATTACAGATAAAGCTTCTTTTATCACTTTAACTTAAACAGTTATCTGTTAGCATCCCCGGTGGCAATGAGTCGGTGCTACAAGTTGGAAACAGAGCCGACTGATATGGAATTTTTGAGGCCGATACTGATTTTAGGGCAGGAAAATTCATAGATAGATAAATAAATATGGAGGCCGATTTTTTTCTTTTTTTCTAGGTGGATTGAAAACAGACCTTTTTATATGTGGATTGTGCACAAATTTATACCCAGAGAGCTATTTTCTCAAATATACAACTTTCTTATGTAATATTTAACATTGCTATACATTATTACACATTATACAAATGTAATAAATTGTCAATTAATTCTATAAATGATGACTGAGAAAATAAAGAATAAATAGGAATAAAATAAAATACCTAAATAAACATAATTACAATCAATTGCTGACTATTTGAATAAAAAAATATCTAAAAACTAAGAGCAAATACCATTTCTGATTCACGCCAAGCATTATTTTCTGCACTATATATTGTGTAAAAAAGGTTTTCATCACAGCATATCGGCCCATAATATCTGTCAACTGATTCATCTGTCAGAGCTGCAGCAAAGATGGTAAAAATGGTCAAGCTCCCTGAATTTCAGTCTAATTTCTCTCTGCACCTGTCGGCTTCCTCTTCCAGCTATGATGCTGTGAACATCTGGGCCTCAGCAGCCTGCAGGCCTCAGCTCACTGCTCAGATCTGTACACTAATTAGCCCGTGTTGGTGCACCTATCATCACTGCTTGACCCCGAACGCCTCGTGGGAAACTCTGACTGACACGGCTTCCTGCAGGTTCTCAGAGCGGACAAGAGAAAAGGCAACATGAGGGAAATGTTAGCTTCATCCCCTCTGGTCCATGTGGAGGCGGAGGGGTGTGGGAACATGTTGCTGCACATTAATGCAACTAAATAAGATGCAAATATTCAATAAATCTGTTTTTAAAATGGGTCAAATATAATCAACTGAAAACCACTGCAGATTAATACTTTACTGCACACCTACTGAGAAAAATGTCATTTAAATACATCTTTACATACATGGCTACTTTATGCTGACAACATGCAATTTAAGGTAAAAACCCACATATGTTTCCTCATGCATTATAATGTGCTGTGACCTCTAGGATCATCACAGCCTCATGACACTTTACAGACACAAACTAGAGACCTTGAGCTTTCAGAAGATGTATAGCTTTTCTATATATATTAGCAATAAGTGGGTTTCTCAGCAGTTTAGAAAACAGAAATGGTTGTCATCCAGTCGCTGAAAATACAAAAATCTCAGAATTTACCAAAGTTTTTGAAACCAAATCACAGCTTGGATTTGTCTGTGTTGTTCCAAAGATGTTGGCATATTATAATCATATTCTTGAGGTTTTTTTCCCATTATTTTCCATTCTTTATATTAAAACAATACCCTACTTCAGCACCAAATGTGTGCAACAAACGGTATCAATGCAAAAACTACTGCAACAACTTATAGCTGAACATGGAAATGGACTTCAGGAAGAAGAATATTAATGTTCTGAACCCTTAAACACCTTCATATGTTTACATTACAGCTCCTCAGCTTCACATGATGTCCACCACTTCTATGTGGCATCTACTCTTGACCTGCTATCTCCCCCTAAAAATCCAACACCCACAGCCCCCAGTTCTCTTTAAATGGGGCCGATCACTATGGGGTTAAACAACTTGTGATACACATGAAGTTCTGGTTTAAAGCAAATGTTTAATATTCTAAAGGTCGGATTTGGACAATAATTCAATATGATAATTTATCTGATGTCATTCAAGTACACAGTCTCTATAAAAAGCCTCAAGAGAACAAATGCCACCAACTGAAATCTTGACATAAATATATCCGAGGAGTAACGATTCAGTAAGAGTGCAACGAGACATTTCTGAGTTCGTAATGACGCTGCAGCAGCCGGACTCAGACAGACAGGAGGGAGGGGGTGAGGGGGGGTGAGGACAAGGAGGGGAGACGAGGTGAGGGAGGAAGCAAGCAGCACCACGCCGGAGACGTTGACCCACAAGCGGATCCGAAGCGACGTGTTGTGGCATTTTGATTCCCCCGGCAGGCTGCGGCGCCCGAGCCGCGCTGTCTGACTGCTGATCAGACACACAGTGAATGCACAAAGAGCTGGAGGTCTGCAGGGGTTTGTCAGCGTCTGCACATCCTCTCGCTGCTTCTCAACCTCCGTCTGCTAAGCTCAAAACACGTCACAAGTCTTTCACTTTGTCTGCTTCAGTTGGAAATGTCCTTCATTCTCCCAGAATGCCTTTGAGTGACCTCCAGGGAGCACGAATCCAGTTAACTCGCACTGGATTACAGATGAAGGGACACAAGTGAGAGTTTATGAGGTCAGATCAGGCTTAAAGGTGGAGACATTTAAACAAGGTGACAGTCTGTTTCATTTGGTCACCTGTCAATTTTAGCAGGAAGAAGGGTTTGTTTGCACTGTTTCCACCAAACATCATTACAGACACACTGATAATGATGCAATAACTGCAACAGTGAAGAAGACAACAACTCTTGTGATCACATGCTACTTCACAACATCACCAGACCGTCTTTAGTCGTTGATTTAATTGAGATAAACCACATTTTGTGCGTTTATCATGCAAGTAAGTAAGTTCGGAAACGTGGGCTGCAGTGTTTTTGGAATTGGAGCTACGCTAAAAGTTAATATCAGGTGGCAACAAGGAAGTGCCTTAAACCTGCAATCTTTCAAATGTCCAGCAGGGGTCGCCAAGGTTGTTTGCTAAAGAAGTCCGGTCCTATCTATCTCAATACAAAATGAGACGACTTCTCACCTGATTTATTACCTCGGAAATTCTCATGGCAACATTATGGTCTCAATCGCTAGTTTCAAGTCTTTTTCAAGAGAATATGACGATAATTATGTAAATAATGGTCCCGTTTAGAAGAAAATAGATGATAAAGTAGCTTATAATTTGGGGCGCGCATACCTTTTTTGGTCATCTAATAATGTCGTGTTCAGTGTTCGGTTGTACTAAAAGACACTCCGATGAGTCGGCTTTTTGATTTTTTGTAATTTAGGAAGTAACGCACATTTTGGGTTCAAAATTGGGTTCACAAAAACAAAGATGGCGACGGACGTAACGCCGAACTCTATGCTTCAAAAAGCTCACAAGCCATTGGTTGACAGCATCGTGACTACATCCATTATTCATATACAGTCTATGGTCATGACATCTCAGTCTGAGCTGCTTGTCGAGTCTCCACAAGGTCCCTCAACTTTATGGTTTGCTCCACTGAAGCACTTGTCCCAGTTTAATAATTTTTGGGGGAGTAAACTTACATTAGCTTGTGCACGTTCAGAAAATGTCCATTTATGAAGTTGTGAATACACCAGAGATGAAGACATCATCGACCTTTAACCAGTTGATTAAAACAAAAATGAAAATAAAAGTCTAACCCAGAAATGCATCATCCATCACCCACACACAAAGGATTACGTCAGTTCTGCAAGACAAACCACAATAGAGACCAACTCCTCTCTGTTCCCATGTCAACTTACTGAAGCTGAAATCAAAACTCATCATGCAGGAAAGGGCCCCTGGGTGTCTCCAAAGCTGCTCAAACATTTCCAGGAACCAAAAATAGAAACACATTAAAAGCTGGAGACTCCAGGTTCATCCAGGGCCTTTTATAGTTATCTAAGATATTGAGTTTATAATGAAATAAAGCACAGGAGAGGAGCAGGTTATCCAAAACAAAACTGAATCAACAGAAAACACATGACTGTCATGTTTCCTCCTGCACTGCATCATAAAGACATTAAACCTCACACTGATCAGAAAACTGCAGTTTGTTTGTGACCCCTTCAGGGACATCTGGGTGAGCTCAAACCCCAGAAACAGGCCTAAAAACAAAAGTCTCTCCGGTAAACACACCATCTATTCATCCATTCATCTGCTATAATGAGAAGCAGTCGAGTCTGACGGGATGATGGAGCCTGACATCAGCATCCATCACACGGAGCCGGCTGACCTCAATTAAATGCTGCTACATTCAACACACTGCTGTTGCGTTCAGGAGCTCCCGTTCTGTCAAATTTACATGGAAAAAACCCTCTCGGATCATCATGTTTGACAGCAGGTGTGTGTGTGTGTGAGAGAGAGAGAGAGACAAAAGAGACGCACCGTGCGCGTTAATCGGCCACTCACCATCATCCCCGACAGGTTGACGCGCCTCGTCCGCGTTCACATGACGGCAAATGGAGCCTCCGGAGCCTGAAACACCGACCATTTCAACGCTTCTTCCCCGTCTCGGGTGTATTCCAGTCGGTGTGGAGGTCCGTCTCTCCCCGGCAGCCCGCAGGGCGGTGGATCTCCAACCTGACTAGTCCTCCATGGAGGGAAAAACGCACATAAACCGGGCTAAAATGAGCGGTAACCCGGGTTACATGCCGGATAAAATCTATATGTGCAAATTAGAAATAAGGTGTTGGAGCATCCAGGCTCCTGTGGAGATGGATGGAGGATACTGAGCCTCTCACGGTGCGTCGGGGGAGGAAGGTGGCCTCCGCTGCAAAAAATGACGAGTCCACACTTGTCACGGCCTGCATCACATTGACTGATTATGTTGGGAGGAAAATAAAAGTCAGGAAATTCCGCAGCGGCTCCTGGAGGCTGATGTTTTTAATGCATCTACAAATACAAAAAATAAAATCATACTTATAGTTTATTCTTTTCTTTTTTTTTTTTTTTTAATCTATTTTTACCTTTAAAAAAATATATATTTTCACATTTCACGTTATAATTTACATCTATAATACCCAGTATTTATTTTTTTTAAACTTATTGTATGCAGATTCAATTCAATTTCAATTTCCCTGCATCTCCAATTGACTGAGAAAGCCGTTTCCAATCATACTTTATACTCTGAAAATGTGCAAATGCAAAATAAAATTCACCAGAATAGAACTTTCTTTTACAGCGCGCGCGGCCGCCGCACGACGTCCTCACGCAGAGGACGTCGTGCGGCGTCAAACTGCCCAGTTAGGACAACAGGAAGTGTGGTTATCTGACCTTCAAAATAAAGGTGTCACGTACATGTGTATAGTCATGTATGTATATGTGGTGGAATGTAACTAAGTACATTTACTTAAGTAATGCACTTAAGTACAATTTTGAGGAACTTGTACTTCACATTTCCATTTTTTGTAACTTTATACTTCTACTCATGACACTTTATGCTTAATTATACTGTATTTCAATAGATTTTGGTGCAGCAGTAACTGCAGCCCAAAGAGATGTAACCAGCAGGGGGCAGCAGAGGAACACTCTTCACTTACTGTGGACTCATACCGACCAAACATGATGAATCAATGACAAAGTACAGTTCAATAAACAAGTTCAGGCCAGAAATAAAATACTTCCTGTATTTCACAATTACAACTTTCAAATAATCTCTTTTTATTTACATTTTGAATCCTTGTGTAACCCAAAATACCAACATTTAACACAGGTGTCAAACTGATCCAATAAAGGGCAGAGTGGCTGCAGTAGCACAGGTGATACTGATAATTAATCAGCTGAGTGAAGACAGTTCAGCTGATTGGATGATGGGATTCAGGTGTGTTTCTTCTTGGTTGGAACAGAAACCTGCAGCCACTCGGCCCTTTACTGGATCAGTTTGACACACCTGAGCTAACGGAAGTGTTTTTCATCATAATTACAACAATATCAGTATCAGAGTAGAGAAATAGAGTATCATAATGTTAACACTATCAATCATTAGTGTTATCATTAATCACATGTTATTCAATTCTATGGAGGCTCTTTTTTAAGTCGCTATTTAATCACTTTTTCATGTAAATATCATGTGCAATGAAATATGAAGTGCATATTTATTGCTTTATCTGTTTTTGACGCACTGTTATAAGATGAATAGATTTCAACTTCTTAACTGAGTATATAAGTGCAGCCTGAAAACCATATCGTTACATAAAGAAACTGGTATTAAAAGGGTTAAAACTCAGAAAACTGAATGAACATTTGTCAGGTATGACCAGGACTGAACACGTTGAAAGATTTAACCAAGTGATTGCGGGAAAATATGATATTTTAAAATAAATATATATATGTAATAAACTGTCAGAGTGTGGCAGTGTGCAAACTCTCTGGTTCATTTATTCAACACTGCTCCAAACTATTATAAAAATCACTTTTGAGTGACTAAATGTATAAAAGCTGTTTGTTTCAAATACCAGAATGTTTTTCTTTCTTACTCAGTGATTTCTACTGTGCAGCTGTGATTATAATGTCACAACTCTGCACTCAAAGCCCCCAGAGTTGGACAGATTTTGTTGGCTCGCTGTGAGTTTTGCTGTGTTAATGGTGACTTTAATCACTTGTGCTGCTGAGCCTCAGCGGCGCCATCAGGCTCTGGGCAGGAAGCGCAGGTTGATGGGCGTTGCAGGGATCAGCAGGGTTCGAGTTTTCGCCTCCACGAGAGGCGCACCGTCTCCAGGCTGGACCTCGTAGTGCTGCGTGAGCTGGAGGATGACACAAGCCGTCAGTCTGAGACTTTAAAACACACAGAAAAAAAGCTGCTCCGCCTCTCCGTCGCTCACCACGGACAGAGCCAAGTACATCTCCAGCTCCGCCAGCCTCTTCCCCACACAGGCCCGCAGCCCGAACCCGAAGGGTATGGAGCTGTACGGGTGGTGCTGGTAGACACTGGGAGCCTCCGAACGGAGCCACCGCTCGGGGAGGAAGAGCTCCGTGTCTGCAAACTCTTCATCGCTGTGGCTGGCTGCGTAATGACACAGATGGAACATCGTCTGAGGAGAAAAAGAGGAACAGAGCGGATTTAAGTAGCACGTCAGGTTCTTTTCATGCAACTTGCGACTTGGTTTGGCTGCCTACATTCTTTGCGAACCAGTAGTCGCCGACAACAACCTCGTTCTCTGAAACGAGCCGGGCGTTTCCAGGCACCACAGGATAATGGCTGCAGGGGAAGGAAACAAGACGACAGCCAAATCAGAGAAAAACTGGACCTGGGGTGAATACAGATACAGTCCTCTCCAACACAACACATCAGGATGTTTATACCTGGAAATAAAAGCTGATCTCTTGTGGAATCATAGTGATTAATGGGAGAGATCATTCGGACGGCTCACCGTAACGTCTCCTTGATGACGGCCTTCAGGTACGGCATCCTGCTCAGGTCGTCTGAGGTCGGCCGGCGTTTGTCGGGGCACACAGAGTTCACCTCTTCGTACAGTCGATCCTGGATCCTGCGGTCCCTCGCCAACTGGTACAGCGTCCACGACAAGGTGTTGGAGGTCTGAGGTCAGGAAGGAGGAAGCACAGGTGTCAGCCTCTGGTTCATCAGAGTTCATCCTGAGGGGAACGCTAATATTCAAACCCAACGTCATGACAATCCATCCAATCTGAAAACAAATGATCCGTATTCCAGATTCTATGTCCAGGTATTTAGATCTCAATCTGTTAAAAAAAAACATAGAAGATAGCATAGCTTGCAGGGATCATTAACAGATCCCTTTATTTCTCCACACATTAACCTTTCCATCACTGTGGTAAAGATGAATCCATGTTTTATCCGTCGGTGTTGTTTTAGGAGTTTTCACCGTGTTTCTGTCAGCAGCAGCTGATGTTTTCCTCGCTCTACCGGTTTGACGTCTGTTGCTTGGCACACCAGCGGTTTCTTTCTTCTTCAGGACGTTCTTTAAGATTTTCAATCTTCTCTCAGCTTCAAAATTGCTTGTTTTGCCCCCCATAGATGCTCTTCATGTTGGTTCTACCTTTTATCTATGTTGTCTATCCATCTACCTACCTACCTACCTACCTAGAAAAAAAGGGGCTTTAGCCATCCAAAAAGTTCGAGAACAATCCATCGGTACATTATTGAATAACAATGTACCGATGAAGTCAGAGTCAAAACAATGTAAACAAGCCTCAGCGACGCCTTGGAATGCAGCGGGACAAGCTCTGCCGACACTCTGACATGCAGCAACACAACCAACACTTTGAAACAAATCTCCCAGAAGCCTGTTTGCTCAGATCGCACTTGGATGTTAATGTGTAGTTGCGGTTTAAGGCATCCGTCCAATTTGTACAAAGTGCAACCTCTAACTTGATCAGTAGGATCATTCTTTCATTGAATGTTAGCTGTGAAGTTTATGAGTTTAGCTTTAACTTCTTTATTCTTAGAATGGGAGTGAAAAGGGAGAGAAAAACTGGCATTTTATTCAGCCTGGCCCGACCAAACAGGCACTAAGACAAACTTAGAGAATGCTCATCAGTAATGATGACCCAGGCCTTCAAAATAAAAGCCCCATAAAGTAATTATATCGAACAGTTTAGTAGAATAAAAGCCAGAGAGGTCACTGGAGCTTAACAGGAAACCTAGAACGAGGCTGTCTTTCAAAATAAAAGCTCCATAAAGTAGCTATAATGTCACAGTTTAGTGGGGAAAAAACTGGGAGGCCAATGTGTTAGAATAGGATTTTCTTTTATTATAATTTATGTTTAATTATTTTTTGAATAGTCAGCAATTGACTGAAACTAAATGATGATTATTTAGCTATTTATTTTTATTCTTGATTTTCTCAGTTATCATTAATATAATTGGTTGACCGTGTAATGCATTGTTTGTAAAATTAATAATAATGTATACAAATGATTTAATAAAGTTGTTATAAGTAGCTCTCTGGGTAGATTTGCAGAGTGGTGAATAATCTGTTTTTATCTCTTTTCATTTCAGCTCAATAAATTACTGCCACCATATCTGTTAGCACTGAATTGACTTTCCCCTCTTACATTAGTATTGGCATTGGCCTCGAAAGCCCCATATCTGTCTGGCTTCACTCAATGATAATATACAACAGAGTATTATACAGGGTCAATAAATAAATCACAGCCCACGTGAAAGGACTTTAGCTTCAGATTAGAGATAAACTGCAGAGATCCACACTTACACACTAGATGCAGGATCCAGACTAATATTTCTTGATGGAACGATTGTATGTCTCACCGTGTCCACGCCGCCCAGCATCAGCTCCGTGATGCAGCTGTAGACTTCGGCTCTGGAGAGCTGATCACAGGACAGCAGGTGTGTCAGGTACAGGCCCTCTGCCTGCTCGCCGCCGCTTCCCTGAGCTTGGATTTCAGCAACCCTCCTGTTGATGAGGGTATGGGCTGCCGCACGGAAACACAAAAACCAAATACTGAACTAACCTGTCAGTGAATCCACAAGTGGAAATTGCATGAATTTGTCCTCATGCTGTTTCTTTCGCTTCATACCAACTTCATAGAGGACATCCCAGGCCTGAACGAAGCGTTTCCACACGGGGAAGATGCTGCGACTCCAGCGAGGTAAGAGGATCACGATGTCAGACGACGACAGCATCTCATCGACGGCGGCGATGAAGCGCAGCGTGTCTTTGGGAATCTGCTCCTGCAGGCAGCCCAGCCTGGTCTCAAACAGGATGGAGGAGATACCTGCAGGACGTCAAAAGAATCAATCCCCATCCCCCGAACCTCAAACTCACATATTTCTGGAGTAATTCCCACCTTCAAAGCCAAACTTGTAGAACTCAGCTGCCATATCTGGAACCGTGGCCTGATCCGGGCTGGAGGTTCGGAGGCGCTCGATGTGTCGCAGCAGATCTCCGACCACCTGGTGGATGATGGGCGTGTAGGCCGTCACTTCCTGTGGCTTCAGCATCTTGGGGTTCAGGGTGCTGCGCATTCGGTACCAATCCTGTCCACTTCTAGACAGGAAAAGATAAGATAAGATATGACTTTATTATCACACAGTGGGGAAGTTTAGTTGTCACAGCAGCTCAAGATACAGACACAGAATAAAGAATATAAAAAATGTGGCATATACATACATTCTATACACAATATATACCTACATTTCTGCTATTTGGCTTTATTATTAATACATATTTTTTGAGTTTGTTTGTTTTCCTGAAAGTACTTTGCATTTTTCAGATATTGCACATTAGAGAAAATATATTTTAGCATGATAAACAGGTTAAAGAGGTTGTCGCATGTAGTTAATATGATAGAAAATGAATAAATATGTTTGAATATATGGAGAGATATACACAGTATATGACATATAAATAAGAGAGACAAAGAGCTTGATCACATCACAAACTCAAGGGGCACCAGGAGGGAGCCCTGAGGAACTCCTTCACAATGGAACCACAAACATCTATGTAAAAATATGATAATCATATTCACTTTTGAAATAAAATAAAGAGTTCTTTTGTCGCCCATCTCCACTCACCCCACATGCAGGCCGTAGGCGTGTCCTCTCATATCCATGTAGTCCTTCCAGTGCTGCAGTTTGGCTCGGACCGGGAGGTTTCCCTCCTGCCGGATTACCTGAGATATGAACTCCGGAGACGCCACATTGACCAGGTCAAACGGGCCGAACTTAGAGCGCCAGATGGGCCCGTAAATCTCCTTCTGTACAATCTAGGAAAATAATAATAAACAAAATTATAAATATGAATTGAGTGGGGATGTGATGATACATCGCGATTTTAAAAAAATCGATACAAATGTGTGACGATATAAATTGGTTGAGATGAAAAATAAATCGCGATACCCTTTTTGAACAGCAGGGGGAGTATATACTTTGATTTCCCTTGTGCCACGGCAATATGGCACTGCCAGTTATAGAGAAGGACGCATTTCAACTAATGAGGAAATAATCATTAACTTAACACTTAACTTTGTATCGAAGAGGAGACGTCAAGTCAAGTCATGTCCGTCTGTTAGCAAACAACAGGATTATGTCTACTTTTTTTTTATTAATGTCAATTTACTATGGTATAAAAGTCTGTGAAAGGCTTGATGTGTGTACAATTTGTTATAATTGGCACTTTTAGTTTGAAACGTCGTGTACATTTTGCAGCTAATACGTAAAATGCTGCTGACTTTTACTTGAAAAAGGGGTATTTTACACGGTGATATTTCAACTTTTACCTTTATATTCCGAACACATCGTGCACCACTGTAAATGTACTGCCACAATCAATAAATTACCTGGGGGAAAAGGATATCTGGAGTTAATAATTATTGACTGATATATGACATAACAGTATATTAAGCAGTTTAAATGACCACTACAACAGTAAAACGCTGCTTACATGCATGCATCGATAATAAAAAAAATAATCCAATAATGCATTTTGAATATAAATAACAATCTGAGTGGGTCCATTGTGCATAAAAAGTACTTTTACTCCAGTTAGTATTGAATGCAGGACTTGTACTCTATATCTGCTCGGTGCAGCTATGACTAATTAAAAAAACATTCAATACAAGCTTTTTCTGTCCACTCAAAGTTGATTATATGGAATAGAAAGAATAAGCTTCACATGAGTAATACATTAGTTTTTGTACCTGTAGTAAGTGGGCCTTGTCGGCGTATCCTTTCACAAAAAGCCAGTACAGAGTGGTGGCTATACTGGGTCCGGGCAAGTCATCGACTCTCTTCAACTTTCCTGCCCCGGTGGACGCCTGGACGCTCAGGTCTCTTCCTGCAGCAGCCGGCCGGTGCTGCAGCTCCGGACAAGCCCGCGTCCGGGTCCAGAGCGCAGGGAGCCGGACAGCTCGGGCTGCAGCCGCCGAGACACCCATGATGGAAGGTGTTTGAGTTCAGGCGAGCCTAGATTTTTATTCTTGACGTTTTGGTGCACGCCCCGCCCCGTGGGCTGTTTTCGGTACTAAATAGACGGTTTAATTAACCGATGGATCCATGTGCGCAACTGTCAGTGGAGGTTACAGCTCTATTTTCTTTATCCGCAGTACTTGTAAACAAGCAGTAAGACAACTTATCACCAGCGTCAATAATTACGACTCCACACTGCCCTCTGGTGGTCACTGTGCGGGATTACATCACACGCTTTTATTTTGAATGATTCAACCGGAAGTCTTATGTTTTATAGACCTTCATAAAAACTGCGGTTACATTTACTCATGTCTGAGCGGAAATCTTTGAATGGAACAAAAGCCCACACGCACAAAAAAAGTGAAATAAATATCTTTTATTGTTTTTCATCTTCATAATTGTTGTAATTATGAACACAGAGCTGTCGCAATACTCCAGAATTTTGCCAAAAAACAGCAACCATTCAACGGCACCGCTGCGTCTCTCAGGACCCAACCATGCATAAAATCTCCCATTTAAAAAAAAGTAAAATAAAAAATATATATTAAAAAATTATGCGTACCACTGATATACAGATCTGATATAAACAGGCGTATTGGTCACAAACCAATTAGAATTATAAACATGGCTTCTTTTACAATACACAGAGACCAAACATGTGGGATATAAGTGGACTTTTCTTTTCTTTTTTTAAAAAAAGGTACATTTTCATTTTATACATTTGTACATGATTTTTTTTTTCCATTTCATTTTTTTTTTTTAATCATTATTTTAATGTTCTCCCCTCCTACAGTCAATAATGCTCAAGGCATTTTGGGCGCAGTGTCCAAAGAGCACAAATTGCAGTAAATGCACATTTACAAACTCACACACACATACACACACACACACACACACACACACACACCCATACACACTCAGGAGTGGCAGCAGTGGCTTTAGAGACTAAAGAGAGAACTACAGGTGTATCTTGGCGTTTGCAGGTGA
Source organism: Serranus cabrilla (assembly GCA_903364295.1). NCBI lineage: Eukaryota > Metazoa > Chordata > Actinopteri > Perciformes > Serranidae > Serranus > Serranus cabrilla. The sequence goes on from CAFUXE010000733.1 coordinate 50,536, forward strand.
CAAATACTGGTACCGAGGAGTTAATCCGTGGTGGAGAACGAGGCCATCTGACGGTAAAAAAATGAGACATTACATTCATGTACTGAGTCTTCACGAACACACACTCACACTCACAATCACGCTTGTGTAAAAATAAAAAATAGTCTTTAAAATGTGCAAAGAAAAGGTCGCTGAACGAAGCTGCACGAGCGACAGCCGACGAGGAATCGTGAAAAGCATCAGTGAATCAAAGATAGTGCATAATGGTCGTGCGTATTAAGGTTTACCAGTGCTGGCGGCATTCACAGACAGTTTGCTGCAAACCGCCTCAAACTCAATACAACCACTGATGTTTGCAAAGAAAAAAGGACATTTTTTTTCTGTTTGGACACGTACCACGTTAAAAATGCATAAATTGAGTGAAGAAGTCGGCTGTATTTTCCACAACCCGCATGTTTTTATCGGCTGATCACAGAAAACATGGTTTACTGCAGAGCTGCAAAAGTCTAAATCTTTCAGACGTGAAACAAGTGCCTTAAGAGGAAATCATCAAGTGTAGACTCAAGACGAAAAATCATTAGCAAAATTAATTAGTTCGAAAAATTTGATGAGCGAAGGTGAAGAAACTTTTTTCTTCCTGCTTTTTAAAAAAGGTGCAACCAGTAAAATATGGATCTTAACACCTAGTGGCCGCGTTTGGAACTACAACAACAAATCCACAAAAACATATTTCTTGATATTTTTGAAATTATACATTTTTGCATGTTAAGCTGATTTTTGAGCCAACTTAGAAATCTATTTTTATAAGTAGAATATGCAACATTTTCGCATTAAATGTCTAGACCTATGTTGTATCTTTTTGTCGAGTTACATTATCCTAAATTAAAGCTCTGTCTGTTTCTGAGAGGGGGAGAAGCTGCCTGCAATGACGACACAGCAGAAAAAATGATATATTAATTTCATAGCACCAAAGAACATAGCTTTTTTCAAGGAAACTTGTGGAAAACATTACAGAAATTAAGTGTTAAAAACGTACCAAACCTGACCCCCAAACAGGCGTTATGTATCATACCGTATATCTGACGCACCATCTTGTACCTGTCAGCACATATGAAACCCCATAATAGCACAAAAAGTAAACGAGTCACGTGAGGTGGTGTTAGCTGTTGGGTCTGGGAGTTTGAAGCGCGCTGAACTCGTTTAGAAAACGGCATATTACCAATTAATCAACCTGTGCCACAATTATCACTGATTGCACCTTTAATAAGCAGAAACGTCTCTGCAAAAACACCCCGACTCCTTGTCAATTTTACCTAAATAAATGCAAGAAACAAGCTTTGAATACTATTTGAACTGCAGCACACACACCAAGACTCTGATTATTCTGTCAGATAAACGTCATAACATCTGTATATATATTTTTTTTGCAGCTTTAATGGATATTAAAGGTATTTTACAACCTTTCACAACCAAAGACCTGAACAGAACGAGGTGCTGCTGATTGTTAAAGCATCATTCAGATTAAACAGAGTCATCAGTGTGCGTGCAGGTGTTCTGTTTCAGAGACGCAGGATTTTTACATCTTACTGGTGCATAGTAATGGAACCAGAGCTATGAACAGCAAGTCGTATTCAACAGAGACGGCCCCGGAGGAAAGCCGCGTGTTGAACGGAGCGTTTGTGGTTTAACTAAAGTGACGAGTTAACATCTGATTTGGCAACAACAGCGACGGCGGCTTGTTGTTACGGAGCTGTGAGATACTGTAAACGTCAAATCTGTCGGAGTGCATGCGAGGAAAACAATAAACAGAAGGATATCTGAGAGGAGTGCTCCAATATGGCACAGAAACAAACAAACAAAGGTACCGATTGGAGCGAATGAAGAGACCTGTGAATGTACCTGTGGGTCAAAGGATGAGCAGCTTGGAGACGGATAGAAATGTCCAGACGGATCACTCTACTCTCTGAAATCTACTGAAGACAGCGTCATAAAGCCCGACCTCCGGCCCATCAGCTGTCAGCTACGACACTCTTCACACACGCTGCTTTCCTGCTTCAAGTGATCAAGCGCCGTCATGGCAGAGTGACAGGAAGCCCCGGCAACAACTGAACCGAGTTCGTACCGACGTTTATCAAGTCGGCTGACCTGCTGGGGGCAACGTCCTCCGAGCTAATAGGACAGGAGCCCGACCAGTCTGATCAGCAAACAGTTTGACCCCTTTTCGACCAACGCAAACCTTGTTCTTTCTCAGTTCTTTACAGATGTTGCTTCTGGCTTTGTGAGTCCAAACATTACTGGTACAACACATTTGTGCTGCTCGTCTTGACACTAAAAGTAAGATGTTGATGTTAGCCTTTGGTGTAAGCTAATGCTAGCCCACTAATGCTAGCCAGCTAATGCTAGCCAGCTAATGCTAGCCCACTAATGCTAGCCCGTAATAATCACATTGCAGTTATACGAATCAAAAACAACGAATGAAACGCATCTTTCTCGGCCTTGTTGGTCACGATAATCCCGCCCCTGTCCCCTGACGTAAGTGGTTTATGGTTCGAGACCAGAGTTGGTGCTGCTCCAGAACCAGTTTTCCTGGCTCGAGAGCCGGTTCTTTGGCTGTCAAACGCAAATAACTGGTTCGAGATTAGGCACCAGGTGCCTTGGTCGAAAAGGGGTATTTGAGAAGCAGCGGAGAGCGGCGTGTCTTTGAAGAGAAAGTGGCTGTTACCATCTCTGAAGACCATAACAGGAGTACCAGTCCCTGTCCGAGTACCAGTTAGGGGACACCCGAAAATTCACCAGCTACACTTGATTACTGAACCAGCGTGGTAAGAAAGTCTGAAGGATATTTGGTTAGCAGGTAGAGGAGGAGTCCCTGTGACAGAAAAGGCAGAAATGGATATAACGGCTGAACTGAGATCAGCTGGATTTGGGCTAAACGGTGCGAAGGCAGTTTCTCCGGCAGGCAAAACAACACTAAGAAACGGAGATTATCCATGAACTCACTCCTTCACTGCGTCTAAAAAACAGAAAAGGCACACGGCGAAGAACAGAGATGAAGAAGGAAGAGACAGTAAAAGCAGAGAGACAAAGCGTTTTGTCTGTGAGAGAAAGACTGACGGGAAAGACGCGGGATGAGAGGGAACCGTTTTGGGGGAGTGTTCTCTACATCTGGGGCTTGGTTTCGTCTATAGCAGCGGGCCCAGGTCATCACCGTCGCTCTGGGTTTTGGCAGGAGACTACATTCTGGGGTCAGGTCAGCGAGATGGGAGGGGCGGGGCCACTCGAGAGTCAGGCATCACCTCCTGTAGGTCCACGACACCGACGCTATCCCACTCCGAAAAGAGAGAAACCGTACAAACATAAAAAAGGAGACATTTTCAAAGAGTCGTTTTTCGTCGCTTCAGGAGGAAGTGCTCAGCCCCTCCTGCTTTGAGAAATTAAGGTGCAACTTGCGGAGAAAAATAAAATAAAAAAATCATGTCCTCTATGGCCGTCTCATACAAACAGAGACACAGGAGGAGCAGGTACCCCCCTCCCCACCCGCAGACACACCCCGCCTTCGTCCAGCCGGTTCCTCCTGGTCCAATATGGTTTCAGTGTGGAGGTGGAGGGGGAGGGGCCAGAGGCAGGTAAGGCCGTATCCTGCAGTCCAGCAGGCGGGCGGGTGGGCGGGGTTAAAGGTTCAGGGGTTAATGTACAAAGATGTGCCTCAGCAGCTCATCAGCAGACGGCCGCTGCTTCGTCTCTACAAAGATCCGTTTGAGGAAGTCTCGGCAGTGGTCCGACACGTGGGCGGGCAGCACCGGGTTGGTGGGCTGGGTGGCAATCTTAAAGATGGCCGCCATGGCCTCAAACTCTGCCCACGGAGGTCGCTGTGTCAGCATCTCCACTACAGTGCAGCCGACACTCCTGAGGGCAGAGCAACACAAATGGATGAGATGCTTTTTTTGTTTAACAGAGATCGGTTGGTTTTTTTAAATCTTCTTTGATCTGTTTTTAAATCAAATTAAAGCTCTTATATTTTGGCGTCATTGGGCATCTGTTCTGTTCTTTGTGAGTAGGTCTGGGTATCGCCACTGATTTTTCTAATTTTTTTTATCAATCGATCCAATTCCGATTCACAAGGTCCTGATTTCCATTTATTTCCATTACAATAACAATATTTATTGTATATGCAAGAGATTTTCAGAGACTTAATACTATAAATTGCACAAGAAACCCTCTGTATTATTAAAGACATGAATTTTTATATGATATTTAGTATTCCGAGATTTGTGGTACCGATACAAAATGCACAATTCTTTTAGGGCAAAAAACTGTCTGCTTTATTTATGGGGTGACCTACCATAAATAAAGTCTTTCACACTTCTGTCCAGCAGGTGGCGTGTGCATATTAATGGTCTATTGTATAGAAACCTTGTGCCATCCAAATGAGGAAATACTAGCTGCGCAGCTTCTCCATGAGCTTTAAGATGGATGGAGTTCGAAATTTTAAAGGTAAATATCAAACTTGTGTGTGTTCTCACCAGATGTCGGCCTTCCTGCCGTAGCCTTCTCCGCTGATTACTTCCGGGCTCATCCAGTAGGGGGTGCCAGTCACGGACATGATGCCCGTTCCTGACAGACAGATGGTCTGCAGCCGCCGGCTGGCCCCGAAGTCCCCCAGCTTCACGTTACCCACCGAGTCACGGAGGATGTTGGCCCCTGGACAAAGAAGAGAAAGAGTCACCGGGACGTTCTTGAACATTACGTGATTGTTGCTCAACTGAGATACACAAAAATCCAGCAGCAGCTTAATAAATAAATGAAGCGGTCCACCTCACCTTTGATGTCTCTGTGGACGATCATGTTGCTGTGCAGGTAGGAAACTCCCTCCAGGATCTGCCGGGTGTAGCGGCGCGTCACGTTTTCTGTTAGCGCTCCGTACGACTTCAGCTGATCTTTAATGGATCCCTAAGAGCAAAACAAATATATGATTGTCTGTTTTTTATGTGAAACATTAAATAATTTTAAAGTAAACCAAGCAGGTGATGATTTCACCGCCGTAATGATGTATTGTTACTCTATATTAGACACTGTTTTAACCCCACAGTGAAAAGTTAAACTCACGCCTGGCATGTACTCCATGAAGATCGAGAGCGTTCGTTCCATCGTGTCTCGCAGACAGCCGTAATACTGGACGATCCGCTCATTGCACAGGTTCTTCAGGAGCTGGATTTCACACTCTAACGCGCTCACTTCCTGAATGACCGGAAAGAAACGGAAAAATGTAATCTTTCCTGTTGAACGTGTCTTACACGTTCCCACATATCAGACGCTCACCTTGCTGGTCTCTGGACTCTCGGGGTCAAACTGGACCTGTTTGACCGCCAGTTCCCGACCGGTATCGGCATCATAACAGAGGAAAACCCGTCCGAAGGCCCCCTGACCCAGGAGCTTCCCGAGCCGCCAGTTTGTCGGGGCGCGTGGAGCTGGAACAGCCATCAGATACAATTAAACCACTGAGACGCTTTGTCAACCCAAACGAAAAAAAAAGTAGAGGAAGCATGCACTCACAGCGGCTGGGCGGGCTGATGTCCATCACAGACAGGGTTGGAGTGGGAGTTGGGTTGGGTTCGATGTCGCTGCCCCTCCGCGGCCTCCTGGCGGGCCCCGGGGCCTCTTCTAGGTCCGGGGTGAAGACACTGCTGCCGCTGCTGGTGCTGGGCGACTGCTCGGTCGGGCTGAAGCTGACGGGCGAGCGGAAGCCGTGAACCTGCGTTCGCCGAGCCCGAGGGAAGGTCTTCCTCCCTGCAGAGCGAAAACACAAACATATTCTCACTCGATAAGCTGCAGCACAAAGAAACTTTATTTACGTCTGAGGAAAAACGACCCACCGTCACTGTAATCCTGAAGGCCGAAAGGAATGCCGTATCGTCGAGGGTATGTTCCACCTTTCCCCGACTTCTCAAACACTGGGATGTCGTACTCTACAGACAAAGAGGAGAATGATGAGGAACCCAGAATAATAAAACTGTACAACTTCAATTTAGTTTGTATAATATGTCCATATAACACAACCTGTTACATTTAAAACAATCCATTCTTTTCTATCACAAAGAATAAAAATAGACCTTCTGTTCACTATAAAGTGCCACATTGCATCTAAGTGTAAATGTTTTTTTTGGGTAACTTAAAGAGCCTGTGATGATCTTCCAATCATGAACATAGACCATTCCCAAGTTTACTTCTCAAAACAAAACAGGAAGACTGTCAAAATAAAAGCTTGTATTAAGGATGTCCATGTTGGCATTGCATCAATAATGGGTATAAATGATGTATTGTTACACCTTTAACGATAATGTGCCTACAATCCCGCTTGTGGAATTAATTATTTAGGAAACGCTGACATTCTGTGCACAAACATTTACCTGGAAAGTCCTGGTGGTTGTCTGGGTAGCTCTGTGCTCGGGGCATCCTGGACTTTGGGTAGTCACTGCACAGAAAAAAACAAACCCAATAAAAGTATATTAGCATGGAGGTTACTTAGACTTTGTGCATTGAAGAGCTTTACTGTATCGGAAAACTAATCTGATGTGCAGGAGTGTAAAGGACTCTTATCTCCATTTACTCACAACGATCAATCATAAACACACGAGCAGGCTTTGCATCAGACTTCTTTTAATTCTATCGCTGCATGAATAAAATATTAAGGTTCCGACCTGTCCAGAGGGCTGTCTAAAGAAGGACAGCTTCCAGACGCTGAGTTTTCCGGACTGCTCATGGACAGTGGGTCCAGCATCTGGGAAAAGAGAGAAACTCGGAAAATAACTTCAATATAACACTATACCCCGTTCCTAGTAATACTGCAGCGTGGTGCTACCTGGTCCATGCTCTCCGGGATGAACTCCCCCTCGCTGTTTATGCTGGTGAAGGAGCCGTTCCTCGCCACCTGCTGCAGCGCGTCCGGGATGTATCCTGGAGGAGGGGAGCTGCGGTCCGTCGAATGGGAGCCTAAAGGTTGGTTGGAGATACATAAACATTTTTATTTATTTATTTTTTTTAAGGGATGAGGTGTTAAAATTTTACATTCCTTTAGGGGCAAAATATTGACCTGATTTTCTATCACTATTTGAGTTTACATCATTACTCACCTATCAAAGCCAGCATACTCTTCTTGTCAGCGACCCTGAATCCCGTGTTGTCCAGCTCCTCGTGGGACGGTAAGAGGTCCATGTTGGAGGAAGAGTTCTGGAGAAAAAAGAAAGAAAACAAAACATTTCAGCACAGCAAGGAAAGTAAGGAGACGTAACTTGTGGTTCTACACCCTGTTTATAGCTGCAGCTGAATAAGTCGGATGAAAGCTCTTGCCTGGTGTTAATACCAAAAGTGGCAAGATATACCATCATCTAAAAGCAAAACTGGTCAAACATTTCTTCTTTTTTTTTTATTCTACACGTCTCATGTAAAATGTGTCCAACAATAAACTGTTAGAATAACTAGATCCTGTTAAAAACATTAAATTCTGCACTTCACAGCGACACTGAGAAGCTATGATGGATTCTGCCGAGAAATCTGTTTACACAGAGCTGAGAGGAAAGGACAGGACAGGATAGGCTGGAAACGTGTAAGTAATTCACAATATACATGTGGAGAGCCAATTTTTTTTTCAAATATTTGTGACGCTTTTGTGTACTTGCGCAATTTAACATAACAAAATGAAAACGTGTGTACATCAAAGACATATGGGACGGTATGACTAGTGCAGTGCGGATCTTCAACACTTCTTGGTATGTGTAAATTATGCCAAAGCCAGATATGAATATAAATGTAAACTCTCACCTGAGAGGATATCTGGAGCACCAGGAGGATCTTCAGGCTCTTCATGTGAACACTGCGATCCAGCAGCTCCACAGCCTTGTCCAAGTCGTCCTGAGTGGTCAGTGGAATCACCAACTGCAAGAAGAAGAAAACGGCTGTAATGTAGAAACCTTTTTAAAAAATATTTCAATCCTTATTGGAATAAAATGTGAAGTCCGGTGAAGGCTTCATACCTCATTGTTGGTGTAGTGAAGGTCCATCGTCTGACCGAAAGCCACTTTAGCTTTGGCCTTCAGGTCGTCCAGCTTGACAGGTCGAGGGAACTGCAAGATCCTACAGAGAGGAAGAGGGGTCAGAGGTCAGGAGGGGTCAGAGGTCAGGAGGTTAGCACTGAGAACATTAAACTGGGGAACCTGGTCCAGGCCTCACCTCTTCTCCCCTTTGAACTCGAACTTCACTCTGACATCGTTCTGTTGGAAAAACAGTTTGATATCAGATCAGTGAACAGCATCTCTGTTTTCTCAGCTCGTCATGTTTAAAGCGCTCAATTTTTGCCTTCAGTGTCGTGTTTATTTCTCACGGTGGTTACCTGGTTCTTGGGTGAGGAGGCTTTAGGTTTTCCCAGGTCTGACAGGAACATGGCAGGACGGCTGGAGCGGTGCAGTTCGGCCAAGTCCTGCATGATCGAGTTCAGGGCCTCCTGCTCATCTGGGTGATGACAACATTTCAGTTTATTGAACAGATTACACAAATAGGAGCGGACAGAAAAAATCTTACTGCAATACACGTGCTCAACCTCAAAAAGCCAAATATATAAAAAGGAGTATAACCAGTTATCCCTATTAATTAAAATGATTTTAAATGTTCTGCAGCGCTCTTGCACATCTCAAGACGTAAAATATATATTTATCAACTTTTATTATCCGTGAGCAATAACATGCTAAATTGAAGTAGATAACACTTTATTTCATAGATTTATTATGAGGCAAAGATGTCAAGAAACTTTGTCAGATGAGGATAAAAAATGCTTTGACAAAAGACGAAGCTGGCTTACTGCCAAACAGTAACAGTATCTTAAAACACACACATACCCATCATCATGACACGGCGATTGACCCAGGAGGCCAGGAAAGAGGATTCTCCCATCAAAGGGATTCCTTTCTCCTGCAACAGCAAAAGGAAAACATGAATCCTGACACAGGTTACAGCCTGGAGCTGCTGACTGATCGACACATCTGCAAGCCGTGGAAAAAATCATTGTCATACCAAATGGACTGCTTCAATTCTGCTGAATAAATGTGGGGAAAGAGCTGAGATTAAAGGTGTGTGTTGGTAAACTGACTTGTACAATAGTGGGGTGTCAAACTGTCTATCTTCAGATTTCTGAGAATAAGTTTTTAATGAAATCGGAATTAGTAATTTATAATTAAATTAATGAAGCTACAAAGCAAAACTCCTTATCACAAATCCCAACGTTACATAAAGACGAACTGATTGATTAATTTACTACAAAAACAATAAAATAATTGGGGACGATTACTGAGATGATACACACTTTAAACAATATGAATTATCAACTGTGAGACACTGCACGTCAGTAAGCAGGACGGATTACTGACACCATCTGGATTTCATGTGATTTTTTTCATCAGTGTAATGATTCGTTGGGTATTTAATCAGCTACAAAAGTCAAAAACAGGTTATTATTTTCTGGTTGTTATTACACTTGCAGTTAGGGATTTTTAACTAGGGATAACACACTTCATTCTACTGTGTTACTTTTTACTTTAAAATATAAGTCCTACATTAAAAAGCACAAACGTTCTATCAGAAAGATGCAGTATCGATTAGAGCATGGTTTTATACCATACTATTATAGTATTGGAGTAGTATTATTGATGCAATAACATGCAAGCAATATAATGCTGGAGCAAGGGGGAGCAAAGTCAAACCACTTGATAAGCTGTTGGGCAGTTAAATGGTATTGTTTGGTAAGCATCATATTTAATAACCTAATCATGTTTTGCATGTAAAATCTTCAGTAACTATAGCCGTCAGATAAATGTGTAAATAAACAGAGCAAAAAGTACACTCCCTCTAAAGTGTAGAGGGGCAGAAATTAAGTGTTTTCCCTCAGTTTGTGGAAGACTTAAGTGCATGTATTTGGAAGGAGTTTGCTGGTCCTCCCACAAGAAAATACAATATATACAATTTCACATCTTTTTGGACCATTAGTGTTAGCATATTGTGCTAAAATAGACCCAAAAAGTGTAAAGAAAAAAATACTTAAGGAGTGCACTGGAACAAACTACACCAATAAGATCTGGAAAAGCATTTAGTTAGTTATGAAGCCTCCACATTGATATTACTTTAATTTGCTTAGATGAGACCCCAAATTGCCCCTCAGCCTTATAATGGTAGGGAAAACCTTGGAAGTAAAGACCTTAAACTCTGATAAATAATAAAAGCAATACATTCATTGAATGTTATATTTTTTCCCAGCAGCCATTCCTGTAAGATCATATCAGTTCATATATGCCCCAGCATCTCTTCTGCTTCATCATCACTAACTGTGATGATCTTTTTTTTATGTGTTTTCAGTGTAAAGTCGTGATGTTACCATGCAACACCACAGATAGATGATCTGTTTCAGTCTGATGAGGTACAGTGAGTCTAGAAATAAAAAGTCTGGACACTCAAGATGGCCTCTGCTGATGAGATGATTGGATATTGCTGATTAGAATCTATGATCATCACTGATCGATCACTGTCTGCAAGTGACGTAGAATCACGTCGCTGAGAGTGTGCTGTGAGAATATTTCTCACCATTTCTGACCAATAACGTCCTTTACAAACCACTGTGTCCAGCAAATTAGCTAGTGAGCTAATGCTACTAGTCCCAGCAAAGTTGATACCAACAACACTGCCACTATTATGGCCTCCTGTGGTAGATGATTAGCTTTAAATTAACTTGCTAGCGATAGCTTAATGGCCCCGCATGCTAAAATTGAATAATATCTGTTGCTAGCCATTATGAGCTACGCTAAAATGTGGTCAATGAATGATTCGGCATCTTGAAACGTAATCATAACACACAATTAGCTGCATATATCTTGCTGACAAGAAAAGCTAAAGGGCTAATGCTAGCCTAGAGTTCCTTACACAGCTAGCTGTCAGGCCAGGGAAGTTGTCAAGCTAAGCTAATGCTAAAGTTAACTAGCCGCAGAGCTATTCAAGGCTCTCCCGTACTGCACGACCGTACAAAGCCACCATTAAACGAGCTAATGGAGGGTCTGAACCAAAATACTTATGCTTTATCGTCTTACCTGGTGGTCGATTATTTTTGTAATCACTTCCTCATCCACAGGGCCGGTGACAGGAGCCCCGGGCCCTGCGGAGAGCCGCTGGAGGAAGCAGAAGTTTGGCAGTCCGCTCCCAACTTCACTCGAGTCCTGCTGGGCCACGACGACGAGGCCCGACGGTTGTCAGTTTAGCCCGCTGGACGTTTCCAGGCAGAAAAATGACAAGATAACGGTTTATCCAACAAAGTATCTCCGTGTCTGTGCGGTAATAAAAAGGCAAGCTTAATCGACTGCTTTCATTTTGTTGCACTTTACAGCCTGATTGACGATAGCTTCGCTCGCTGTTGCCCCTCAGATACGTTAAGCTAACGGATAGTGAACACATTGTTACCGGAAGTGAACTGGTTTTGCTGACAAAATAAAAACACAAACTGTCTCGCCTTGGGATAAAATGCAGATGCATATTTCACATTTTATGTTGACAGTTCATAACCGGATATAACATTTTTTATTTTGGCACTCTTGACAGGTCTTAACCCCCCAACCTCGTTGGAAGAATCCAACAAAAACACAACATGTGATGTCAGAGACATGTATTGGTTTCCTGGATCACGATTTAAACCTGTCGAATAAATACATTTGATTGGTTTTGTATTTCTTGTATTTTAAATTGTGCGTCAGTACATTTTGTAAACACGGAAATACAAAGGGTTTGTATTTTTAGTGGTTATGTAGATGTACCATACATATAACTCATTACATAGTGGGTTGTACCTGTTTTTATGTGGTAAGAAAAAAAGGCTGATTTATTTTCAACATAATGTCCTAATTTAAGAATGCTACAAACCAAACAAAAGTTTCAACGAGTTATTTCCAATTATTCATATAAAAAGCTAGAAAACAGGCGATAGGATTGCTTAATATTGTCGAGAGGAGGCTTCAATGGGAAAAAAAAAATATTAATGCTAATTAATATCATAGACTGCTGGTTTTGTGTTGTCGGGAATGATCAACAAATGGCAGTTTATAGTTTCCAACATTAAACCCTTTTCACTTTCAATATTATTTGCCAGTAATACGCAATTAGTGAATGGTTGCCCATTATAGTGATAATACCAACAATGGATTTAAACTTGAGGCATTTACATTTATTTAAATTTAGCAAAAAATACAATCTTAAAATGAAGAAAAAAAAGGTTATTGGGTTGGTTGATTGTTTATTAAAACAAAAAGTACATTTGACATCAATATTAGCATTTCTGTGGGATAAAAACAGCTAAGTAAAAGTTACACAGGATCTCACACGCCTTATTATAGTGCTGCAGATTAATCGATTTGTTGTCAGCTATTATATTAATGCAAATTATTTGATAACTAATTCGTCGGCTTGACTATTTTTTTAAAGCTAAAATTCTCGGATTCCAGCTTCCTATCTTTTCTTGCCTATCAATTTGTCTAACAATTTATAGAGCAAACAACTTATCAGTCTAGTAAATGATAGACAGATTCATCGGCAATGAAAATAGTTGTAAGTAGAAGCCCAAAATAAAAGCCTTATTTGTTATTATCGAATTTTTTGTTTTAATGTGGCAATTTCTAAAGAGCATAAATCTACTTTAGATTTGAACGCATATTTTTTAAGTTTTCATTTTATTTAGAAAGCATACTTCCATGTCAATAATGTCTCATCGAGAAATATTTTTACTTTGAAAGACACGGTTCTCTACGTCGCTTCCGGCTGCTGTAGAATTCTCATAACATCAAGCTAGAGTTGCGACTGAAAGCTAACGTTAGCTCTGTCTATTGTTAATACATTTAACAACACAAACAGGGGAAAAACATGTCCGATACGGTAAGCTATAAACTTTAACAAGTTTTATTGTTTGTAGGATGTACGAAATTAAAATAGGAGACACATTACTGTGGTTGTAGCTGCTACATCGTTTATGGTTTTTTATCATGCTAACTGTTAGCTCATGTAGTTTCAGGCCCAGAGTCCAATGCTTATTTAGCTGTTTAGCTTTGCGACTAGCTTTGGTTTTGGTTCATTTTCAAAGTTGAGCTATAAAACAAGAAGCGTTGCCTGCATTTCGAAACCGAAAGGTATACACATGTGAGTAACTGTTGTATCAGCGTAATAAAGCCTCCGGGCCTATTTGTAATGTGTGTGGCGTTTAAATGTTGCTGCTACTGAAGTTTTTTTTTGTTTATTTGTTGTTGATGTTATTTTAGGAGACAAAACCATCCAGCCAAGACGGGGGGGACAAGAAGGATGGAGAGTACATCAAATTAAAAGTGATTGGTCAGGTGTGTATGAATTAAGGGATGGTGGATGGATCTCACTGAACTAGCATATGAATATGTATCATTGAACATGAGTTGTTTATGCATTAGCTGTCGCCTGTAAATCAAGATCTTCTGTGTAATGACCCAAAGAATATGTGTTCATTTGTAATAATATGTGTAGGCTGTGGTCAATTTGATATAAATGATGCACTGCATAGATTAGTTATTGCAACACAAAGAGTTGGCTTACTTGTGCAATCTAATATAGTTATTTTGCCAAAATAAATTCTGGAGTAAAAATGATTATTTGACCTTCTGGACAGTTTGAAATGAGTGATTTGCTTCATACACTTAATGCTGTGCATATAGTATTTGTGCTTAAGTGTGTGTTTCCAATTTAATGCTATGGTGGTGTTTATATCAAGTAAAATAAACAATAATAACATATTACATGGTGTTTATAAGTGTATTTGCAAGTGAAAGGAAAGATGTTTCCTGACTATTTTTGCATCACTTTCTCTTTCTGCCTACAGGACAGCAGCGAAATCCACTTTAAGGTTAAAATGACAACACATCTGAAGAAGCTCAAGGAGTCTTACAGCCAGAGACAGGTACGAGTGAAGAGAGAAAGCCTTTACCTTTTTTAGATGTCCATCAGGTCCAACAGCAACAGACTTTATATAAAATGGTGTGTGTTTGTGTTTTTACAGGGTGTTCCAGCAAGCACGCTAAGGTTTCTGTTTGAAGGACAGAGAATCTCAGACAACCAAACTCCAAAAGAGGTAAACTTTTGACGTTTTGCTAAAGATCATATGCTTCTCTAAAGACACACAAGTTCTTAATTTAAACATTTAAGTCCTTTGTTAGTCATCCCGAGGTTCCTAAAAACTTTAATTTCAACTAACATGTCTTTCCAGATCACTATGCTATAGATTATTTTATGATTATGATCAAGAATGCTGGAGCCTATTTGAACC
>CAFUXE010000733.1:78947-106418 GCA_903364295.1 Serranus cabrilla
AGCAGGGAGGATGAGGAAGGTGGCCGCAGCTGCTCCTTCTCCACCTCGTTTTCTGCTCTGGACGTCCCGCCGAGGTGAGGGGAGCCGGCCGGGGCGGGGCCGGCGGAGGAGCTCTGGGCAGCAGCATGGCGCTGGGTGTCAGAGCTGCAGCTGGACAGAGGCTGGAGTGCTGCCGGGTCTGCCTGGGCGCCAGCGAGGAATTCCTGGGAAGAGGATGTGGTTTCTGGGCCTAAATGGGACCTGGGCGGCGGCAGATGGCCCTTGGTTTGTGGAGGCTGAGACGGGTGCTGGGAGCCTGGGTTGGGGCTGAGGCTGCGAGGGCCTGAGGAGTGTGTGGTGTGGGAGGGATTGGCAGCATCTGGTTTGGGCCTGTGGTCAGTGAGGCCTGGGACCGGGCCCTCGTTTCTGGGGACTGACGGGGCCGACTGTGGGCTGTGGTCGGGCTGGTATCGCCGCCTGCTCTCTGTTTTCCCTCTAGGGGTCAAAGGAAAGACAAAATTCATGAGTACCTGAGGGAAAGGTCGAATTTTACCTTCTTTACAAAGGAGGTCAAGAAGAAATCTTCATTTTTTTTTAAATTTCTGTTCATGTGTATGCTAGTTTACGTCTGTATAGCTTTGTTTCTGGTGTAAAAACTTCCCTTTTTTCATATAAAATATCAGTTTAGATCAACTTTCAAAGATGTTAGGTACATTAACATTGCTAAAAATACAGTAAATTAAAATATATTACAGGTTCTGAGGAGAAAAGTTAAGAATAGTCTGTTTACACATGGGTCCATGTGCACTGTGTGTTTTTCAGCGGAAGAAATTGGGCATCAGCTCAAACTCCATCAAGACAGAATGAGTCAGGAGCAGTTTTCTGGCTGGTTGAACCACAGCTCAGTGTAGAAAAACAAGGCTGTAACTCTAGTGGTTTTAGTATATCTTAAAAAAAAAAAAAAGAAGGTTTATTCTACATTCTGTGGGCATGTTTTTGACAGAATCCAGCCTGAAGCGAAATGATAAATTCAGTTTGGTGCAAAGTTCACAGGAAGCTGTTTACTTGGCTGATGCGACGGCGTGTTTACTCCACTAACATGTTTGATTGGTTTATTTGAACCACATTAGTTGATCCTCTGTGTAGGTTTAGAGGCTTTAGAGGTGTGTTGTCTGCTCACAGTGAGTGTGTGTGACAGTGTTGGATTACACCGGAGCAGAAACAGAGATAAGGCGACAGCCTGACTTACAGAAACATTTCTTCTTATTGGCATTTTTCTACAAGTGAAAGTCCTGCATACATAAAGTGAAAATGGCATCAAAATGTACTTAAAAGTAAAAATACTCATTATGCATTATTATCAGATTGTTTTTTATACTCCAAATATATTATTGTATTATTATGTTTGATGTATTTATGTAAGCAGCTTATTTTATTCACCTAATGTATGTGTGGTTGAATGTATTAACCTGTATGATTTTTAATGATTTTTTCATGTTAAAAATGAGTTTTTATTCTCGACCTGAAAAGCAACTAAAGCTGGCAGCTAAATGTAGCAGAGTAAAAAAAGTACAATAGTTGCCCTTGATTTAAATTTTTATTTTGTGTCATACAAGAAATAATGAAACTAGATTTGTAAAGTTTTAATCCAGACTACAGAAATGTCATATTTATCAATATTATGAGCACAAATAAATGCACTCATAACTTTCATCTTTTTTTATAATAGGGGTTTCAGTGGTTGGAATTTTATCTTTTTCACCTACTAAAAAGGTGAATGAAGTAAAATGAGAAAGGAGTAATTTGAATAAGACATCTTAGTGCAAGGATTGCTGACAACTGAATGTCGTATTCCTGAAAGGGTGTTCATGACACACACAAAAACAAGTCAACAAAGGAGCAAATGCTGTGGATTATATTCACCATTTAGACAACAAAGTGATCGTGTACGCAACAGATAAGTGTTCATTTCAACAGCAGCTTAAGGATATAATGATACACTCTCCACCGGCTGTAAATCACCTGTAATTGCACGGACACTTTTGTAGATGTGGGTGTAGTTTACTACAGGAGTCCTGTTCACCTCAACATGAGCTCCAGCAACACGAGATAAGGCTGGGAATAGATCTAGTGTGACAGAAGATGATATTTTCCTTTCAGCTCAGAAAACATTGAATGAGAAGCTGAGACGTGTTCTCCCGCTCTGCCCTGAAATCTCACCACTCAAATACATTCCACATTTACATGAAACTTCGTGTGAAATTCTTTTCAGCGGATGTTCCAGAGCAACTGACCGAGTCAGCAAAAAGCAGCGATAAACGGTTTTACTTTGCAAATGCTCCGCCATCTTTCAGTTCGTTTGACATTCAGGGCCTGAGCAACAAACGCAAAGGTGGGTGAGAAAGGTATAGGTATTGTAGAAATTATTATCATTTTTCAGCAAATTACTTGCCTTTTTGGAGGCTTTAACATTCTTAAGTTGTGAAACTGCATATTTACATATTTTATGTGTCTCAAAATAGCTCAGTAGCGCCCCCTACTACATTTCAATGGAGAGGTAAACTTTCACGTAGACAAATTAAATTTGGTCTGCAGATGTAACATGTGGAGACGCACCAAAAAGCCTCTTGGACCCATACCCAAAAACCAACAGGAAGTCGGCCATCTTGAATTGAGTTTTGGGCCATTTCCAGTGAAATTTAGTGCCAGTTGAATCTTTTTCAGTTTAGGAGAGTTTAGTTTTCAGGAATCTATTTTATATGCATGTAATCTCACCTGTAACTGCTCTGCTGGCTGTGAGGGTCTCTCCATGGTGAAGGGATATTCTGCAAAAGAAAGGTGAATAGCTTCTTTGTTTGAGTCCATATGAGCTCTTGGGTGAAAACATGTAGTGTTATTGAATAAACCAATTGTAATTAATTAGAATTGATTACATTTCTCCCTTAGATTGTTAAATATGTATAAATCAATTCTACCTATTCCAGTGATGGCGATCTTATTTGAAGTGCCCACAAAACACCAGAAAGTGCTACATTACGGTTGTGCCTGGATGGGGCCAAAAGTACCGAGCGGAGGCTGACTGATAGTTAGAAATAGTTACTATACATCATGCAGTTATAAAACTGTTTTCTGGGCTCAGCTCACCTGTGTATAGAAGTCTGCAGAGGGAGAAGATCGGGATCTCTCGTGGATGCACACAGCCTTCTCCTCGCTGTCTGCATCCAGGATGTTCTCTGCAGAGTGGTACCTGCCCTGCGTCTTGACCTCTGAAGACTTCTTCTGCTTGTTCCACGTGGCCTGATACTCAGCGAAGGTCCCGAGCCTCTGCTGCTCTAGTAAGACCTGTTTATGTCCAGGGCTGAGGTGTTGGGGGTCTCCGGATGGGTGAGCCTCCTCCGGCTCTCCAGGGGGAGTTCTCTCTTTGGGTTTCCCTATCTCACCAACATCTAGGTTCAAGTTTGTACCCTGACCAGACTTCAGCACAGGCCTGGAAAATGTTGGTTTGGCCTCAAAGAACTTCCTCCGCTCTCCAAAAGACCCTGTTTGAGTGTCTCCCTCCACCCCCACTTTGTCTATCTTATCTGGCTCTGAGAAGGAGTGCATCCTCTTGGCCAGGGGGAAGCGTTTACGTCCTCTGATGCGTCCATTGGAGCTTTTAACTACAGGCGGCTCTGGTCCAAGAGGCTCAAGGTCTCGTCTCTGGAAGGAGGTGGCCTGGAGGACCCTGGCCTGCGCCTCTTTCAGGTGGTCCTTGTAGGTGTTGGAGAAGGAAACACCAGAGGATGTAGAAGTCTTTGTGGATCTCCACTCCCCTGCCTCTTCATCCTCAGCTTCACATGTCAGGGTGGCAGCGCTGCGGCTCTTTTGCAGCTGTGCTCGCTTCTGCTGGATTTCATTGCGCAGCGTGGTGGCGTAACGGTCGCTGCGGCGGTTAGATTTTCCACTGCTAGTGCCCATGGGGTCACTTGCATCCTGAGTCGGCAAGACTCCCGTATTTGCAGCTGCTGGTTGCCTCACAGTCAGACTCCTACTCTCCTGTGCCAGGGAGTGGAGAAGTGGGGTTTTCAGGGGGGATATTCGTTGATCTTCTTGTGGCACCCATGGGTCTTGGTGGCTTGGAAGACTGACCTTATGGTCATTACTCTGATGTGTTGGGAAGTGTCTTTTCGTGTCATTAGCGTGCCCTTCACCTCTCTTCGCAGCATCTTCTGGGCTGCGGCTTCGAACAGAAATTTCAGAGGTTTGGTGGTCATAATGTAGACCATTCCCCAAATGGGAATGGCCACTGCGCTCCTTATTGTCACCATAAGGCAGCTGGAACTGAGGTAGAGAGAATTTTGCCTTAACATTTGTCTTCAATGAACTTGGGAAGCTGGGTTCATTGCCGTTTACCCGGTGAGGTTTCTCTTTTTCCCCCCTCCGGCCCTCAGCTTTGCTCTGCCTGGCCTGAAGCTCAGAAGTCTGAACCAAATGCTTGGTTGCCAGGCCGTAGTATCTGCTGTGTCCCCCATTCTCCAGATTTGGATTTCCAGCTGAACTTGCCATAGATGCTGTGGAGTGCCGGACCTGTTTGCGGCTGAAGGCGTTTGTGGGCAGATCCTGGAGGCTGCGATAGTAGCTTCCAACACTCTGAATCTTGGTGGGAGGTGCTGACCTGGTCTGCAGGTACAGGGGGCTTTCATCACTGTATTGCCTCTGGTGGGCAGGTATTTGGGTGTAATGAGACTGTCTGACATCATTGCTGGACAGGGAGAAGAGTTTGTTGGGGTGCAGCTGGTTGTGGTTTTGGTCAGCTGCCATGTTGGGATGGAGGAAGTCTTTGGTGGGCAGGGGGTTGAAGCTACGCCTGACCTCTGAGGTCTTCTCTTGCTGAGATCTGTGGCTGTTCTGGTCGTTATTTTCAGTCAGTTTTTCAACTGACCTGCCGTGGCTCTTTGCTTGACCACTATGCCCCTCAGAGTAAGGGAACACCTTTGTGGCAGCAAAACTGTCACTGCGCAGGGGAGGAGGTGGGGGAGGTGGAGACTGAGACTTCTTCTTCTCTGGTACCTGCCACACTGGGCCGATGCCGGGTCTCCCTGCGATGGAGACCCGAGAGGCCGGCTGCTCCTCGCCTCGTGATCCCTCCCAGCCTCCGTTCCCCAGAGTGGACTGCAGGTACCTGGGCCGCTCTGCCTGCTGGGGCCCTTCGCTCTGAGGGCCCTTGAAGAAAATGTTTTCAGTGCTGGTACCCTTCCTATCAGATGTGCTGGAGTCATGAACCAGAGGGCTGGAGGTGCTTGAAAAACAGCTGAACCCAGAGTCTCTTTTGCCCCCGGGTCCACAGGGTGGCTCAGCACTGCTCACGTATTTAGCTGGAGAAACACGACCTGGTGGGCAGGGATGACAGGGACGCTCCAGTCTCTCCATGTTGTTCACTGAGCTGAACTGGCTGGTTGGCTGATGCTGGGTGCTCTGGTCCCCTTGATTGGATGACTCTTTGGGCCTGGTGTGTAACAACAGAAAGAAAATATTGTTTCAATTTGATGATTTCAACTATGATTTCTTTAACAGTTGGCATTCAAACAGCCCAGGGGACATAGTTGAGCATGAAGTGAACATCAGAAAGAACAATGTGAATGCTCTGACTTAATCTTAACCTTCATAGGTTTAATTGATCAATCTAGCCATTTTATTAGAGATTCTTGACCCGTTTAACTTGACACCTACACAATTAATCTTCAGGTTCCCAGTTTTCAAATCATGCACACCACTTCTGTGGCACTGATTGCTGACCTGGTATCTCCCCCTAAACATTCACTACCCACAACCCACAATTCACAATAAAAGGCGGACGAAGAATATTGGGTCAATAACCATAAATAAGAAAACTGCAAACAAATTAATCTAAATGTATTCTGCCCTGTTTAATGCATGGAGAGGTGAAAAGAGAAGAGCCTAGAAGGCTCACCTTGCTTCATGTTTCGGCTGCCAGACTGGTGCTGGGGTGGCCCCTCGCCCAGCGGGCTCTGACTCCTCTTCAGTCAGCTTGGAGGAGTGCCAGGAATGAGGGCGCGAGCCTGGATCATTCTTCCTGCATGGTAGAGAGGCAACCAAACACTTTACACAAGGGAGTATCTGACATTTCAGCTGCAGTGTAATGGTTAAACATTTTTTTCAAGTGTTTTGGCAAACACATCAAACTCCTCCAGGAGCCCACTGTGCACACTATCACTCAGCGAGGGTAGTGGTACTTTAAATACTTTGAAACAAGTCTGCAGAGTTATGAAGGTGCAATTATAATAAATCAAATTAATTTCTCATATTTAGTCATAATATCACCCATACCTTTCTAAAACCCTAGAAATAAAAACCGATAACAATACTGTTAAACATCAGACTTGCACATACCCTTTGAATCGGTTTTTCCTGGAGAGCATGTTAGAAAAAGAAAAATAATACATGTGTTCAACATCATACTTTAAGACAGCATACTAAACCAAGGAAAAAAATGTTATAATGTGTCAACTTCATGACATGTAAACATGACACAACCAACTAGCTAAAGGAGGCCTAACATCACTGGGATTAAGGACCAGAATAAACTAACCATAGATATATGGTTTGGACAGCTGGCACCACACTTATAATAAATACGTAATAAATAGTACAAAATACAGGAAGGAGGGAGCACAAAGCACAATGTACAAACTCGATGACAAAAGATCACTTAGGTACACCACAAACTACCAGCAAACACAAATGACGAGGCTGACTGATGGTACCTCATAGAGCTTCGCAAAATCTTGGTGAGGAAGCTCCTCGCCACATGAACCTCGGTTTCTGACGGCATTGTGCGTGCCGATACAACATCAACCATTTTAGCCCTGATGGGCAGCAAGTGAAGGAAGGAGAAACAGGAAAGGAGTAGGTTAACAAAAGAGATGAGAAGAAACAGAAAACGAACACATTACTAAAGACAATCTTTCTTCTTTCTGGAGCAGAAATAGGAAACCAGATAGATACAAAGCATCATAGTCGGGATGTAGTGATACACTCAACTCGCCATAAGATATATGCCAGCAAGCTAACGTTAGCTATATGTCAGCAAGATAATGTTAGTTATATGTTAGCAAGCTAATGTTAGGTATATGTCGGCAAGCTAATGTTAGCTATGTGTAAGCAAGATCATGTTAGCTATATGTTAGCAAGCTAATGTTAGCTATATGTTAGCAAGCTAATATTGGGTATATGTCAGCAAGCTAACATTAGCTATATGTCAGAAAGATTATGCTAGCCATATGTTAGCCAGCTAATGTTAGCTATATGTCAGCAAGCTAATGCTAGATCATAGTCTTGCTTTTACACTGATTGAATACACAAAACCTACTTGAAGTAAAAGGTCAAATTGAAAGCAGCAGTGAACTTGTATGTCGCCCTGAATGATCAAGGCCCCTTTTGGGCCAATCAGAAGCAGGACAAACCATCCATCTAAGTTGCATCAATGCTGGACCAATGAGGACAATCTGCTTTTTCAACAAAATCATGGAGCAGACTTTCTCACAGAATAATGTCTTAAGTCCAAGCAGGTAGGTCTTTGGTGTTATTGGCTGTTGGGTGGAACCTGTGACCCCTTTCCTATTATGAAGGGCTTTCACAACAGGAGAGGGAGACAGATCTGTCACAGCCATATGGCCCAGAAGGAGCTTAGCTGCTTAGCTTTTAGAAAAATTAGACGAATGTGAGTCAGATCCACAGGTTGCCCCCCCAACCAATGTAATCTTCCTTTCCTCCAACTTTTATTGTGCTGCTTAAATTCAGAAATTAAGCTAAAAAAGTACAAAATGAAAATAACTTAATGATTCTGTACCTATTAAAATACTATATTCTTTAAAATTTCATATGCTGATATTTGAGCAGATTGCTCCCAAGTTCAAATGTCAGACTGATGTGAAATATCTCAGCCAAATGAGACTTTGGTTGCTTTGATTGAAACTTTAACCCTGCCAGGTCATAATGGAGATGCTGCATTCTTTCAGCGAAGGAATGCAGGGAGGGATACCCCACGCTTTAAGTGGGACATCTATGTTAGCCATCTCCCAGGAGCCTGAGAGTCTCCCTGTGGAATAAAGAAAGTGTGACGTCTATCTGACTTTCGAACAATACTTCCCCTGTCTCTGATTTCATTCCTGTCGCTGGTTTGTTGTGTAAAAATCCTTAAGGGACAAAAGAGATATTTGGTGCTAATCCTGTCAAGGTGGTTTGATATTATAGTGTCATTCTGTATATTTCCAATAAACACAAATCATCCAAAGAAGTAAAGAAGTTAATAAAAGTTTAGGGGGAAAACAAAGTCAACCAGTGGTTCCTGTGAATTTACAGTTCCATATACATTACTTTCTAGTAAATAATTAGAAACAATGAGACATAAGTCAAGATTTTCCTGTTTGAATGAAAATGCTAACATAAAAACCGAACTGCTCTTATCGTCTGATTTTAGCTGAACAAGACTGTAAAAATTAAAGTTCTTGGTAGCCAAATCAGTGCTTTTTATAAAGCATGCGTGATTTTCCCAGCTTTCCCGCTCCTGTCTTTGGCAATAAACAAAAGCAGAACATATATACATTCTGTATATTCCAAACCAAATCTATGAAAATGTAGGAAAAGGCTACAGTAGTAATGGAGCAGATACTGTGCACTTTAATGTTTAACCACAAACATCCCAAACTGTCACTTTAACTACCAAACCTTCCCTCCCTCTGCTCAGTGTGACACACAAAGTGAGAGTTGCGTTGCCTCCAAACGAACTGGACACAATAGAAATGCAAATGTCACTTTTTCTAAAGCGCTGAAGGTCTATTGTCAGGGGATACAGCTGCTCTGTCACAGATATTCCACAGGGGAGGAGACGCCGGCGCTCTCTCCCAGGATATACGAGCCAAACGAAGTGCGAGGTCATTCGAGAGAAAAGGGCTGAAACACAGCTGACCCAGTTGGCTGCGAGCACATCCGTCAACAGGAGGATTTGAAAAAGATGAAGAAGTATAATAAAAAAAAAGGATTTCAATTGAGGCTAAAATTGTCAAATAAATGTGTTTCATATCCAGCTTCTTCTGGTTATTTCACCGGATACAAGAAACACTCAGAAGGATTTGCTTTGAGCATCATTCACTCCACAATAACTTCGATAAAATCAGATCAATTAAGTAATTTATGAAGCAAAAATCTCACACATTCTCTGGATCTGGATTTCCTGCCTTTCATCCAAACCAAAGTGACTATTATTATCTGTACATCTTTAGGTTTTAGACTGTTAAAAAACAAGCAATGACAAATAATCAAGTGGGATTGGGAAATGTGTAATGATCAAAACACTAAATCCTTGCAGGGGTTCAACGAAATTGGAATTAAACAGCTCGGAAAAACCGTCAATCTAAAACCAAATTATCCTCAAAAATCTCCATCTTAATGTCTAATCGACTTGATAAGACTTGGGTGAAATGGATCTAACAATAATAATAATAATAATGATAATAACTTACCAACTACCTCAAATAGTTTAGATCTTAGTTTGTGTCTTCAAAAAGGACACTTCACTCCTCTACACACGACTCCTTCAAAACACTTCAGGGCAGAAAAAAAGACGCACACTGACACCAACAACTCCCAGCAGTCTGACAGAGAGGAACGCTCCGAGGAATCTGGGAGCTTCATGAGTGAAGACCTGCCTCCCCCTCCTCCCCCTCCTCCCAGTATGAACACAAACACACTCCACCTTGTGCTGCGGAGGAGATTTCCTCGGGGATTATAAAGGGGGATTTGAGGCGAAGGGGCGGAGTTATTGTCCTGCACAGCGTCCTTGCTGTAATCTAGTGTTTGGGCCTGCAGAAAGTGCAACCAACGGGACGTCAACAGAGAGAGTGGACGAACAAAAGACAGGGGTCATTAAATACGACAGGTTCAAAAATGAACCCTAAATGAGCTAAAATCTAATATTCTTAGAATAAATTACACAGTGAGTGCATTAGCAAAATACTGATTTCTGTCAAAAACAAACTTCAACAAACTAGTCCCGATGCCGGAAAAGTGGAGATTTTCTAAAACGTAAATAAAACAGAAGGCAATAATTCATTTATCCTTTGTGGATTTCAAATATTTTCCAACTGATTTCTATTTTTATTTACATTCTGAATTCTGTCCTAAAAATGACAACATTAGGAAATTTAGCACCGTTAAAGTTCACCATCTTTAAGTTTAATGTGTCGGTGGGGAATCTTTAGTCACTGATTTTGACACATAGACTGATTCAACACTTTTAATGCCACCTGGAATTTAATATAAGACCAATTTCGCAATAACCAAAACTGAAAAAGAAACAGATTGGGTTACTGACAATGTGCTCCAATATTTATGTAACATAAAACATATTTTCACTTGTGCATGTAGAATTCCAAAAAACGTTTTGCATAAAATCACTGGTGGAATGTAACTAAGTACAATTACTTGAGTACCTTTTTGAGGTACTTTACTTGAGAATTTCCAGATATGTATCTTTATACTTCTACTCCACTACATTTTGAGGTAAATATTGTCCTTTTTACTCCACTACATGGACAGCTTTAGTTACTTTTCAGGTCGAGATTTTACATGAAAAAATGTGATGAATTAATTCATCATTAATATGATGATTTTAAGTTAAGTGTTGCTGATTCCAGTATTTCAGGGATCAGTAACTGTGGCTCTCTCGTCCCTCTCCACAGTGGCTTTAAAAAAATATTAATGATTAACATTAATTTGTAAATATGTACATTTTTGTGATTTTTTTACATTTTACAACTGAAAAAAATATCAATCTTGACTGTATTTTGTACTTTTTTTGGATGCTACACACCATCATTGATCATTTCATTCTACTGTATTTTCTACTATCATGTTTATTGTTGTATAAAGAGGTTGGATCTGATCTTAAGAGACTATCCTGGGAAACCCAAAAGACATAAGAACCCATTGTCGTTCTGGTATCTACAACTGGTGTTGGCTCTACATTCCATCACGACTATATTTCACAACCCTGTTTTTCTGTTTGAGATTTACTTCAGTGTCCTTGTCAGGAAACACAGCACAGACAGGAATGTTTGGCCCGGGTCCACGTCTGTTTTGAGAGATACCAGCCAATGTCAGGCCGAGGGGAGGAGGGAGGCAGATACGGAGAGAGAGACGACTCCCCCGCTGCGGAGGAGACGCTGCAGCCTCTTAAAATACAAATCATGTATGTTTGAAAGGACGTTCCTGCTCACGTCATCCTCAGAGTCCAGGTCGTGTTTACGCCTCAACTTGACCTAAAATCACCAAAAATACTTGTGAAATTTGGTTCAGCCACCTAAGAAATGAGGCGAACATTCATGTGTGTCCACACACACCAACATGTGAGTCATTGGGACAAATTAACTTCATTTCTTAGTTATGATCCGATTTCATAAGAATGCTGCAACCAGAAAAAACAAAACGCATCAAATTCAGAATTCAAAATGTAGAAAAACTAAAGCTGATCGGTTTGAATGTTTAATATCATTTCTCTCCACTTTATCTAAGTGAATGTAAACCGAGATTTAATTTGCTGGTTTGGCCAAAAAACAAAATATCATTATTTTATCTATGTACAGTTTCTCCTATTTTGTTTTTTATTTAATTGGAATAAAAATATTTTTTTCCCTCTTTTCTTGAAATTATTGTTACAATGTGATTTATCATTGACAGATAAAGTGTATATCTTCTCAAAACTTTAATAATCAATCTCTTCCAAACTTATAATGAAAATGAAACCACAATTAACAGAGAACTGTGTCTGAAAACTAAATTATTCCAATTTTCCAAACAAAATCACTTTCATTTTCTTGTTAAAATCATAGCTGACGACCAAACCATCACTAACAGATCTCCAACCTAAACCACAGAACAGGTAATTCATTAAAAAAATGTAATAAATGTACGTAAATGTGACATAATTACATAAAAACGTGATGCACAAAAGGTGACGCGTTGTGTGATGTTTAAATCACCTTGTTCACTTTTGTTTTCTGCAATTATTTATTTATCATTTGGTCACAATGTGAACAAACCTTCATCCTCGTGTACAGTAACTGTTAGTAGTGAGATATTTAGGTGGGAAAAGACCAAACAGCAGCAGCAGCAGCAGCCTGTGGGGCCGATCTCGCCCCACTGAGCTCTAAACACGATGACACAATAGAAAGTGCCAGCGTCATCACAGCTGGGCTTATCGGTGTGTCACCGCCCGCACCGGCAACAAAAAATAAAAAAAGAGGGGGAGAGTGAAATGAACTGCACGGGACAGAAGGAACGGAGTGAATCATCTGGTTAAGATCTGCGCTGATATCAAGACACAACTGCCAGTAACAGCTTCCCGAACCCCAGGGGGACATTTTTCAGCTGCTCTCTGTGTCAGAACACATTCGTTGCTCATCCACTCAGCTGTTAATGTGAAGTTCAGGAGTTCAGCCTGAAGGAAACACATGATACAGAAGCACAACCTCAAATAATGTTTAGGGTTGGTTTTCCCTGCCAAGATGCTGAGCTTTTCACAGGAAAAAAATGGGGAAATGTTTCAAATGCCTTTGCAAAATATTAGCCTTTAAACTCAATACTAGTTGGGCCTGATTGTGACTGAAGTGATAAATGTGTTTTCGTAGTTGATTTTTAGACTTTTTCCACATTGTGACATCATGTGCAGATTCCTCATGACTGCACAGGACGGCAAAATAAAAATAAGATAGTTCCTCGTTGTATTAGGGCCACAAATGTTGGCAATATTTCCTTTCCAGAGTCAAAAAACACTTGTTGCTCAGAGCAAAAACCTGTGAAAATGCTTAACATCTGCAGTTAACGGTCAGCTGCGAACTTCAGGCGAGCTGTGTGTGTACGAGAAGGAGCTCTAACGCTGATTGAACACATTGTAAATGTCACTGAAGCCAAAGAAACACACACAAGATTTAGTTGAATTTCCATCAGTTACCTGTACTAACGATGATCATCCTGTCTCCGATCAACCCTCATCCTTGAGATGCAGTTTGTCCGGCTTTCTTTCTAAATAAACAACTGATCCTTAAAAAAAAAAACCGAGTCACTGCCTCAACCTTTCTGTGTCATTCAGATTGAGAAAACCTGCCGTTATCTCAAACTCACCCCCCGCTTCCTGATCTAATCCCGCTCGTCAGGAAAAAGATTGAATCAAAGATGAAATAAAAGGAATAAGAGAGAGAGGGAAAGGTGGAGGGGGAGAGGAAGTACCTGCGAGTGGAAATCTTCTCTTTTATCTTCTAAAAGCCAAACATGTCCAGAGAGAGAGAGAGAGAGAGGAGAGAAGCAGACAGGAGCGCCCACTCTGTGCTTGCTGGAGTAGCCAAAGCCCCTGAAAACAATAGGCTCTGCTGATATGGCCTATCCCACTAAGCAGTGTCAACTCACCTAGGCAACATGGACTGTACCACTCCTCCTGCAAACAGGGGAGGACGCCCGGACTGAAGCAGCTCTGAGGGCAACACAACAAACTCTCACAGTCATTTTTTAAAAGCCGCCTCTAAGCAGCAGCCTGGTGTTTCCTCTCCAAACGTATCTACATGATGAGACTCCTCAGCAGGAGCAGGTTGTTAAAAAACACTCACGGTCCACCTTCTCCCTCCTGTCGACTCAACCCACTCGGCAAAGCTGAGCCCACGCCTGTGGCTTTGCAACTAGTAATTGGATTCAGGCTTTAAGACTCTGTTGCCATTTGCCAGTGAGCATATAATTCTGACAGGACAGGACATCAGGAACACATGTAGTGAAAAAGGGGTTTAAAGAAGCAGCCAAAGAGGCCCAGATTCTGTTTTCAGTGTGGAAGTTTACTGGTTTGTTTGTTTGTTTGTTGGCTGTTCTGTAATTGTTTAACTTCCTGAAATTTTCCCCTTAATTTCTGTAAATGTTTTTCTTCACATTCCCCAAATTTACTGTACAAATTGTACGTGGTTTATAGGAAATGTGAGCCGAAAGTAAAACAAAAAGTGAAAATAATGTGGATCTGTGCTGTGATTTAGATCAAAATGTTCTAGAGCAGGGGTGTCAAACTGATCCAGTAAAGGGCCGAGTGGCTGCAGGTTTTTGTTCCAACCAAGCAGGAGCACAGGTGATACTGATAACTAATCAACTGAGTGAAGACAGTTCAGGTGATTGAATGATTGGATTCAGGTGTGTTTCTGCCACTCTGCCCTTTCCTGGATCAGTTTGAAACCCCTGTTCTAGATGACAAAAAAAAAAAAATAATTATAGTATGTCCAAAATTGTTCATAGTGTAGTTCACCCAAAAATGCCTAAAAATGCTGTTGGACCTGGGTAATAGTATAGTATATCCAAAAATATGAAACAAGAAACACTATATTATAGTGTGCCCAAAACTGAAAAAAATGGCATACTATATTATATTTAAAAATGTCAAAAGAAAAACACCTTATTATAGGATGTCCAAATGTGGATTTTTGTCTAAAAAATGATAATTCTGTAAAATGCTTACAAATGCTAGAATTGGCCCTGTTATACTCTGTGAAAACAGAATACAGCATAATATGTCCAAACATGGCAAGAGCACAGGTGAAACTGATAATTAATCAACTGAGTGAAGACAGTTCAGGTGATTGAATGATTGGATTCAGGTGTGTTTCTTCTTGGTTGGAACAAAAACCTGCAGCCACTCGGCCCTTTACTGGATCAGTTTGACACCCCTGCTCTAGAGGTAAAGAAAAAAACTTGGACTTTCCATCTTTAGATTAGTTGTTTAGAACTGACATCCCTCATACATACGATGTTCTAAAATTCCTAAATATTCATATAAACGGTCGCCCATAAAGTTGGAATCAATCATTTTTTGGTGTCAACTTGTGTATTATATCTATATTCCATATAAAAATGTACATATTGTTATTAGTTTTGTTTTATTTTGTATTTATATTTTATATTTTTATGTGTTTGTGTGTGTGTGTATATATGAAAATTTTTATAATATTTTTATTTATCTATTTATTTTTATTTTCCTCTCCTTTTCCTTCTGTTGTTTAAAAACAAAAAGAGGCTTTTTGAATTAACAATGTGTGTGATCCCTGTGTAATTTCTGGCTGCCAATAAAAATATAGATTACAAAAAAATATATCCTCACCATCCTTACATTTTACTGTCACTATGAGAATAGTTGGTCCTCAAAGATATAAAAAAAAAGTCCTGCAGGTAACACACAAACATATCCACAGTGGAGATGTGGATATATCTCAAGTCTCCACAGGGGGGCGCTAAATCCATCAGGGGAGAATTATCTGATTTCTCAGAGCTGCCAAACTGGAGCTAAATGGTTTATACAGATGATACGATCAGTGACTTCCAGTTCACTTTCCATTGTCATGACCTGAAGGTTGAGCTGTGCCAAAGGTCAACCAGCAGCACAATCACAGTGGTGCTGTTTGAGTCTGTGGGGTTTGCTGGGTCAGTGTCCTTTCTGTCTCATTTGGGAGTCATTATCTACACTCTGCAATAACACTGTTGACTGCCTCCATAATACCCGCTTTTGTTTCACCATCGGGGGCAAACAAGCAGCGAGAGGCCCATGTGTGGGGCTGTCGGACTGGATCCTCCTCAACTGTACCCTCTTTATCAGAGAAGCTGATGGTTGCTGAAGAAACACGAGGGGATCTGAGGATTTCTAGAACACATTGTGTTCATAAACCGTCTTGATTCTGGTTGCATCAAATGTCTGGTCTGATCTTTAATCTTGTTTATTTGCTCTTTGATCAGATAGTTTCATACAATTTAGAACGTTGGTCTTGAAAAGCAATTACCCATCTCAGATTGAGGATTAAAGCCCGACAGGTAAATCATCTGACAGATATTATCAGCCGATATTGGCCCATCAAAGGTATAAAGAAGTAAAGAGTGGTGAAAATTGGCGCACAATCCACATTAAAAAAGGGCTATTTTCACTCCAGCTGAAAATCAGCCACCATATCGCTGAATTTTCCACTTCTAAAATTAGTATCAACCCTCAAAAATCCCTTATTGGTCAGATACCAAAAACAGATTTTGTATTGCTCAGATATCTGCTGTTGGGTACCTTCGGACCACCAGGGTCAGGGTCTTATGAGAGCTCTTCACCAGACAGATGGCCTCCTGACGCGAGCCGCTGAGGGGAACGGCGTTCACGCTCACCATTTCATCACCCGCCTGCAGACAGACTGCTGCCGCCACGCTGCCCTCCTCCACCTGAAGATGCACACAGACATCACAACCAAATCACCACAGGGCCAGGTTCACACCGATCACGGAAGTGTCCAAATTAATTGTTCGACAGCATAGGTCACTGTCAAGAATAGAGATAGAGCATTTCAGCCCCACTGGAGGGGAAAACAATCATCGCTCTCCACTGACTTTGTATTTACAGAGGGAGCCTCCTTGTCAATTCCATCTGTTAGCAAACAACAGAATAATATCTAAAAGCTGCTGTGTGGTGAAATGTACTTGTAAGAACAAGTAAAAAAAAAAGAACTAACTTTTTAAATTCTGATAAACTGAAAAACTGAACTTGTAAGAGGACAAAAGTGGTTATTAGCTAACATTAGCTTGCTAACATATAGCTAACATTGACTTGCTAACACATAGCTAACATTAGCTTGCTAACATACAGCTAACATTAACTTACTAACACATAGCTAACAGCTAACATTAACTTGCTAACACATAGCTAACATTAGCTTGCTAACATACAGCTAACAATAACTTGCTAACATATAGCTAACATCAGCTTGCTTTCATATAGCTAACATTAGCTTGCTAACAGCCAACAGGGGACACTGTGAGTGTGAGATCTCAGCTTCTGCCTGAAATAAAAAAACATGCATATCCCAAACTAGTCCAAAAAGATGGAAGAAAATGTATGTTTTGTTATATATAAATAAAATTACAGTTGCAATATGCAATAGAGGGCATATGCATTGTTTGGCACATTTTACCCCACCCAAGAGAAATAAAAAGGAATATATATATATATATAAATGTTAATGTTTGCACTGAGCGGCAACAACAACACAATACAGAGGTGTTTTGTCTTTGTCTGCTGTGTAGTGGCAGTTACAGCCTCAGGGGCTCGCAGTGCTCTACACTTCCAGTCTGGCTGTTATTTCATTCCAATGATGCCAAAAAAGATGTACTAGGTTGTGTCAGGTAATGAATTTAAAAACAGCTTGTAAAAGATGTAATAAAAAGTGATAAAAATGCTCCCAGATAGATAAAGCCCAGCAACATTTTCTACTTTTCTTTTCTCTGCCATCTTTTAAGGTGGATGTTTCACCTCGGATACTATTTCATCCTCATGTGGTGGCCGGAAACCTGAGTGCTCTGATGAAAAATTAAGTCGCACACCGGCTGTAACCTGAGGCAGTTGGCAGTGCACCGTTCACACCGTCACTAACAGCAGCTGGGAAAGGTTCCTGCACCACAAACTGAATACACAGAATAATCAGCAGGTAGTGAAAAGTATCTATCAAGGTTTATCATTTTATATATTACACCTGGTTCAAGCTGAACTTCTATCCTGCTGGTCCAGTTGACGGACCTAACTGGAGCTCAAACTTTTACCCTGAAGTGTAAAATCTCACACACTGGTGGAGTCCGGTTAAAAAGGCTGTCAAGGTTTTCTGTTGATGCTTTTAAAGGTTGGTCCATATTTCACCAATGAGAGGTGGACATTAACTAAGTAACTTAAACTAAACTTCGAGTATCTGTACTTTATTTTAGTATTATCAACATATGACTTTTACCCCACTTTAACAAGTAACAGATACGCTGACTGGCAGAATAATATAATGATATGCATTGATATATCAAATGAAAATTAATCCAATATTATCACATTTTCACCTTTATATCCATTAAAAAGCATGAATCAGCATCATACTGCGGCAGATTTTGTGATATCAGCAAATATTGGATCCCTGTTCAAGTAAATATCATAAATATGGCATCTGGATGTGATTTTGACCCCAACAGAAAACATAAATCAGCAACTTTTTTTTCTTTTTTTTTGTAGTGTCTTTGCTGTTCACTTATGTCTTATAATTTTCAAATTGTTCCCATTTTTTGCTGTTTTTTACTGTGTATTTGTGCTGCTGCAACACCTGAATTTACGTCATGAGGATCAATAAAGAAATATCTTATCTTCTCTTATCTTCATTGTTCATCATGAGGGTTCTTTGTCTTTGTGTCAAACATGAAGAAGTGATCATTCATATCGCCATAGAAACGCAGGACTTTGGCCCTTAAATGAACCACCTCTCACCTTGGTGATGACCAGAGGCTCTCTGTGCTCCGTGCCTCCCCTCAGGGTGAAGCCCCAGGGTGCTTTGCCTCGCAGCAGCACCTCCACCAGCTCTTCGTCCTTCACCTCCTTCCTCTGCTGCTCCGAGCCTCTCCACACATCCACCTCCCTCCACCACTTCATCCTCCCTGCTGAAACTCTCAGGTCGTCTCTGTAGGCCACAACGTCCATGATATCATCGGTTCAGTGGGCTCCATCAACACCTGAAAAATTCAGTGTATATGTATCCAGAACACTAACATTTATATAATAAAGTGTTTTAGAGGGATCCTTTCCTAAATATATGAGTTGCCATAGAAAAATGAGTGACTTATTATTATTACTTATCCTTATACTTAAGTGTAATGATAAGGTGACTCTTCAACTATTGATTAATGCATATTTTTGCTATGTTTTCTTCATCTAATAATATTTAACTGACTATCTTTAGTTGTGAAGCAATTTTAATACATTAACTTTTACTGTTTTCTGACATTTTATGGACCAAACAATTATTAATCGAGAAAATAATTAGAAGTTACATGGATACTAGAGATTCATATATTTATTTATTATATATAACACACTTTCTGCATACTAAATAAGGAATTTCACATATATTTATCATATGTTCGTCATATTTCTTTTATGAAGTTACACAAATACCATGGCCAGACGTTGTTTTAAGTCTACATATACGGCAATATATTAACAGCAGATAATTTAATATCGATTTAACATGTGATAGATTTTAAAATACATTTTCAAGGCCTTTAACTTACTTGAAAGTGTTATTCCCAGAACTAGAGCTCCCAGAAATCCTCCTTGATAACAACCGCAAACGACGGTTTGAAACTCCAACAGGTGATGGCGCGCGAGCTGCCTTAATTGATTTTTAAATCTAAATTCATCGACTTGAACCGTTTCTCGTCTTGTGCGGTGTTTCAGTAAAGTTTTACCCACTTCGACCCTTACAATGTACCGTCTCCTTTCCCTGACATCACCATCTGCTCCCCACCTTCGCCATCACTCCCACACCGGCAGCTTCCTGCAGCGACGTCGACGAGCGATGATGTCACCGCGCCCCCTAGCGGCGACGTGCGTGTTGCCTTCAGGTGCGCCAAGTTAACTTCTAAAACAAAACAAAAGAAAAACCTCAGCACCCCATCATTTATTATACGGAAACTCTATTTGTGTGTGTTTTTTAAAATGTAAAAAAACTGTGATGTGTAATCAAACTGCAATTCAAAGGGTTCAAGTCCTGAAAATAATTAAATATTTGGTAGTTGTGATCAGTAATGAAGGTAAACAGTTTTTGGGAGTGGACACGTTTGTCCTTAATGACCTTAAAGGGTAATACATTTTCTATCTGGCTCTGCATAAAATCTAACAATGCATCAAAATCAGTGTTGTTGCTAATCTTTGACACCATTTATTAATTGGAAGATAACTTTTTGTGTGGGATTTTAAGCATGTAATCAAACTGGCATTTAAAGGGTTAAGTGTTTTAAATATTTGGTCGTTTTGATCAGAAATTACTTTGTTTAAAATATGTATAAACTTTCTTTCTTTTGACAAGACATATGCCATCAGCTGCATATCTTGTAATTATTCAATGTATGTTGCATTGGACTGACAAATAATCTGCTTTGTTTTTCAGTCTGAAGCAAACAGCATGAGATCTCATTGTACAAAGGCACAATAATCAAACCTATTAATGAAGGAATGCATATCAAATTGTACACTCACTGTGATGTATTATGGCTCATTAATGCCATGTCCTACATTTAGTAACCCTGCACATAGTTTATAGGTATGTATTCAAAATGTACTGGTCTAATAGGTTTGTCTAAGCTGCAATGTTCATAATTTAGTACTTTATTGAAGCTGTGCTGCATGGAGTCTGCCAGCAGAGGGGGCCTTTGAGTCAGTTTTGAAGCAGAAGTCCTAAAACACAAATTATTGTGTTTGTTGGTTATTTATTATAGCATGTAAATAATAAACTCATACACATAGTAAATGCAATCATCTGATAAAGTGCATTCTCAGTGTGTTTCCGGAGTCCTTTAGTGAAAATAAACAGCATCAATAATAACACATTCTGATTTTTAACATGTTTAAAAAACTATTTTTGCTGCAGACAAATGTGAGAAGCTTGGATTTACATTTTTAGATAAACTGAAGGATTAAATTATCATTCTTAGCAGTCAAAAAATCTCCTAAATTATAGTAAAAAAACACTTTATGTGCAGATTTATGTACTCTGGGTCTCTAACTTTAATCTGTACACACAGTACAGTATAAACTCTTCATATTCAATAACTGTGTTCTCTGATGTTTCTCAAGCTATAATAAAAACCCACACAGACGCAGATCATGTGGCGGCTGGTTTTGTATTACATGTGGGGGTTTGATTTTCCATTTCCGTTCCATAAAGTTATTCTGGCTTGAAAGTCAGTCGATTATCAGCTGAAAACAAATGCATCTCCCTGTGTTTTATTTATTATTGCATAATTTGGTTTCTCTAAAACCATCAGAAACAAAAAGATCTGAAAGACAGATGAGAGTTTCTTAGCTGGGGTGCTTTTTCTTTATTTTTATCAACTCCCAGCATCCCCTGGGAGCGTCCTGATGGAGACGCACCCGCCCTCTGGATTACAGAGGTGAGCTGTGTAATTTAACATGTTAATGACACGCTCCACCAAACCGCTGTCATTAAAGTTATAAATCTGACGCAATGTCACTCTGCATCTGCTTTTTGTCCTGTTTTCCACTCTCATTTTTACTTCTCACTCCTGCTCCTTTTCAGATCTTTATCTCAAATCTTACTTTATTTTTATGGCTCGAGCAGAAACGGTTGCCCTACAGGAATTGTTGTTATTTTGATCCAAATAAATGAGCTTTTTGGAGGTTTTATCATACTCAAAAAGTTCTGAAAATTTGCACACTTCTCTGGTGAAAATTGAGATATTTAAGGGGTCTCGTTAACATAAACAAACGTGCAAAAAAAAAAAATATACAGCCATGTCTGTGTATCTTGACTTTGGCTTGGTTTCACTCTGGCCTGCAAATCTCACTAAATAAAAATTGTGATTCTTTTCAAAAATGTCATTTTAAGAAAATCCTTCCTGTCTGTCACAATCCGTTTTGCTTTAGCATCTGCGAAATCCCATCTGTGAATCCTTCAATATCCTGCATGCATGTGTGTGTGTGTGTGTGTGTGTGTGCTTCGTATGAAATAATTGGCTTTGACAGCAGCACAGAGAATCAGAGCGTTGCTGCCACCTACACAGAAAACATATCTGAGCAGATTTCTCTCATTTCAGAGGAGGTCGACCTGCAGCTCCTGCTGAATCTCTGAAGCATCAAATCACAGCAGAATTTAGCTTCAATACTGAAACTACTCATGTTCACATATTTAAACTGGGGTTTTATGGGAACATGTCGCAACAACTTTTAGAAATGGCCAACTTTCAGCGCAATGGCAGCCCAACAAAGTCTAATCTGCAGCATCATAGTCGTAAATAGAAGCTTGTATCAAGAAATGTTAAAGGTAAACTATTCATTTTCTTAGTTAGTTAGCTTTGCCGGGATCATTTTCGTAAATTTGGTAATTAAGAAAAAGAATTGTGTCAGGACATTTGTGTTTCTTGGACCTTGTCTTTAGATATCAAGGAGTTATTAAAACTCATCTGGAACAAACATGAATCTTTCTGGTTTATTTAACATGTGGTATTACTTTACTTTGCCCTCTTGTGGCCAAATAGAGTATTACAGCAACAAAACATCTTTTTTAAAGCCTGTTCTTAAATTCTAAACACAGGAGAGAACAATAAAATGAAACATGGTGTTTCATTCACAACGAATATAACATTTATTCCATATATCTGTTCTGCAACCAGAGCTGTTCTAGACACTTTATGGCACTTTTTAATGACATTTTTCACATTTTGAAGAATCTAGATTTGCAATTTTCTCATAAAGACTTTAAATGACTCTTCTTTTACTCTCACAGACTCGATTTCACTTTGTCTCGCCTTAGAATTAAATGACATTTTTAAAGCTTTAAACCCTTAATTCCACTCTACTTGTTGATGACGGAGGCACCTCTCTCCTCCTCCTTCTCTTTCTCTGACTCCCAGCCTGTAATTAAAATGATAATGAGCAATGTTTCATTTTAAAGCCTCAGTCTTTACGTCAGCAGTGACTCTCGGTTCACCCCGGCTCTCTGCGGGCAGGAGGAAACACAGCCGGATTAGCCTCCGTCTGAACCGACTCGCAGTGCTGCAAACCCCCGAACGCACTCAGCACAGAGTGAACGAGAACCAATGACGATTCAAAACCAGCTGGAGCTGCAGCACAAAGGTGGAATTTGCATTTTAATGGGAAAGAGTTCATTTCCAAAGTGGCTACTGATCCATTTTGAGAAAAAGAATAGAAATGATGATGTTTTCAGAGTGGATTTGAAATAACAGTGTTGAATGAAGGTATTCTCTTGACATGTGCAGGCAGCATGGTCTGATTTCCACCAGATCCTGATCTGAAGTCTCATGTTGGGAACAAGGAACCAAAGTAGAGAGAAAAGTGTATCAAGACCAGGATGAGATCTTATTTAGAAAACAAGATCTAGTAAAAATTGGTCTCAGACCTTGAAATGGCGCCAGATCTTTAAGTCCATTCGTCCACCCACTCATTCATTCATTCATTCCTCTTACCAGTTGGATTCAACACAAGCTGCCTTTACCAACATTAAACAGTAAAACTGAGCTTATGCAACTCCAGCTTCTGTCTGCAGCATGTTGGACACAACATGAGGCCAAACATCAGAGGCAAACACTGAAAACTTTGCACAAACATTTGCTACAAAAATAGACTTTAAAGCCCATAATGTTTCAGCTCTGATTAATCAAATCCCATGGTATTAATATTCTTTTCATAATATCAAAACCTGAGCTTGTTGAATCGTAGGAGCTCTAATCATAAAACACACAGCAGAATTGTTTAAATATATTTCCTTCTCATCAGACAAAAGCTTTGTGCCATCAACAAAAACCAGACAAGCTTCAAAACATAAAATAATCGTGCTTGTGCACACTCAGCAGCATCCAAATGCTTTACGGATCTTAAAGCATGTTAACATACCTCTTGTTCTTCCGCGCTCAAAGCTCCTGCATGCTCAGCAGGGAACGTGACAGTCCTCCATTTTGGACGACCAGGATGGAAGAGCGAGGGATTATCATCCAGGAGATAAAACATGAAATCCCATTCACGGCCACCCACGGAAACACACAGAGAAGAAGGTAAAGAAACAAAGGAGCAGATGAAACCTTGACGCTCTGTCAGCAGTTTGAAAGGAGACACAGAAGAATCCAATGGGTGAATATTCGTTATTGTAGCTGTGAGATAAACTGGCTTTCACAGGCCTGGGTTTGGGAACCAAACATGTAGAGTAGAAAGTGTCTTTAATTATATCCATGGTGGTAGATTTAACATAACAAAAGCCGTGTTTCCATCAGAATTTTGAAATGTGGCTTTAAAGAAAATGCTAATTGGTTTAGAGCAAATAAACAAAGCTGCAGTAATGTACTTTGGTCAGAAGATGGCAGTGTGATGTAATGCAGCAGGCTAATCTGTCAGTAAGCAGGAGAAGAAGTGGAGAAAAAACAACTAAAAAGAGGTTGTTAATCAGACAACTTTTGCCATCCACGAGAGAAAATTGAGAGAAATCTCGGAAACAGCTGATCAGTCATGTAGGTCGCTACGTCAGAACTTGTTCTGAAAAATTTTTTCCATCTCCCGTTTAACGCATTAGCTATTTTTTGAACGAGACAAAAAGCCACCTCAAGCAAGTTTTAGGGTTGTGCGCTATTTTGAGAATGTTCGCTCCGTACCGCGAACCGCTCACGATTTAAAAAATGTTAATTTTTGGTCGTTTTTGGTGGCAAAACAACTTTATTTTGTCGTTTAGACAATCATATTGAGATCATATTTAGAGATCATATTGGTTTTCACGTATTACTGGTCGTGCTTATTTACTTTCTTCTTACTGATTCCGTCCAAGCTAGCTTGTGAGTTAGCCATAGCATCGTTAGCTTCAGGTGCTATCGAGTATTCAGTGTCCGGCGGAAGTCTGCTTATTTACTTTCTAACCCATTTTGCTTTTATACTCCATAACTTCACGTCCGCCTTGGTGTCAATCATAATTACTACTTTTTTAAGTAAAAATATTACTACTGTGTTGTTTCTGTTTTCTTTCCAGACTTTTCTTGAGTCGTCCATTCAATTCAGATCCATTCAAAGTTTATTTCTTTGTGTTTACAGAGACTTGATCCTCATACATGTGATGTTTTATCTGCTCAGCTTCAGATATTCAGATAACTCAGTGAACACGCTCGCTCTTTCACTTCCACACAGTTTGATCCCAGAGGAGAGATAAAAAGGAACACAAAGTACAATTACACCAAACATGTAAATAACAGCAGGAACATAACATTTTCCCCTTCAGGGATTATACTTTGACATGACAGCAGCTTTGAGTTACACAAACCATAATAATAAGATGGCGGAGCGTTGAGCTGTAAACACAATGACTGCACAAAGGTAAATTTGGCACGAGACAGAAAACAAGGAGGAAAACATGTACTTAGCATGTAGTCTGATGCTTATTTTAGACAGTTTCATTTACTGCATTACCAAAATGACTGAATGTTTTCCTGCAAACGTCTAAAAGTTATGAGTGAGAATGTGTGTAAAAGGTTATTGTTCGTCCTGCTGTTTTTAGTTGGAAGTGTTTGATTTTTATGACATTTTTATTATATTTTTTTATTACATAGATACATATTTTTTTGCTTGTAAGTTTTCATCTAAAAAAGAAAAAAGTAAAGGGGCAGTTTCTAAAAAGTAAAGTATGATTGTATTGTCTGTGGCAACTGTATGGTGTTGCCATGATTCTACAAATAAAAAGATTTACAAAAAATAAAAGAAATAAGAACTACAAGAACTAGGGAAAGATTAAAAATGTCTTTAACATGGAAAAAATTAACGGAAGCTTACAGTTAAAAATTGATAGATTTATTGAACAATTAACATGTTTAAAAAAAATAATAGTTATTATTATTCCCCAGTTTTCTTTATTATTGTTATTTATTTATTTTTTTAATTATAATTCTAATTATTATTATTTTGTCTTTATTATTTCCTATGCGTATACTTATTTAAAAATACAACATATTTATTAGACTAATGTTACATCGGATTATTAAA
Source organism: Serranus cabrilla (assembly GCA_903364295.1). Taxonomy (NCBI): domain Eukaryota; kingdom Metazoa; phylum Chordata; class Actinopteri; order Perciformes; family Serranidae; genus Serranus; species Serranus cabrilla. The sequence continues at coordinate 104,554 of CAFUXE010000733.1, forward strand.
CAAATGTATTATCATTATAAGCATCTCCGATATGTAACGTCTTATATGTACAGTCATTATACTTTGTTTGATAAAAAAAAATAAAAAAATTTGATCTCATTAATGGCTGAAAATATAAATTTAGAATATTATAACTGATACATAAATCATTAATAAATGATTAGTTGACATAAATGACACATTAATCACAACCTGTGAGCCTTTTTCTTAGTATTTATCCATAAAAATATCATCAATGGCTCTTATAGTTTCTTACTTTCTGATAAACCTGGTTGATAAAATATATAAAAAGAATTTGAAAGCAGGTCAGTTTTTACAATTTTTCAATGATTTCAACAAGTTCCAGCAGGTTTGTGTTGCACTTTAAAGATCGTACTTTATATTGTGAGTAATAAAGTAGATCGTTTTAATCGTCCCTCGCTGTATAACTGGCACATAGCTGAGCGCTTGCCGGGAATTTCCCGTCCTGATTGAAGCTTTAGAAACCAAACACGAGCCAGACGACACACACGTTCAATTACAAAGAGTTTAATCCCAAAAATACTTTCTTCCCATTTTGGCATGTAACACGTTGTTTGGTCTTGCTGTATGTTGGCTGTATAATTTACATTGTCTGAAGTCACGGCTGTCATGCAATGTTCAACACAGCTCGACTGATTACTGCAGAAAAATGATGCCACGTTCACGTCCGTTTGTGTCGGAAATATATTTCAACTGCCAAAAAATAAAAATTGTGCCTGCTCCCATTTGGTGAGTTATAAGTGTGATATTTTTTGTAGCATTCCGAGATCAAATTAACCTGAAAACAAGAGAGGAACATGCTGCAGTTTATCATTTAAAATCTATACTTTTATTTTGTAGACCTCATCCTGTTTCTTCTTCTGTGGTGACGTGAACGAGGCATTAGACAACAGTCCATGTGAGACATTCAACAGTCCTGTCAGTGAAGACAAAATGCTAATTTCTGTGACTTTTCAAGAACTATTCAGCGAGCTGTCAATCACGTGGGCGGGACATTGTGTCAACATCATCACGGCTCGGGGCTGAAAAACCTCCCTCACACAGCACGTTTTGGTTTATCATTCAGTATCATTCAGTACGAGTCGTTTTAAGAGCAGCAGAACAGGTTCCAGCCCGTTGGTTTGTTTCACTACGTCATCGTTACAGGAAGACATTTTACTCCTCGTCACTGCCAGCAGGTCGACACCACACGGGACGCACTCACAACTCTTTCTCAACAGATGATGCACCTTTTTAAGGGTTTCAATGAAACAGAATCGGATTTTGTCCACAGCATTCGGCCCTGAATCAGGACAATAAAGGGGTTTGTTGTAAGTTGTTGGGAAAAATGTTTCCGGTCAATGCATAATGAACCATTTGATGCTCATTTGTTTGGTAACTGTATATGTTTTACAATCCCCAAAAAAACAATGATTTGCAAATCTATTGAGTGCAAAGACAAGATAAAAGTATGGATTTTGAATCTGATTCATGCTATTTTCAATTATGTCTCACACAGCATCCAAACTTTTTTTGGGGATTGGAGTTGCAGCAGGTTTGCCCTCTTCAGCCACCGTACTTTAGCAACAAGATCTCCCACCTAAACGACAGAATAGGTCGTTTGTAAATACCATCCGTAATGAATCACATGGTTTACTTTTGTTTTCACCCAGTTCTCCTGGGTGGAAATCCAGCATTTGGCCCCAACACAAATTCCACCATTTAAAATCACCACTAGAGGGCGCCAGAGGACAATATGGGTCGTATTTTGCTGCCTTCATAAACGACCTATGGGGTCGTTTTTTTGAGATCAGGTTGTACTTTACAATTCCATTTGTTGAATTCCAACAACTTATCTTTCCAAA
>CAFUXE010000733.1:106431-118657 GCA_903364295.1 Serranus cabrilla
AAAAGTCAATGCACCTGGAGATAATTAGCTCTAATTTCCTTCATCAAATGCACTTTTTGCAGCTCAACTAAAAACATTGTGTCCACTGGCAACTTATTTTGCAGCGACATGTAACTGAGAGGAAACCTGCTGATGCTGCACACAGGATGAAAACTACACGTACGTGTTCAAACGCTTGACGTGGATTCACGGTGAACAGTCAAAATCAGACGGACATCTGTTGAGTCCTGTGGGACTCAAAGACCTCCAATATGGCTTCCAGAGGAGATATAATCACATGAGGTTTCTCTGGGCAGGAGAAAATATCTCAAAGTGCAAAATGAGCAAGGGGTCAATAAGTCAATTTTATAATGTTTTCCAAAAATGTAGCTTATTATTGTCTAAATTAACCTGTGAGCAACACGGAGCCCTTTTTGGACCTTGTTTCTTGACCACAACGCGACAAAAATTGGATTCTAAAATAACAATAAAAAAAAGTTCCAACACTGTTGAGACTTCAGCGACCTTATTAGTGAACTGAAGTTGACTATTTAGACCCTCCAGAGCCCAAACAAAAAGACTCAACCACAACAGAACGATGGAGGATGGAAGAGGTTTCGTCTTCTCAGGGGAATCATCTTTGGTGTAACACCGTCTCACAGCATCAGTGCATCCCTCACCACATCTACAACAGTCTCACATCTGTGCACAGCACAACACGGCAGCAGCAGCAGGGCGCTCTGCCAGAGGATCCATACAAAACACCTCCACTATAATCAAGCACTCCTCACTCTTACAGAGACACAGTCTGCCCGTTAAGAGGCTTTAAACAGTTGAACAAGGCAAAGCATCAATACATTTCCCCAGAAATGTAAGATTATTATGATTGTTTTGTGAGTTAATATCATTCATATTTATATTATATTATATTCTAGTTGTTCTCTGCAAATTAAAACTGAGTTTAGACAACTTTTCCTTCATTGCGTCCCTCTAACGTTCATATACAATCATTAGATCCTATGAGTTTAGAGAGACTATTTTTTTTTTTATAGCTCATGTAGCATCACTATTAATATATATGTCATATATGGAGACTTGTTATGGTTTCATTGGTGATCAAGAATGATATTATGCTTCATGGTCATTTGTCAGGACAGTGAGCCATCACTGCCTCTTCTTCTTCTGCTTCAGTGACTTCCTCCTCTTCACGATCATCTCGTACAGCTTGTCCATGCCCTCATCCAGCCCCTCTCCTATGATGGCGCAGGCCGGCTGGACGTGGTACGGGGTGGAGGGGCTCAGCTCAGCCAGGGCCAGCTGCCTCTCGATCTCCCCGACATCCAGCGCGCGGGGCAGGTCCTGCTTGTTGGCGATGACCAGCAGCGGGGTCCCCTGGTTCTCCGAGAACCGGGTGATCTTGTGCAGCTCGGTCCGGGCCTCCTCCAGCCTCTCGGCGTCCACGGAGTCCACCACGTACACGATGCCGTCCGTGCAGCGGCTGTAGGGCTTCCACAGGGGCCTCAGCTTCTCCTGGCCCCCGACGTCCCAGAAGTGGCAGCTGATGCCCCTCGAGGCCCCCGCTCCGCCCAGCCGGATCCTCTCCGTGTTGAAGCCTATGGTGGGCACCGTGTTGACGAACTCGTTAAATTTCAGCCGGTACAGCACGGTGGTTTTACCCGCAGAGTCCAAGCCGAGCATGACTATGTGCAAAGACTGGAAGGCACCCAAATTGGAAAAACTGTTCCCCATGTTGCAGCCTGGGAAGGAGGAACAGTCTGCGCTCCCACAGTCCCAGCAGTGCGCGAGATTACCGCAGGAGATGCTCAGATGTCCCAGGAGGGAGCCATAGCTGGTGATTCCCCGCGTGTCAGTCTGATCATAAGGTCGAAACGCCTGATCCGCGCCGCTCCTGTTCAGCAGTTTTGGAGGGCGCAGCCCTTCGTTGCGCGGCGGCACTCCGGCAGCCAGACAAGCTGCAGCATCCTTGGACTCACTCCAGCATCACCAGGCGTGCAGAAACAGTCAAATCATCACGCGCGCAGCGGCGCATTCACCGCGCGCACCGCTTTCCAAATGCGCAAATTACGCGTGGCCAAATGTCATATCATGCCTCTGCATCTGTCCGTGTGTCTCCAAGTGCGTAGCAGCCGTCTCCATGTAGTAGCACACACACAAGTGATGGTGTGTGACGCGTGGACCAGCCTCTCAATGTTACCGTGAAAAGATGCGTCAAGCTCGAGCTGAAGATGAAAATAAAAGACTTCCTGTTTAACAATGGCGCCTCAAAAATAAAAGCTTTTCTGACTGGACCTCTGTGTGCGGACATCTGGCAGACTGACACAACATGACATGTTGATTTACCTCTCTATATTTATTTTATTTTTTATATTTACTGTCTATTTATAAGCCTATTTTATTTTGTTATTTTTTATTTCTTCAGGCTGATTTGTCTAGAGATTGAGTTTGGTTCTCCATGCTGTGGCTTTGTGTTGTTGGAAATAAAGAGAAAACTAAATAATTATTTAAAAAGTAATACTGTAATGCACGGCCAGTAAGGCCGAAGAGGGTTTTATTCTGAATAATATTGGTTCATGTTTTGGCTTCAGTGTTTCCTCTGCGCACTGAGCTGTCTGAGCTGCTGACACTCTGACCCCTCGTGGTGAAATATGGTAACTACGTTTCTTAATATTTAAAAGTAAAAAGCTCAGAAAAAATGGATTGGTTTAATATTTGCACATCTGTACATCTTAAAATATGTAAATTTATTTTATTTATTTATTTATTTATTTATTTATTTTTTTTTACAATTCTGTGTATTTCAGACTTTTTACAAAGAGAAAATAGTTCCTGTCTTGTGTCCAGTGTGATATTATTTTGTCATTGACTGTTGGTCTGCATATTTTCAAACGTAATTTTAAATTGTCTGGGGAAAACATCGACCTAAATGTCCTATTTTAAATATCTTTCAAAGCCCCCAAATAGCTTGGATAGCTGCAGAATTTATCATGTAGAATCCTGCACACAGAATACAATAATTTGTATGGAACAATAATTTCTGACAACAAAAAAAGGGTGTTGATTATCTAACATTAACAAATTTCATGTGAAGTGAACTGAAAACTAATTCAGAAATATGAAAAAAACATTTGCATGCTTAAAAAACGGTAAACATTCAAGTAAATGATGCATTATTTGTGGTAAAACATGCACAATTAAGTTGGTTCTTTCTATTAAACTTTATATTATGTGTATATATAATTACCACTAGATGGCAGCAAAACATTGCGTTGTGGTGAGGTTAAGTTAAAGGGAAACAGCCTAATTATAGACAGAGAGACCCACCGTAGACTCTGGAAGCTGGAACCTGAAGATGAATTTGAGATGTCCCAGTCATACATCCATAAAAACATTGTGTTTTGGTATTTATTTCTCTCTTGTGCACAAGAGCTTAGGGGTGTTAAACTGATCCAGTAAAGGGCTGATTTGGCTGCAGGTTTCTGTTCCAACCAAGAAGAAACACACCTGAATCCAATCATTCAATCACCTGCAGCTGTCTGCACTCAGCTGATTAGTTATCAGTATCACCTGTGCTCCTGCCACGTTTGGACATATTATGCTGTATTATGTTTTCACAGAGTATAACAGGGACAATTCTAGCATTTGTAAGCATTTTACAGAATGATACTTTTTTGACAAAAATCAACATTTGGACATCCTATAATAAAGTGTTTTTCTTTTGACATTTTTAAATATAATATAGTATGCCATTTTTTCCCAGTTTTGGACACACTATAATATAGTGTTTCTTGTTTCATATTTTTGGATATACTATAATTAGTTTTTTTGTCATCTAGAACAGGGGTTTCAAACTGATCCAGGAAAGGGCAGAGTGGCAGAAACACACCTGAATCCAATCATTCAATCACCTCAGCTGTCTTCACTCAGTTGATTAGTTATCAGTATCACCTGTGCTCCTGCTTGGTTGGAACAGAAACCTGCAGCCACTCGGCCCTTTACTGGATCAGTTTGACACCCCTGGTTAGAGCGTCATGATGGAAATCTGTGACCACCATTCACACACCAACCAACACACAAAACCATTGTATAATGTGGAGGTGACATCATATTTGTGTGACTTTTGAACGCCTTTGCAGTGATGGATGAAAAGTATGGACACAAATGATTACGAAGGGACACAAAATGATGACAAACCTGAACAAAACAACTGTAAACTCCACAGAAAACTACAATACAGAGATAAAAAAAAATGACTACAATGAGACAAAAAGAGTCAAACAGTTAAAAATGAATGCAAAATAATTGAAGAGATGCAAAAAAGAGGTAAAACAGCCATAGAATGACCACAAGGAGGTGCAAGACAACAACATATGTACACACAACGAGCAAAAGGAGACACATTGTGTGTCAAAAAATATCTACAGATTATTACAAAGAGACACACAGCTACTTTAAATAGACGCAAAACAACCAAGAGGAGATGCAAAATGGACAGAAACGGTCACTTCCTGCTTGTAGTTCGATGTAAGTCAGATTTCTCTGTCCTTGTAACTTTGTACTCGCAGCATAAGTTTGGTGACCTCAGCTCCAAACACACAAATTAAACCTGTAATGAGGTTTAATTAGCCACAAATGAATGAAAACACCTGTGCGGATACATGCAGGTCCTGACTACAAACCCTAAAGTCCCTAAACACACACAAACACACACAGGCAACAACAACACAACCTGAGTCATCAAGACCTCACTAATTGTTCCCTCTGTCCTCCTCCTCCATCGATTTCCTGGCTAATGAGTGTGTGTGAGATCAATGAAAGAAATTATAAACAGGGCGTAGACATGCACACACACACACAACCTGACTTTACACGACCACGACTCTGTCTAATGCCTCTCTCTCTCTCTCTAACAAGGCTGAGTCACCTGAAAGTCTCTCGCCCACACAGTCGTCTCATCCATAAAACAAGAGCCTCCTTCACTGATTTAACTCTAATTTATTCCACCGTCTCCTCGCTGTTCCTCAGGTAACAGGCGACAAGCAGCTGCCAGATGTTGAGAAAGGTTAGGAGACAACAAGAGAGGATTCTCTTAAAGCGGGTTAACCCTGTGTGCTGTCTGACTTTACCTGGAGGGAAAAACTGCCAAAAAGTCCTCATAGGAAACTTTATTGTAGTTAAGAATCACAACTAAAGACACATTTCTGCAGCAGAAAACCTAATTTCATAAAACTTCCCTCAACGAAGACATTTCATGCACTGGTTTTGAGCAATTTTTCCCCCATTACATGTCTCAAAAAAGAACATTTTGCTGTATATATTACTATATTTTGTTGATTTCTTCTACATTCTTTATCCCACCATTGGGAAGCTTCCACTCTCCTGCACAATATTATGTGTTTTTACATGTTTTATATTGTTGTTTTTATGATTTAGATTCAATATTTTGTCTTTTCCATTAAGAAGGTATAAAAACCTTTAAAGGCCGTTTTCTCAAAATGAGTTTTGAGCCATAAATTAAAACATAAATAAAAACATTATATATGCTGAAGGTCTTTACAGAGGGGTTGGTCTATATATCATTCATACCCTGATTTACAGAACATTTTGCTCCTAAAAACAGGAAGTAAATTGATTTTTGACAGTATTTTCTGATATATGAAATAATAAAAGGATATATCCTAATTTCTTTCTGTAAAAACTTTGAATCTAATATGTAACAAAATACAAATTTGCTTTATCCAATGTTCTGGAAGTATATGGAAATTAACACATATTTTCTAATTCCACATTTATATATCTAAACTTAACATTTCAGAAAACTTTTAATGCAGAAAAATGTTATTTTAATGTAAAATAACAAAATAATAAAAAATGACCCCATGTCTCTAATTCATTGATAAGAAATTCTCGATAAGAATATGTGAAAAGTTTTCAGCCAATAAGAGACACAAATTCATCTGAAGCTCAGATAATCACCATGACTCCAGGTTTCATGAGGCGATGCTGAAGGAGCAGATAAAGGACTTTAATATTTCTTTTTCATGGGTGTTTTACATTTTCTCCAAACCATCCCGGCCTGTTTCCACACACACGTCCTCCAAAAGCTCCTGGAAACAACAGCAGATGAAACAGGCCGATGGCTCGTCCCAAAGCTTTTCATCTCGCCACCTGTTTTGCATTTTCAAAAGCCGGCCAATTTGTCCCTGAATCTAGGAATGAAAGAGCGCGAGTAAAATTACTGTTTGGCTCTCACATCTCTCTGATCATCTGATTTGATGGACAGAAACGTTCAGAATTAGCACCTGTGATCCTCTGAGGCTGGATTAGAGCGTTTAAATCAAACTGTGAATCTTCCAAGTGTCGTGTCAGGTGATAAGTGTTAGACAGCTTTGAGAGGAACCTGTTTTTATCTACATGTGAATATTTCCTTGGGTGCAAAGGGAATCCGTAAACAGCGGCTCCACACAGTGCAGGGTGATTTATGCGCTCTTTTTAAATAGCAGCCCGTTTAAAACCCTTTTTATTCCCAAGTTGTAAAAAAAAGAAATTAGTGAGTTTTCAAGTGGTTTCCAGGAGACGAGCAGGAATGCTGAGTGCGAGTCATCGAGAGGCAAAGGACGACTCTGTCAAGGTGGCCTGTCCTCTGAGGGTGAATAATTATCTGCTTTAATTAAAGCGCATTAAAGCATGTGTGTGTGTGTGTCGGGTTGTGTTTGGCTGGGAAAGAGAGCATGCAATGAAGAGCGCTACTCACGCATGCGTTAGCAGCATATGTGATCGTTTGTGCACTCGTGTGTGATATTTAAATGTGTGTGTGTGCTTACATGAAGGGATTGTCTGTGTTGGGCTCACAACATTCAACACAACACTGAATGAACGCTCCGGTATGCGGGAGGAATCCCAGTCGGGGCATGATTTGCAAATTCACAGAGGTGGAAAGAATTGATCAGCCCTCTGCTGAATGTGTCACCAGAAGCAAAAAGTCACACTTTTTTTTTTTTTTTTCGAAATGTGTGTTTTCTGTCTTCCACAGTGTCTGAGGAGAAGATGGAAGTCAGTCGTTTGTTCGTCCCATCCATGTCTCCGACACATCGCTGTCAATCACTATTACTACGTCAGCAAGATGGCGTCAGAGGAGTCTAAAACGTAAATATTAGTCGCATTTTGCTGCCAAAATACACCAAGAAATGTGTTCATGGAAACATGACTATTATGGCTTTCTTGATTTTTAAAATGCATTTCAACCAAGATCGCCTCCACAGATATAAAATCTTGCTTCTTTTAAGTGTTTTAATGTCCAGTCATACTTCATATTAAACCACTTTTGTAGCCTTGTTGTTTTAAATTTTCTTTTTTATTGAAATCTTCTGAACAGAAACAGATCTGTGACCCGTCACAGGCGACACAACACCACAGAAGACTGTGTCAATACTCAATCGGCATTCAGTACAAATATAGAAACTCCTCGCACATTTTTCTGTTCATACTCCAAACAGATACAGGAACACTGCAGCAGTCACAAAACATCCTGAAACTAAACAAGAACAAACACTGGATGAAAGACAGAGAAGAAAAGTAACAACAGACGCATCGAAGCTGATGGATTAAACTTAGTGAGATCACAAAGCAAAGACAAAATGAGACAAAAGGCTTCTTTAAATAGAAGTCGACCAAAAACTATATTTTCAGATACTTAGGTTTTCACAGTTTAAAGTCATGTTTTTAAGCAGCAAACTGTGTTGACCTGTCCTGAACCCAAAAGTTTAGTACTAGGTTTAATGTGACTGAAACAGCTGTGTCTTTAACTCATACAGGAAAACCATTATATTTATGTTGCATGGAGTTCCTTATATGAATTATTTAAAAAAAAAAAATGTGTGTGCACAGTTTTAAAACTGGAAAACATTGGATGCACTTCCAACAAATGCAGGATTCCATGTTTGAAAAAGAAAACTGGATGAAGAAAATCTGAAGGGTCCATGTCCAAGGTTGTAATTTCGACTCTGATTTGACTGCAACATTGTTACTCCAGCTTTAATATGGTGGAAATAACTTGCACACAAGAGAAATCCAAACCAAGGAAAGAACACAAGAATAACACTGTCAATAATACATCATTTGTATTATTCTGCAAGTATAAAAATAGAAGTATATCTTGCATAAACAGATATACCGTACCTTTACTGCATGGACTGCACTGAGTCACATGTAAAGTTAGCCTTTGGCTAACTGTTTTTGGCTAATTAGTGACAAATGTTCTCAATGTTTGAATGCATTCTGTGTTACATGTGGAGGAATAAACACTGAGAAGTCGCTCATGTTAACAGTTTGGCTTGCAAACAAAAGGGTCAGTTCATATATGGGGGTCGAATCAGAAAGGTCAAAGTTCACAGTATGCATGGTTACTGCAGTGGTTGAGGTCTCTGATGTTGTCCTGAGGAAGATGTGGAAATACACACAAAAAAATCATTATTTTAAGTGAATAGCAGAACAAAAAGTGTGAGAAAGGAAGATAAAGTGAATGAGAAAATATGATAGATGTATTGATGTTTGAAGCAACATTATGCTGCTGTTTTACCTTAAACAGCTTCTAAATCCTTTGGATGTTACACTGATTAAAACAGGGAGAAAGGTGCCTCTGTCACTCCCACAGTGGGCCCTGAACGCCCCTTTTAGCACAATGTAACTTTGGTTGCCAGTTGTGCATTAAAGACATCATCTTGGACCTTGAGAACCTTTGATGGAGTTTTTCTTACATTTAATAGACAAACGATTAATCGACTGATCCAGAAAATAATGAGTTCCCTAAGCCAAGGGCCAAAAATGCCTCTTCTTTCCTAATGTTGCTTAAAATATAAACATCTAAAGAGACAGAGACAGAAACTGTAAAGACAAAGAGTGAGGTAAAAGAAAAAGATAGAGTAAATCGAAAATGAAACAATAATAACAGGCATAAAAAAACAGAGAGAGGCTGATCCTCCAGGTCCAAACTGACTAATCCAACTTCAGAAAACATCCAGTTTCTACTTCTGGTGCTTCACAAGAACCAGTTTGTGTTTCCACTCATGATACCATCCGAACAGAGACGTACAGATCGGACCTGAAGATCGAAGGCTCACCACACACTCCGAACTCTGATCCCAAACTTTGTCCTCAATGTCGTCCTGTCAAACCGTCAGAACTCCTCAGATCATCTTAGGACCAAGAAGTTCTGAGCTTCAGTAACTCGACCACCTCGACCCTCATGGAAGATGTTCACACGGCGAAATCTCCGTATCCAGTGGGACAGAAGGCGGCGCTGCGGAGTGTATCGAGGCAGTTGACGAGGATCAGCGTGCCGGTCAGGTGCTTCCACCTCTTGGTGATGGGGTTTCTCATCTTATCCAGGCCGACGTGGAGCTCCTGGATCACATCTCGGTAGCTGTCCCCCACGTGGGCGGCCCATGTCAGGAGGAAGTCGTAGGCTGGCTTCCACATGGACTGAAGGGTTCCAGGTCAAAGAGAGGGAACAGGAAGGACAGACAAGGATACTTTTTATGGTGCCTTTTTCCAAAATCTACAGATCTATAATATCAGATAAAAGCAACGGAGCACAAGCTGTAGTTCTTAATTTCTGTCTTTTAAAAACCTGTGGACGTACAGACACGCGTCCTCTCACCTCATTGTCCAGTAGGCCGTTCTTGTCGCGGTGCGGAGCCTCGTAAGCCTCCATCTGCTGTCTGGACACTCGAGCCAGTTTTTCGGCCAGTTCCCTCCACCGGAACGCCACCTCCACCGCCGTGGTCAGCAGGACGAAATCCAGAACCAGTCTGGCAACCAGACCCTGGCAGTCCATCTTCAGCAACGCCTGATGTGGAAAAGACACGCAGTGACACCTGTGAGTACATTTTTCTTCCTTATGGAGGACGTCAAATCTGTCCATGTTCAGATTATTGTATTTTTTTTATACAAAGGCAGAAAAATTACAACATATCAGAATTTTAAAGGGTTAAATAAGAGATATTGCTCAAAAATCCTTTCAGCATTCTTTAGGCATCTTGGAAGATATTAAATACTGAAATGCTGGACCTTTTCTGACTTGTGGAAAATAGTTATTTAAAAAAAAACTGGTCTGTAAGAGCTCCAAGACGTCGAAATAACCCTAATAACCCTAACCCTAGCCATAAAACCACCAAAGATATTAATGGATTTGCTGACAGTGTAGGAACCCTGTGGACCAGGTACGATCTTATACCTAAATCTCCAACTAGACTAATTTGAACTTCCAATTCAAATCCCATTTTCTGGTCCAGTGGTTTTCCAACCTTTTTGTCTTAAATCCCCTTAAAACCTCAAAATATCTAAGCATGACGTATCTTCACAGGTTTAAAATGGGAGCGGATAAGGATTAGAGACGTCTAAATTAGTGTTGAAAATCTTGTATTTTTTGGTTTTCTACATCTTTGTTAATCATCACATGATCCTTCAAATGTATCTGGTATAGTCCAGTTTGTCTCCACAGTGGTCACGAGGCTGTATAGGGCTGCATAAGAGACACAGAAGCTCCTAAAGAAACAAACAGCCTTCTTTATGGTCCCTGCTGTGAGTAGTCATGACCCTCAGGCTGCTGCTGCGAGTCGCTCCTGCTCAGATAACCCGGCTAAACGAGAGTACGAAAATACTTAGCATTAATAAAAGCAGCTGACTGGAAAAAACACTGCAGGCAAGTTGTTGTTTTTTCTTCTTGAAAAGAAACACAATTTCATCAAGACCGAAAAATGCAGTGTGTGCATGCGCCTATACAGAGATAAGAGGTTGATTCGGAAAAGCAGGAATCTCTGCTGCTGCAGGCGCCCGACATCTTTAAACACACACACACAAACACACACACACTTCAAAGTGATGCACTGTCCTGTGGTGATACCTTTCAGGCTCGTTGCAGGGGAGGTTTTTTCTTTGCTGCCAGCCCCAGAAAGCAGCAGAAAGCGGACACACTCTGGAAAATATGTTTTTGACCTAAACAAGCTCTAATACGGGCGTATCAAAAGTGTTGCAGGATTTCAATCGAAGAAATTCAAAATTCTGCTTAAAAAGCAATATATTCCAAATGAATAACAAGCATACCGACATTATGAGTCTTTAGAGCTCAGGCAAGATCACAGATGATTATTTAGCGGGTACAACCAATCAAAATGTTTTCATGTTACATCCAAGCAACAGATGCTAATACCAGCCTCCCCAGAGATGAACTGATTGGCTGTAAGAGATATTCATATGCCAGCTGTGTGGATCGTTTTGTGGGAATAGTTTTGAGGAGAGACAACATGGTTTTGAGAGCAGCATTTCTGGAAATTGATTTCTGGAGTTGTGACAAAATGATTAACACAAGTGAAAAGCACTTTATATGAGGCCCACAGGAATGAGATCTTAAACCAGGAAGTTAGCATTTCAGCGTCCTGGGGTTTATGCTCTCAAACTTAATGAGGATTTTGAATAAGTTGGTGGTTAGATGCCTCAAATAAAATCTGCGGTTAACACAAGCTGAAGAGATGTTCTCGTTTTTTGTACATCATAAAATATGCTAGCAAACACCCCCAACTTTTTGACATTTTAGGCGGTTGCTAACACGTGGCCAAATGTGGTTGTCGGGGATACTAAACGTCAACATGCCGGACACGGACAGGAACTCTCACTAGTCCGCCTCACAGCCTCTAGTCGTGTTTTTCAGAGCTCTTGGAAACTCATGTAGATTGTAGATTAGGTTAATAAGCTATTTATTCGACTGTGGTTTCGCTAGCTTGTCAAGACTGCTGGTTAGCTTGTCAGCATCTGAAGCTAGCTCTGATGCTAGCTCTTCAGTTAAAGTTTCAGGAAATGTAATTACTGTGATTACTGCTAATGCAAACTTTTCTTGCTGCTGCTTCTCATTAAGAGTGTTTACTTGGTGAAATACATGGTGGTTTTATTTAGTGCAGCCTCAGGAAATGTAATGTATTTATCTCCAAGGCTAGCACTGATCGACACTAATCATTAAACACACATTCGTTTTCTGCAGCTTTTCTTGCAGCCTCTTACTGCATCATGCTGTGGTGTGGAAAGCTACTTTTGCAGATGGAGTGATGGTGATGGTTTTCTTAAAATTTACTTAGTGATTCTTACTTGAATTTACTTTTAAATGAATAATGAATGGAAATCAATTGCTTGACACATTAAGTACTTAATTGTGTCCTGCTACATACAATGATTAACT
>CAFUXE010000733.1:119221-139216 GCA_903364295.1 Serranus cabrilla
GGTTAATAAGCTATTTATTCAACTGTGGTTTCGCTAGCTTGTCAAGACTGCTGGTTAGCTTGTCAGCATCTGAAGCTAGCTCTGATGCTAGCTCTTCAGTTAAAGTTTCAGGAAATGTAATTACTGTGATTACTTGCTGCTGCTTCTCATTAAGAGTGTTTACTTGGTGAAATACATGGTGGTTTTATTTAGTGCAGCCTCAGGAAATGTAATGTATTTATCTCCAAGGCTAGCACTGATCGACACTAATCATTAAACACACATTCGTTTTCTGCAGCTTTGAGTCTTGCAGCCTCTTACAGCATCATGCTGTGGTGTGGAAAGCTACTTTTGCAGATGGAGTGATGATGATGGTTTTCTTAAATTTTACTTAGTGATTCTTACTTGAATTTACTTTTAAATGAATAATGAATGGAAATCAATCGCTCGACACATTAACTACTTAATTGTGTCCTGCTACATACAATGATTAAGTTTGTCGCTGTTCTTCTGTTCTTGTCATTCCCACCCGGCGGTTCATTAATGGCTCTCTAAGATCGGATCAGGTCACTGTTGTGTTCAGTGTTGCATGAAGCTCTTCAGCAAAGATTTGTCATTATGGCCTTCACACAGACAAACAGCAGCATGACACGCTGTGATTCATCTCGTCTGTATACTGATTACTCACATCCACGAGGATACAGAAAACTGAATGTATTTCAGGTTCTGTGCTTTTGTGTAAATCATATCAAAGATTTCCCAGATGCAGCACGAGGAAGTAACGTTGAAAACATTTTCTTTTTCATATGAGAAAATCTTCAACTGTGGCGCGTTCACTTAATTTAATGGAGCTCAGTTAGTTTGTACTGATTCAGCCTTCGCTGTCAGTCAGCTGCAGCTTCAAAGCAACACACACACACACACACACACACACACACACACACACACACACACACATAGTTTGGTGGAGTCTCCAGCAACCAAAACAATCCCATCTGAATCAAAAAGCCAAATTTCATACAAATTTCTCATTAAAATTCATATTTTGTCTCACTAACAAACTGCTGTAACACAGAAATGATGACACATCAGTTTAAATTCATATGTATATATATATATTTTTAGGACCTCTGCTGCACGTTTTATGTGTATGGAAGTATTTTTACATGATGGTACTTTTCCTGGAGTAAAATACTTGACAATATGTTTGGTTTCATGCAAGAGTGTTTAAGCTTTAACTCAGTTTTAACGGACAGAACAGGAAGAACCTTAAAATCCCAAGGTCAGGTAATTTCCATTTATTAGAATAATCAATTTTTACACCTTTTTTTGACTTTTCTCCCCTCTTTTATCTCTTTTATTGTCTCTATCATGAGCTTCAGCTCGGTAATGAAGTGGAATAACCTGGATAACCTACAATGTGCAGGTTACTCTTTACAAAGCAAACTGAGATGATGGATGATTTGGTTTTGAAACGGATACAGCACGCCTCCCTCCTCTTCCCTCTGTCTGCCTCTATCTCTCTCTACCACCTGGCCAACAAGCACTTTGGCCTTCGACTGTGACGTCCTCCGTCTGCTGATTCAGGCTTCACACAGGTCTCGGTCTAAAAATAGACCTGGTCCAAGCACACATACGTCAGGGGTCAACACTGCTGTCTGTATGCGAGCATGATGTGTTCAAGTGCAAATCAGGAGCTCCTCTACGTGCAGGTGATGTGCCGTTTAAAGCCGGAAAGGATTAAAGCAGGAGACACAACAGGAAGGAGTTTGTGCTTCAAAATAAAGGTCAGGAGGTGAGGAGAGTCTTTTACCTTTTAAGGTGCTGCATGTGATGCCAGGCCTCATGCTGCAAACTAAAAGGACAACCTCACAAAATTCCATGAAATGCCCCGTTCATATGGGTCATTTTGACAAATGCTCACATGGGTCGTTATGGGTGGTACTGACAACCTGTTCTCTAGTTTAGGTAGATCTTGTTGATCAATCAACTTTTTCAGTTGGTCTACCACTGCGTCCATCTCCCTGTGAGAACCATATCTCATGCTTCAGCTGCAGCAGATGGCGGTCAAAGGACACTTCCAGCTGGAGATTTCAATGATCTTTTCAGTCCCTCAGTTTTATCTCCTTTTTGGTGATGACGTTACTCTATTCGTAACAGTTTGTTTTCATTTTTTTTGCAGAAATGTTTGATAATCCTATTCTTATGTCTTGTGAATGAATGTAAGTTAACATATAAAAAATGATGACATGTACGAATCACATTGTGCTCTCCATTAAATGCCAAAATGTCTCCACCACATCGTGTATCCTTCATCTCTCTCACTGTTTCCAGCCTGGCTTTGGTCAATATTTCCACGTTATTAACCAACAACATGATTCTGCTCTAAAAATAGAGAGCAGCCTGCTCCACGAGAGACCAAAGTGTCTGAAAAATATGAGATAGCGGCGACCTGCAGGAAGCCCCGAAGCAGACGGACAGACGGAGTTGACAGCTGACCGGGCGGCTGTCAGCTAAATGAGCTTCACTTTCAAAAGCTTCAACAGGAAGGAGGGACGAGGGGGAGAGGTGGAGAGGAGCAGATGATAATACAGACAGGTAGAAGAGAAGAATGAGGAGAATAATAAAGAGGGAAGAGAGAAAAACCATAAAGACTTTACATCAGATTTTAAAAATGCAGCTTTTGAAAGAAACTCCTGATAATGACATCTAATATGTTGGAACCTTTTATGATGATATTAAAAACCAATCACCACTCATAATATTCATGTTAGCAACATACCATGAATTAGGGTTAGGGTTCAGGTTATTCTGGCATACTCTCATTAAATTGTGCAAAATAGTTCGTTTTTTGTCCTATTTTTTCACATTTCTTTGCTAGTGCTGTTCGGCTGAAATGTCCCATTGGGGAAGGTTTGATCAAAAAGAGGGTGATTCCAGTGTTCTCACTTGCTGCTGCTGAGAAAACAGTTTAGGAGTCCACTCTGATTTTAGATCAATCACTTTGTGGAGCACGGCTTCTCAGCAGGACCTGACAGGAGTATTTAATTTCTCTGCATCAGAGTGCAGTTTGGACTCTCTTCTGAGCTCATTTCAACTGACAAAAAGCTACTTTTCCCCAAAACTATTTCAGCTTTAACAAATAACTCTCCTTCGTCTGATCCACTGCAGAGGAGCGAACAAACATCTAGCTTGAGTTAGCATCTCCGCGGGGTCTATTGAGAATTCGCCTTTGGTATTTTTGAATTCGATTTTGGATCATTGCAGAAAATAAGCTCTGTGGTAAACACACATTTATGATGCTTACACGTTTTGTTCAGCAAGATAACTTTACAAATCAACACCACTTTTATGATGTGTGAAGCGTTGCATGACTTGGACTTCACTACTGTTAGCTTCAGACACTCTCCAAGAGGCTAAACAGCGGTTTTGACAAGCTAGCAAAACTGTAGCCTAATAAGTTGTTTATTAACACAATCTACAATCTAAAAGTTTGCAAGAGGACTAAAAAACACAACTAAAGGCTGTAAGGCGGACTAATGTCCCCGAGAACCACTGTAGTCTCATTTAGCCACTTGTTAGCAACCAGCTTTTAAAGGACATGTAAAATTCCAAAAAGTTTTTTACGCCGTACAACAAAACACAAACATCTCTTAAGCTTTTGTTAACCACAGATCTTATTTCAGGCAACTAACCAAAAACCCATTCAAAATCCTCCATGGGTTTGAGAGGTTAGACCCCAGGGTGCTAACATGCCAACTGACTTCCTGGTTTAAGATCTCATTCCTGTGGCGCCCTATAAACCTGCAGTAGCAGTCAGTGCTGTACCACAAAGTCAGATTAGTGTGTTAGCGAGGTATTTTCAGTCTAAGAGTTTTCTGTGTCATGAAGGTGGCTCTCTCTTAATTGGGCTAAATCTCCATTGTTACAGTGGTACTCCCCTCTGCTCTTTATCATTAGGTTAAATATTCATCACTTCATTAACATGCTGATTTTATGGGCAGTCACAGGGGCTGTACGTTTATAAGGAAGTCTTTTTCTCTGAGCCGGTTACTGTTCACTTTTATGACTGAAGACCTTGGTTTAAACGCGAGCCTACGAGCAGGGGATTGATTACGTCCCCTGCAGGAGCGCTTCACCCCTCCTCTCCGAATGGATCTATTATTAAACAACACTCTCCTGGCCTTTCAGCCACTCTCCTCCCCTGACAAGCACAAGAGACGGCTCTCTCATTTGTCCTCTGCCTTCGTAACTTGAGCCTCGGAGTTAAAAAGATCTGCCGGGGCGGTGTCGGATGCCCCCAGAGGCATCCAGCTCCATCCTGATCAATGCCGGCTCACATTTCACATGAGAACACCTGTCGGCCGCTGCGGACGAGACGTGACGGGCTGTTTTAAACTCTAAAGACAAACTGTGAGCAGTTGTTGTGCTGCAACGCTTTCATTTTTCATTTGAAATCTCTCTCTGATTCAACAGAACTGTTCATCATTTTCATCTTGTGAAGAATTTTGATTAAGATTCTAAAAAAACTGACAGTCCTTGACCACTGGGACCAGCATCGTGATTTAAAAGCTAAAGCACAGGGGCGCAGGTTTTATTTATTGTGTCCTTAAAAATGAGCAGTTCTGATTCAACTACAGCTGCATTTCTATTAGCAAATTTAAAGCAACATTTTGAAATGCAATAAAGAAAATGTGAATTTGGGAGGTTTCCATCAGCTGGTTTAGAGCGAAGAAACAAAGACATAAACGTACTTTCATCAGATGATGGCAGTGTAACATATTGCTGTAGCTAATCCGTCAGTAAACAGTAGAAGAAGTAGAGACAATTATTCTTTCATGTCAGCTCTTAAACAGCCGATCAGTCATGCGAGTTAAACGTCAGAACTCTATCAGAAAAAGCTTGTCCATCACCCATTAAGCACATTAACTTTTTTTCAAAAAAGACAAAAACCACCTCAAACAATCATTAAAACTCTCATGTGTTTTATCAAATGTTGGTGTTTTCATCAGGCTTTTCTCATGCAAATCTTCAAATTGTGCAGAGAAATGTGTTGCTGTAATCACGAGAATAGTTGCATGGATAGATTTTGTGAATGCAACTGAAGCTGGACAGTCGGTCTGCCACTCTTCCTTAGAATCAGGTTGTTAGAAATCCAAATATTTTGCAAATATGACCAATTATGACTTGAACACAGCTAATAAACGACTAAGAGCAAACGGGATTCGTCATTCAGCACACCTGGGTACGAGCAGATGTGGATGGTTGAGAATAATCTCTTTTTTAACAGAAAAGACAGAAAATATAGGAGACATTTAGGAGAATGTTGCAGCATGAGGCACAACGTGTACTACCTTATTGGATCAATGAAAAACCCACTTTAGGAAGAGCGCTTTATGGATGGGGTGATAAACTGGCCAGTGATCGCTTGTTAAACTTTTTCTCTCCTCCTCCCTGTTACAGCTCTGGCCTGTAATAATCTTTATGAAAAGGTTGTGTTCAAGGTGTTTTTTAATACTGCTCTGGAGCTCAGCGACACTAAGAAATGACGCTGTCAGTTCAATCCTGCCACTGTTCGGGCTTTGATGTATAAACAATAAGTGTTGTGATGTGCTGCAGGCGCACATTGCCCTTTAGGAAGTCAGGGTGTCAGGAACAGGAAATGATTTCACTTTATTTATCAGCAGATGTTGTTAAGATGCGGAATTTCAGAAAGCGAACAAAACTCTTGATGACGACACATTTTGTAGCCTAAAGACTGAGATAAAAAGCTGATAGCATTCTCATGTCTTAGTCTTTGTATGTATTTTTTGTATGCTTTTAAAGAATTTAAAAATAAACCATATGACTTATGTATCATTTTCAACTGCTTTCTGTCCTTTCTTAATGTCCAATTCACAAAAGATATTACGCAAATGATATTACAGCACAAACATGATGTTAAAGTTTTTTTTTTTTTGTGGAGAAACTCAGTTTTTACAGAACTGTCGATTAAAACAACTAATTGATTAGTTGGGGAAAAAACATTAGTATAGAGTGAATATCTTAGTTAAACGCAGCCCAAATAATATCAACGCAATAAGACGAGAAAACAAGGCTACACCTTGTTCATATTACCAACCATTAGGTGTGTCTGAACTCTTTCCTTTCTACTTGTATCTGTTCTCACGTCCCTCCCAACAAACCCTTTTTTCCGGCCTCTTCTCTTATTACAGAAACCACATTCACATGGAGGTATTGCCCCCACCGTGATCCTCACACCCTGAGTTCTCCACCAAGACGCCTTCCAGTTTAAACTCATCATCGATCCACGTTTCACCATCGATTCGTCCCCTTGAGATGACATTATTTCACCCAAAGTTATCTGCATATCTGAGTGGTTAGTGGAGTGTATCTTGGACAAACTAGACAAACATATTGTGTAGTTTAACCACAATGTTCCCCATGATGCTAGAATGAGACACTTTTATTTGGAACATTTCACAGATTTGTGTGTATTTTTGTCTTGAAAAAGAAGTCTTGACTGGATAAAAGCCTCATTATTAGGAGAATGAATGTCTTGTTTGTTAATCGTGGACTTGGAAGCCTCAGGTTCTAAACGTAGGAATGTTTTATTGAGTAATAATTATATAAGACCAGCTATTTTTTACTGTTCTCTGGAGAAAGTGTCGCAGGGGACACACACTCATTCACACACATGCTGGAGTAGTGCAGCAGGAAACTGACAGGAGTAAGCAATGTGCTGCTGTGGACGGGGTCAGCAGTTAATGTTATAGTATTCTGTCAATGGAGCCTGGTTGCTTTGAAAAGCTTCAGTTTTCTCAGGGAAACTAAAACAGCAGTTTGGTAGCAAGGTAAAACTGAAAATACACTAAAACGCATATATTATTAAATTGATATTGTTTTTTTTAGGTGTCGTGGCGGAAGTAACAACAACGGCAGACTTTCACCCTGGAGTAACTTACGCGTTTTTAAGTAATTCACGTGGCTCACGGTTTGTGAATCATGTTTAAACGTTACTTCCGTTGTTTACGTAACTTCCATTGTTTACGTAACTTCCGTTGTTTACGTAACTTCCGTTGTTTGCGTAACTTCTGTTGATTACATAACTTCCGTGGCTCACTTCACCCTCATAACTACTTCAGTGCCGGAATTTACGTACATTTATTTACTATTTAAACTGTCTTTTATAACGCCTAACCAGGATGTTTTTTGCCCTAAAGCTAGATCAGTAGTTGTAGCCTGAATTCACAGAAACTGAATCCTTTTTTAAAATAGCGAACAGTACGTTTATGTCTAATGACATGTGTGCTATTTTTTAGAACATTTCGCAGTTTCATACAACCACACTTCAAAAACTCACAACTACCAATTTATGACAAGCGGTTCTTTTCTAACAATCCATCTAATATTAATTGATCATGGATACTAACAGGTCTGCTGCAGATTTTTTGAGCAATAACCTCATTTTGAAGATTACCAAACCAAACATCCGAGCAGGAAAAAGAGTTTTCCAGAAATTCTCAGTGAGGAAAAATGGTTTCAGAGCATAAAAGGACACTGAACGTCTGGCTGAAACAAAGAGAAATTAAATCCTTTTCTAGCAAATACTTTATCACTCAGGGGGAAACATGTCAGCTTTCTCTCTGTAGCAAACCATAGCTCCAACTAACACTTGCATGAACACACAAATCTTTCCATCAAGGTCAACCGCACACATTTCTCCATCCTCCTTGAGGATTTCTTTAGAAGAAAATAACAGACTACAGTGAAGGACATCTGAGTGTGTCCACGTTTAATTTTCAAGTACATAAAAAAAAAATAAAGCTCAGAGGAGTCAAGGATGGCGCCTGGTTCATAGATAGAAAAGGCAAGGCGCTATTTGTGCACAGAGTCAGTTTAAAAGCCTCAGCAGGAGTTGAAGCTGCCAGAATAAAAGCCTTTTTATAAAACATAAAAGCGCGCTTCTTATAGGAAGGTCACATGACGTTCTGCCAAACAGGGAGAGGTAGTTGCAGGTGAGTTGCTCTGGATAACGATGCAAAGGCAAAAAGCATGAACAGCAAATGGGCAACATTCCTTTACCTTAACTGTCAACGTCCCATTTAGCGAGGCACTTTACCCCCAGTTGCTCCGGTGGCTGCACTGAGCATGCGGCTGCAACAAAAGCGCATGCACGCTTCATCAACTCTGCCGGGATAAACAGCAGTTGGAAAATGTACTTTGCTAAAGTACTTTTTGAATAATGGCGTCTGGCGAGGGAAATGTCTCGGGACTATTTTGCTTCCTCCAGGGTGCCGGTGCTGGCGGAAAAGAAAAACACATTGAGGGCGGCGTGCGTTCGCTTGACAGAGTTGTTTTCGCTCGAACTGCAGATGTTAAGTTTTATTTCTATGCTTCCCTTTACAGGATTTTCTCCTCCACTCCCCCTTCATTTTTCATGTGGTGGCTGTTCCCACTGTGAGCCACCTCAGGCTGTAAGACAAGTTGTTTACCATTCATGTGACTGAGCATAAGGACTTAAATCCCTCCAGCTCGCTCTCAGATTGTGTCACATTGTCCGACTGAAATGGAAAGAAATCATGTTGAAGGCTAATGTCACAAAGAGGTGCAATCAGTCGGCCAGTGATAGACTGGGATTGACTTGGAAATTACATTTTTAGCCTCAGTAAAGCTTAACTACTGATGCTGCAACCATCTGAGGAATGCTCAGCCTTTAATGTACATAATTTGAGCCTAATAGCTGTTGCAGCAGTGTTGCACTAATGCTGGACAATTTCTTTAACATTTATCTGAGCAGTGAAGGCTTTTGCTGAGACTAAATGTTTCTGCAGTAATGTAACAGTTGGAAGATATAGAGGAATGGCATCCATTGTACAGCTTTATGTAGAGAATGAACCATTCTATTATGTAGGGCGACAAATAAAATTTTACAGAGAACCCACAATGAGCTATTGCAACATTCAAATCAGGATAAATATTTGTTTAAGCCAAAATATCGATCTAAATAAAGTTTTGTGATGCAGCAGAGATGTCCAAGCCTACAGTGTGTATTCTTCGGACTCAAGAAAAAGTATTTTTTGGGTAGATGGTTAGATTATCATTGTAACACATTTCTCATTGAAAGTGAGAGCGATGATACAAAAATAAATCATTCCCTACAAATGGTCAATCAAATCACAAGACCTACTGCAATACTTGTAAAAGTCGTCCACAATCAAACAGAAACCAGTAATGAAAAAATCGGTCTTACCATCATGAGTTCCCTCTGGAAGGACTTCCTCTCCTTGCTTTCCATGTTCGTACACTCCTCTTTTAGTTTCTCCAGAACCGACGCCACCTTCTCTGGCTCATTATCCAGCTCAGTTCGACAAAAGTAATTCAGTGGCAAGTTCCCGTAACCCAGGGCATCTGCAAACGCCCTCCAGTTGCCCACATTCTCCATTAAAACCGTCCTCACTGTTGCGTAGATGTACGTAAGAAATTTGCAAGGCTTCAAGATCTGCTCCAGCAGCAACGTGGTTGTTAGGTCCGGCCCACACCAATAAATGGGCTTGACCTTACCCAGAACTAAAACATTCTTGGCATGGACAAGACCTATCTTCCCCTGATAGTATCCAATAAACCACTCTTTGGTCCGCAGCTGCCCTCGCAGTTTGATTTTCTCCTCGCTAAGCAAAGCAATAACATCCCCCTTTTTGTACTCCAACAGATAAGTGCTCTTGTGCTGCCTGATCACCGTTTTGATCAACTTGCCAAATTTAAGGTTGGTAATGCATCGGTCCTGAAACTTTGGGTATTTGGAAGTGACAGCCAGCGGTGAGAGGACAATCTTGTCCACCTCCTTCTTTTTCAGAAACCTCCTCTGGCCTGTTATCCTTGCTCCAGTCTTTGGTGGCGGTGGTGGTGTTTGGACGCAGAACTGGGTGAGGATACAGTCAAGGGCGTCCTTGATCTGAACCCTGAGAGTGAAGTCTGATATGCTGTTGGGGTTGTGTGATGTGATCATGTACAGAAGCCTGCTGACTTTCCCAAGTTTAACCTGAAATCCCCGAATCATCCCCGAACTTTCGCTTGACTTCACCTGGTAGTTGGACATGTTGGAGTACAATCCCACCTGGAGGTCCTGAGGGTACCCCAGCACAAACTGGTGCTTCCCCCACAGCTGGAGGGCCACTGGCGGGCTGGAGCTAGCCTGCCGGCCCACCTCGTTTACCAACAATGTATTGGGGGCACAGTCATGCCCAAACATGGCTACAACTGTCTTGAAGGATGGGTGAATGTGCTTGGGTCCGTAGACACCCAGAGTTACTTTCCTCGTCACATGGTCCCAAACAGTGGTATTGTGGCTGATGTACTGTGACTGAACCACAACAGCAACGTACATACAAGGTTCTAGACTATCCAGCTGCACCTGGACTGTGTCACTGTAAATGTAAGCATTAGGGATGGGCGTGTAAGGCCCTTCTTTGCAGTCACTTCGAACGCAGAGCACCTCTGCAGTGTGACAACTCTCCTTCTTAACAGTTACCAACACCTTCATCTCCAACGTGATGAAGGATTTTGTCTCCATGTTGCTCAGCTTGATCTCCACCACGGGGCTGACAGTGGAGCAGCGGTCACCGTTAAGCTCCAGAGGAGGTTCTAGTAAGGCTTTCATGGAGATCTGCTGGTGGTCTCCATGGCTGACATGGCCTTCAGGGATGTGTATGCTAATTTGGGTGTCTGGGAGCTGAACAACTCCTCCGTTACTGTCCAAACAGCACACGATGTTGGTCTCCACCGGCTGCGTCTGGCCCCACCCAGGACTCTGGCCCAGAGAGTCAAGGTCGTGGCAAGACCTGGCTAGCTTTCTGTGGTTCAACCAAGCAGTCCTGAAGTCCTCCCTGCTCTGAAACTGCTCCGGTGAAGGAGCCTTAAGGCCTGTGAAGAATCCCGATGAAGGTAAGGTTGGATTCGACTGTGCCTGCAGGACTGACAGTTCTGAGAGACTGTGGGAACGTTTACTCCTGAAAAATGGGTTATCCCTGTGAAGGTTAGGGACAACATCTTGGTTTGGGCTGGTGGGGGTGGTACTGTTAATGTGGCAGCTGCTGAACCCATTGGTGATGATTGTACTAGTGTTAAAGTTTGAACAAGATGAAGGGGATGCCAGTGCATCAAATACAATAAGATCTGTTGAGTTCCTTACACCTAAATCTTTGCAGTTTTGATCTAATGGACGGATAAAAGGGTTCACAGAGAAGGTACTGTTGTTGTAAGTTGGGGAGGGTTTATGGGCCATTCCAGTCCACTCCCCCAAACCTGCAAACTCCTTTGACCCATCCTCGTATCCTTCCCCAAGGCTGTCAATCATCCCGCTATCGCTAAGCGAGGAGTTCCTGAAGTTGACCGGTTGAACATAAGCCGCTGGTATGTAACCCATTTCTGTGTTGTTGTGGGCGTACCACCACTCTCCACCGGACGTGTCCAGCACATAGAGGTGATCACCTTTGGAGAACTTCAGCGTGGTGAAGCTGCTGGGGCAATAATCCTTTATGGCAATCACTTCCTGTGCAGCTCCATATGAGGCTGAAGTGTCCAGCCTTAAGGCACTGGGAGAAGGCACTGAAAAGAAAAAATATGTAAGATACAAGCTCTTAAAGCCATTTGTGACGGTCTTTTGCCCTGATTGCAAAGTGCTTTTGTAACTGTTTGGTCACTAATTTAGATAAGTGCACTTAATCACTCGATGGCTGATTACTCAAAATACTGCAGTTAACAGCACTTATCTCATAATCAGACACAGATATAATGGGCCAGTTGAACTGATGATACTACGGACTGGACTTCAGGCTTCGAGTCCAAATGCTTTTTGCATTAAAACTATACTTCATCCTGGAAGAAAAAAGCAGCCAAAAAACCCCCAAGAATGATAAAAACCCTTAAATCATTCTGAATGCAATGACAAAATTTTCAGACGACTAAGTAAATGTAGAGGCAGATGAACTGCATAATTTACTGCATAATTTTCTATTTTTAGTTCACATCATTAGCGTATATGGAGCATGTAAACAAAGCTGTAATGAAGTGCAACCAGTGAAGTGAAAGAGCCAAAGAAAGAATTCTACTGTTTTCAACATATGACTGCAGAATCTAATTAGAAAAGATGAAAAGCACAAAATTACGACAACAAATTCTAGATATATTGAGTGAACACTGGTTGATCAGTTTTTCACATTAATCATAGATAAATAATTGATTCAGGAGCCTTACAGAACACATCATTTCTTTATAAAAACACTGACTGTGGAATCACTGAAACACTGACCTTTAACATCGTTGAGACTGGCCCCAGTGACCCCTTCACTAAGGTCGATGAGCGTCCCCTCAGACTTGCAGCGAGGGAGGATGTGATTGTTGTTTGTCACTCTGATAATGCGATGGGCAGCCATGGATGGTACTTTACATAGAATTGGCTCATTGGCAGCACTTCATCTGGATGGGAAACAAACAAAGCATTTCAGCAGGGTGGGAGCGACCAGCCAATTTTAAACACATCTGCATTCAGGCATTAAGCTGATGCTTGGATCTAAAGCAAATTCCCCAAGCAATGCTGTGGTAGGAAGCTTAATTTTCCAGATCACTAACACAGTTAAAGCTACAGAGGTCAAAACTGCAGCAGCAGAAAATAAGGTTGATAAATATCACTGCCTTTTTGAAGGATGTACTGGGGAAAGAAATGACTCTCAGAGAGCTGAACAGGGAGAGGGTTTTTTTCTAAATCGATGCAAAGAGCATGCGGGCTGAGCTAAGAGAAAGAGAGATGTGATTTAGGAGGAGAGCAATTGAAAAGCAATCAAGAAATTAAACAAAAAGAGATTTAAGTTCTGAGTGGAAGTGACAATGAAGAAGGTCAGAAACATGATGAACAGGAACAGTTCATTATGTCTGAATACTGCATTCATGTGGAATTGGTAAACTTGCCATTCTAAAACCATGCGTGTTAACCTGCTGCTGTAACCAAGGGCGGGAATTTATCATATTTTATTGATGCAAAGGGACATTATCATTTCTACTTATCGATATGATTTGCTATCGATTCCTGATCAATTCTCTGTGTGGGGAAAAAAGTAGTTCACGGTTTTTCAGTTTCAAAACAACAGTTTTATTGGATTCAAGCCTGAAGGAAGTGTGGACGAAATGAGAGATTTTTTTTACATATTCATTTCCTTACTCGACCATGAAGTCTGCTCAGCCTGCCTGCTTGGAGCTAATGGTATTATGGCAGCATATTTACCCTCAGTAACAGATGTGTCGCTCGGTTGGGAAGCAGTATGACTCTTGTGTAGAGCGTCAAATACGTGGCATTGCTGGAATCTCCCATGTTGCATGGAAAGATGTTTTAGCATATTGCTGGTGTTTCCTCACTTGAAAGGATCATTTTACAGACATAACAAGCAGCACTGTTATCATCCGTCTTTGTGAAATGAAGCCACACTTTGGATAATTTCCCGCTCTCATCCATACCTCCTTGTTGCAGGTTTTCAGGGGGGAGATGCACGTGTTTGATGTCATTGTTTTGCACTGTGTAACTGTCAGAAAACCAAGCTGCTGTCCATGAAAGTGTTTCATAAGCTTGGAGGCATATGATTTCAATGGATTGGACAATTTGGAACCGGTTTCCGTTTCCTATCCCATAACAGGCTCCTCTCTTCTGGCTTCAGTTCTCAATCTGGTCTCCACCAGATTTGCTCCCTGCTCCTTTTTTTTTCATTCCAGGGACATTTTGGGAAGACACGATCTGTTGAGTGTTTAGTTAAAAGGTGGAAATTTAGTATGTGTCACTTTCTGCTTAGAAAGTAGGTTTGAGATCCATTAGAATCGTTTGTACTTTATTTCAAGTTAACATATTTGGGGGCTCGTCCGGGATTCCCATTTAGCCAGCAGAGCTTCACTGAAGTCCCACATTGATG
The DNA here is from genome assembly GCA_903364295.1 of Serranus cabrilla. Lineage (NCBI taxonomy): Eukaryota > Metazoa > Chordata > Actinopteri > Perciformes > Serranidae > Serranus > Serranus cabrilla. The sequence continues at coordinate 133,156 of CAFUXE010000733.1, forward strand.
TTGGATGGGAAGTCCTGGTGTGTTATTGTACTCAAGGTCTGGTGAGAACAACTTTTATGCAAAAATGGTCCAGCATATTATATATCATCGTTCATCCCAAAACTGTTTTGGGACTGAGGACTGTGCAGGCTGGTTAAGCTCTTCCACACAAACTGTGAAAACCCATCTTTATGGACCAGGCTCTGTGCACAGGGACATTGTAATATTGATACAGGAAAAGGGACGCTAAAGACATTGTTGCCTAAAATATCATTGTATGCTGCAGGATTGAAGCTAAACCCCTGAATAACATCCACTGTAATTTCACCTGCCAGCAGCAATTTAAAGTTCATATTTAACCTCAGAGGCTCAGCTGCTGTGTGCACACACACACCAATCATTTCTTACAGGGGATTCAAACCGGCAACCCTCTCCCTCTCCTCTGGCTGTATATACAAGTTACCCATTTCCTTGTCAGAAGTGAGATGTGATTCAATTTGTGTATGAAAACACAGAGTCAGCAGAGGACTCTAATCTGATTAGAGAAGCAGCAAAAATTGTTTTGCAGCAAATCGTTGTTCCCTTCAGTCACAAGAGACTTTTATTATTCCTGCAGGATGTGGCGAGCTGCGACAGTGGGAACATTTGCATTTGCACACTAATGATGCCATTTTAATCTGATTAAAGCAACACAGACTGTAGGAGCAGCCATGTAAATGCCTTTCACTGATTATCTTCATTAGAGCTTTAATGTTTGGAGCTGAATTTCTGCTCAGTGTTTTCGCATTAAATGCTGAGGATTTGTTATTCAGATACAGGTGTGTGCTTTCATGTAATACAGCACTTGTCTATGTTCTAGCTTCTCCTGCATCCGCTAGCATCATTAGCATGGTGACGACAAGCATCGAATGCTGTTATTTCTTTCTAAAGCTGATGTGGCTCTGAACAGCTGGACAGTAATTCCTCAAAAAGTGCTGAATTAAAATTGTGTGAACACATCAAAGGCTGTTACTTGACTCATAGTGAACATGGGGAGTCGTACAGCTAGCTAGAGGTCAGCAAGTGATCACCAGTGACAACCTGAACTTTACTGTTTGTGTTGCATGAAACACAGACCAAAGTTGTTGTTGATCCAAGATAAACAGGCTGTAAAGACGTGAAGAAGAAATGCTGTTTTATGCTGTATTCTCACCCCAGCTTGTAAAATACTGAATCTTGGTCAGTGGCCCTGTGTTTCAAAATAGGACACCCATCTGTAGTCGAATTACGATTAAATCAGAAGCTAAATTTGAAGCAAATTTGCAATGGCGCATTAAAGAACATCAACTGGTTTAGAGCAAATAAACAAAGCTGCATTAATGTACTTTGGTCAGAAGATGGCAGCGTAATGTATTGCTGTAGGCTAATCTGTCAGTAAACAACAGAAGAAGTAGAGGTTGTACTTGTACAACAGAAAATAGGTTGCTAATCGGACAACTTTGGCCAACTGAGAGAGAAAAATGGGGAGAAATCTTCAGGAATTGGATTCAACTAGCCAAAAAAAGACAAAAAGCACCTCATGCGAGCATAACAACTTTTATGCTCAGTTTTATGGAATTTTGGTGTTTCCATCAAGCTTTTCTCATGCAAATCTCCGAAATGTGTTAAGAAATTAGTTGATGGAACACAACTACATTCTTCAAATCACCAACGCTAATTATTAAATATAATCACAATCACAAAATCATATTAGTAAGCTCGATCACGACTTCCTATCTAATTCCTGGTTCATCAATTTTGCACCTTTCATAATTTTCCACTCAGTTTGGAAAATGTGATGCAACATAACAAACTTTGCTTTCCTTTTTGAGCTTTTGATGCTACACGGTAGACTGTATTTAAACCTCTGCAGCTTCAGTCTGCCCTTTTTGAAAGACATATGAGTGGATACATGGTATTTCTGTCTCTCATACCTCAAAATGACAAAAAATAAATGAAAAACAGATTGTTTCAGAGCAGCTCCTCTCCAGGGGTTGTGGCAGAGGTGCACTCTGGGATGCAGAGTATGCACTGAATAGAAAGTCGGGCTTGTTTAACGGCTGCATCTGTTCAGATGGGAGCTGCTGCTGAAAGCCAGTCAAACTCCTCCGAGATGACATTTCATTTTCTTTCACCCTCTGTGCTTGTCGGGGAGCGTGTTTCCCCGTCGATAAAACCCCTCCTCCCGCGCAGAAATGAGCACTCAGCGGGCAGCCGGAGCGAGGCTGCGATCAATAACAAGGCGGCAGACAAAGACACTGTCACCAGCTTTGATATAACATGGAGGCGATCCCCGCTGATTGCAGCAGGAGGTGAGGGCGGCTCTGACAGTAACAGGGGGATAAAAGAAAACGAGGAATTGGAAGCTCCTGTTCGCTGCGGCAGGAAAAAACAGCAGGAGGTCCAGTTCACAACAAACTGGATTCCTCAAAATGACCCCTGAAGATCCTCGCTGAACCTCCTGAAAACTTTGGTTCCAGGATATGAGAATAGAATAGAGCCATTTAGGAAAACACAAAAGTTAAATACGACTGTTAAACCCTGCATGTGGCCTTATTTTAGAGAATAACAACACAAACTGTAGACAGCTTTTGGGGAAATTAACTCCATTTTACTTTTGTTTAACTTCACCGTAGCTGAGAAATTTCAATTACAGAGTGAGAGGAAACGCTAAAAAAGCAGCTCTCAGGGGAACCTGCAAACTGCTGGAGGGCTTGTGGGTTGTTAGCCTTTCTCAAAATTGGAAACAGGAATATTTCTTTCCCCCACTGGTGCATTAATATCCGAGTCGGTGAAATACTCGGCGTTATTAACTCATTTCAGTCGGGCTGACAGAGTGGGGGGAGTGGTGAGGCGAAAGTTTAATTAGCCGAGAGTCGGCCGGACCTAATCCCTGGATGAATGTTGCTATAATAACCATTTCCAGCAGCCATATGCTCGCAGCGAGTTTATCGCTTCTCCATCACAGCTGTTTAAAATGAGCAGATTACAGGACAGAGAGTGAGACACGGCAGCACGGACCTGTTAGTGTGGCAGGAAAACAAAATCAGGCTTAACTTCACTATAGCAATATTTCAACAACAGCTATATTCAGTTCTCAACCTGTAAAAACTTTAAATACGTTACATCCCACGTCAAGTTCTGCGTCAACGTAACAGCATCCGGTACCTAAATGTGGGAATAGTTGTTTTTAACACTGTGCTTCTTTCCTCACTGTAATCGAGTGATTTTATTGTCCGACTATTTCCTGAGAAAAGCCACTATGCATCAAGTAGTTGAAACTGACGAACAAGGGTCAATATCTGACACAGATTAGCGTCAGATTGCAGGACATTAATCCCCTGTAACATGGACCCTTTCTTGTTAAATATGCTTTGCTTGCGACTTTTATTGTCTTGCTAATCGGTTGATTATTAAATTGTTTAGAGCACAAAATCAACTGCAGGAGCACAAAGTTCTGACATATTAATTTTGCTCAAAGTGCACCAGATGATGCCTTTCACTGTTAAATATACATTTTCTTTAGGGGATCACGCCCCTGGACCCCCTGAAAGGGTGAAAGTTCTATTGGTATCCCAATATATATTGCAGAAAAAAAAACTGCAATGTCAGTTTTTTACTCAATATAGTGCAGCCCTAATTCAAACTTAATCTACTGTTGAATTTCCTGTGTAAGCATTCAAACAGGCAGTAATCCCAGATCAAAGAAGCAGGCTGAAGGGCTAAAAGTCTCTTAAATCATGATCAAACAAACCAAAGACAGACTCCCGACTCAGTCACGATTCTTCACTATCAGTTTAATAAAATGAAATGAAAACAACTTTAAAGGCTTGTTAGCTGATTCCACAAATCTCACAGTACATCTGTTGAGAATTAAATGCCAAAAGTCTCCTCAGGTTTGAATATTAAAATCCTGATCCTTTCCCTTCTGGCGCAGCATGCTGGTGTTCCTTCATGTGCTTCTTCGAGGTCTCCTGATTATTGATTAGTTAGATCTCTCTCTGTGCACTCCGTCGAGACAAAATAAATTACCCCAAAGATGACTGTTTAACCAGTTCAGTCAATGCAACAAGCTCCAGTCTGTCGAAACACCATCAAAGCTTCATCTGACTTTAAAGTCTGTTAAAGGTCGGCTCTCTCATCTATTCTGCAGCAAACCAAGAGCAGGCACTGGGGCTTAATTCAGTCCGGACCTCAGGGACAGAAAAACATTACGTCTACTTGAGTCAGGTACCCAACTGGCCTGCAGCAATGCAGCTCTGCTCCCAGCATGCATTTGGATGTGTGTTTACACCTGCAGTGTAGCAGAAGAAATGAACAGGAACTCAGGGAAAGAATGTCCTTAGAAGTTTGTAAAAAACCTTATAGATCTGTTGTTTAATTTATTCATACATGAGCTAAACGATTTATCTCTGTGGGCCACTGAAGAGGCCTGTACACGGCCTGTGATTGCTTTTCCACAGGCTAGAGAGCCATATCATTGAGTCACTGTGTACATCTTCACCCTCCGCAAGCATAATAACAACAATGCTGGATTACGTTGTCTCTTTACAAAGTTTGCTCCTGGTTTTGTGAGCCTACATTGGCATCCGTGCTGAACGTAAGATGTTGATGCCTTTGCTCTAAGCTAATGCTAGCCTGCTAATGCTAGCCTGCTAATGCTAGCCTGCTAACGCAAGCTCGTATCGATCACATTGCAGTTTAACAAATGAACTAAAATTAATGAAACATGTTTTCATTGGTTTTATTGGTCATGAAAATCTATGATAAAAAAATAGCCAACTTTTAGTACTTTAATCAAGTGCACATAGAGGTATAGTAAGTGTACTTAAATGAAGTTTTATACCAGCGAATAATAATTGTCATATAACAATTTGATGTGTGATTTGAGGCCGTCCTCCCTTGTGTCTTTCCTTCATAATATTCCTGCAGAATAAGTGGACCATTTTTTTTTTACTGTCCTGCTGCAGCTTGGTGACATGTTCAGGGTTTTATTTTTACTCTGCGGACCAGAAGCAAAAAACCCCCCAGCTTGGCATGTGGTCAAGTACATTAGTCTGCGGCGCCGCTCTGCCCCGATCACTACCGTTCATCACCGCAGAAGTTCATCCGTAAAATATTACAATCGCTTCCCTCTCCCCTCAGGATGAATTTCCAGGTAAATGAGCCCACTAAGTGCTGAGTTTTAGTGCCGCTTCCACCTCGGCGCTGAAGGAGATTCCTCAACCGGAGACGGGCTCGCACTCAGAAAGAGGAAGTACCATTTTGAAGACGTCACCAAGTCAACTTCAGGGCAGCACATAGTTCAAGTTCTGAGCTTTAAGTGTTTTGTACGCTGTAATATACCTCCAAACTCTCTATTTCCAGCAGGAGTAATTCCTAAAGCATTAACAGATGGATGATGTGATAAAACATCGTTTTTTTTTAAATGGGCAGAAAACATATTCATGCAATTAATTCTGGGAAAATGCAAAAGCAGCTAATCTTCACATAAAGCAGCATTTATAATTCCATGAAAAGGGTTTAGCATGTTTTGACTTGATTATGTAATAATGTTGATTAATGAGGTGAGTCAGAGTTAAGTTGTTAAATCATTATGGCTTAATGGAATGCAGTTTTATATCATTTCAACCATTTAAAGGGACAATTTAAGCTATTAGACAATGAGGATATATTAGTCTGCTTTGTTTTCAGCTCAACTGTCATTTTTAAATCAACTGAAGGTTTTCAGGAGCTAAAACCAATTATCTGCAGGTCTTTACAAGATAAGTGAAGCCTCCAGCACTGAAAAAGTGGGAAAATTTCATCAAATTGTGACTTTAAAGTCAAAAGTATCAACAAATAATGGATTTCAGGAATCATAACACTCCTAACAGTAACTACATATTCTTATAAAACCTATTAAGTTTGATTCAAAGTGTCAGATTCCACCTCAAAGATCACACAGCAAGCTCAGGATAATTACTATAATCAAGATGTTACGTTTGTTAATGAGTTGGGTCGAGATAATTACCGTATATTATCACAGCGTGCAAAAAACAAAAGTGTGTGCGCACAAGTGTGT
>CAFUXE010000733.1:149720-177257 GCA_903364295.1 Serranus cabrilla
CACGGACCTAAAAAAACCCATCAAATCGTTTCTTGAAAATAGACAGAACGACCTTGTAAAGTGACGTTTCAGATGCTGTGTTTTTGCATTTATGGATAACTCAGTCTGCAGTTAAAGTTCAGACTCTTTCTATAAACAACTTCTTATTAAACACTTTTAAATGGATATTGATGACCCACAGACACAGACCATCAAGGAGAATATTAAAAAGTGATCTCTGGGGTCAGAGTCCTGTGTCCTCCTCCCTTCACGGACTTTGTTGCTCTTTATACTCTGTCACTTCATTCCTCCTATGTTACCGTCATATTCAACTATAGAGGGTTTTCACGGCGCGTCATCAGCGCTTCATCGCTACTGGAAGTCGCCATGTTGGAGATACTCGTTGTAAAAGAATGAATGGAGTCCAATGGAGAATTGTGCGCTTGCGACACTTTGAGTGAATTTAGCCATGTTTAAAAATCAGAAAAGCTCCTTAAAACTCATCCAAGATGCAAGAACACACAGGGAAGGACTTGGACCACAAGAAAAGGCTCCATATTTCGAGAGATTGCGTGTTGGAGGCACTACGCTCCACAACAAAGCACTGGTACTGAAGTAGATCCTGAGCGTCGTCACGGAAAATGGTTAATTACTGCCGTTTATTAGACCGAGAAACACATTTGGAGCATTACCGAGTTCTAAAAGTTATTAAAAAACAGGGAGAGTTATGCCAGAAGTTATCAGAGGAAAAGAGACGCTCGTGGTTAGCTAAAGTCAACCAGGATCTACAAGGGAAAAATCTAGACTACACCCGGAAAAAACGTCAGTAATTAAACATTTTCCGTGACGGAGTTCGGGATCTACTTCAGTAGCTGTGCCTTGTTGTTGTCCAACATGACGCGTCGTGAAATCCCTCTATAAACCGCAATTTCTCCAAATATGGAGCCGTTTCTTGTGGTCCAAGTCCTTCCCTGTTTACCCTTGCATCTTGGACGAGTTTTAAGGAGCTTTTTTTGTTTTTTAGACAAGGCTAAATTCACTTAAAGTGTCGCAAGCGCACAATTCTCTATTGGACTCCATTCATTCTTTTACAGCGAGTATCTCCAACATGGCGACTTCTGGTAGCGATGACGCGCTGATGACGCCCCTCTATAAGGGTCATGATGTCTTGCTCTCAGGTGCAATAACACAGCTTTAAATTGAGTTTTATGTGGCAATTTTTTGTTGCAAAAAGTTTAAGAGAAGTGGCTGCAGCCTTTAAACCTACATCAAATGTATTTTTTAAAGGTGAATCTGTACTCCCCTCCAGCCTGAGGTGATTACTTCAGTGCGAGGACAGCTTTACAGCTGGGGGCCGAAACTCATCGTGGGCTTCACAAGCGATCGATCAAAACAGAGAGAGACACAGAGAGTCTAATGTCACTCTGCACCACAAAGCTGAATCCTCTCTGCAAGGTGCTTTTGTAAAATCATTATCTCTGAATCCTCACTGTCGACCTCTTCAGCGTACTGCCAATTACCCATAACTCCTCTGTCCGCGGGTTCGCCATGGCAATGTAAGCTGTCCAAATTGATCACCTGCGAGTTTAAAAGGTTGAGAGTATTATAAAGTGTAATTTATACGTCTGAATGATAGAAATACGGACACATTGAATAATCTAACTTTAAAATTCAGTCATATGATCATAATCATTACTTTACGCAGACTTTAAGTACACAGTTAACTCTTAACTGTTCAGTTTATCTTAAAGGGATAGAGTCTGTGTGTTAGCTACAATAGATGGTAGTTGGCAAACCTCCATAATGGTCTTTGGTTGAAATTTCATCGTGTTGCTCAACCAACTTTATTAGATTATAAGAGTGATCAGTGTCACTTCAAAAAACTCTAACTAAGATCTTCTGAACTTTACTTCCTGTAAAGGATCTGAATCATGGATAAAACAGTGAAATGGCCAGAGGCCCAGCGGCTCAAAGTGTCAGGGGCCCCTTTTGATCTACAGCTAGAAAATGTCACTCGGATAGAAACAAATCAAACTGGATGAAAGTCAAAGAGTCCACAAAGAAACATAAATCTACCATAAAGAGACTGAAAAGACACAAAGAGACCAAATCAACTACAGATAGTTGCAAAACAGCTCCAAAGAGACCAAAAACAGATTTCCAAGTGGCAAAAACCACAAAGAGACACAAAATACCTGCAAAGACTCACAAACCAAATCTAAAAAGCTGCAGAATTACTCCAACAAGACCCAGAATATCTGCAAATAGACACAAAATGACCACAAAGGGACACAAAAAGAAGAGGTAGGGGGTCCTGTCTTCCACCACTGACAATGCAGCAGGTTTCACCCATAGCTGCAGAGAGTCCAACAGGCCGGTCAGCTGCAGTCTCATGTGTTACACTGACAGCTCCGTGTTTATAGGATAATAACTTACCGATGTTTAAAACCTGCACAGTGCACCTTTCTTCGCCTCGCTCACATTAATCGGCGTTAATCTCACTCCTCGTCGCTGTTCTCGGCTAAATGTTTTTCGGCCTTCATTTGCCCGAGCTCCTCCCCCATCCATCATAATTATCAGCCGTGATTGATGGAGCCGAGACATCCACTTTACGAGGCCGGTCACTCTCGATATCGCCACCGGAAGTCATCAAACTCAGCTTGTGTGAGCATGTGTGGCTGTTTAAACCGGAGAGAGTTTGGAGGGCTTCCTGGACTCGTATAAATCTCGTTTAACTGGGTGAGCTGGTGAAGCATGGAGACTCATTGGAAGGCCAAATGAGAATTAAAGCTCCATAAAAAGGTTAAATGGCTGTTTCACCTCTGGACCAAAAACCATGTACACAGACAGGAGAGTGGCCAGATTAGCAGTTTTTATTGAGCTGAAGTAGAGCAAAAGCTGCTAAAACTGCTAAAGCTGCCAGAGTTGTTCGTTTGAATCCAGTTTATCTCAAAGATGTCGGAAGAGTCTATCAACTTTTTCCATGAAGATGATAAAAGTTCTGTGCAGTTATGCATGAACGGAACATCCCGAAATGTCTATCACAAGATAAAGTCAAGTGGAAAATCAAAAGTCAACGATGTTTTTGCAGACTTCTCATTGTGTTGGAGGTGATTTGTATTCTCAGGTGTCAAAGAGAAACCGCCCAGACGACTTTTAAAAACATAATGTTAAGATGCTCGTCTCATTGTGGTCACACAGTGTCTTCGCTGAGCTGTGATTCTCATTTCACTCTCAGGGTTTCAAAGTGGCTCACATACCGCGGCGCTGCGTGACTGACAGACGGGTTAATCAAGTTGTTTTTAATCTCGTTGAAAAGCTCCCCGGCAGATTCCTATTATCATAATGAGCTCTCTCCTTTCTGTTTCAAGTCCTCGTCGCCACAGCTGTTGGAGCGCTCACATCAGAGAGGGACGGAGGGCACTTCCTGTTGCTGAGAGGTCACCCATTCATCCACGCGTCCTTGAGCGAGACGCTGAAACACTTCCTGTCAAGAATTTTTAGCTGGATTGTGCAGCTTCTGGCTACTAATTTAATTTGTAGATTCAGCCTCAAAACACTGTCTCTGCCTCAGTGGGTTTGTTTAACATCCAATAAAAGTCAGGAGAGAAAAATCCATATCTTATTCTTCTTTTAATCAAATAATAATGTAAAACAAAAAAGCTGCAGAACAGGAGCTGTAATTTGGATGTTGGAGGATTTTTAAGTGATGCAAAAAGTGTTTAGGAGGTGCCCACATGTCTCAAGGTGCTTCCTAACAGAACGTATACTTCAGTGGTGGAATGTTACTGTTATACTTAAATACAGTTTTGAGCATTTACACTATTGTCACCTTCCTAAAATAATGGCCAAAAGTCATTTTTCTGACCAAAAATAATGAAAAAAAAAAAATCCTAAATCATCTCCTCATGATGCTGGCCAACAGTTTTTGTGTTTTCTGAAAAACCTGAAAAATGACAAGATGTCAATATGTAACTTTATATTTTCTGTGGCAAATATTGTAAAATATACAATCATTTTTAAATGATAATGCATGTTTAGAAATTAAACCACATCAAAGTGTATTAAGTAGCCAAAATTATAAAAAAAATATACATGTATTTAAAAAAAAAATGATAGCCCTACCTGGACAACAATAAAATGCTGCTTACATGAATGCATCAAAAAATAATAATTCTGCATAACGAGTACTTTTGATACTTAAGTACATTTTGATGCAGATTCTTAAGTTTTAAATACAGGACTTTTAGTTGCAGTAGAGTAATTTCACAGAGCGGCATTAGGAGGGAAGTGCCCAGAAAAAGAGTTGAAACCATGACAAGTACTTTTACTAAAGTCAGGGATCTGAATATTTCTTCCACCACTGTGTGTACTGTAAGTGCCTGCAGCTTCATCAATGATCCGACATGTTGCTTTAACGCAGACATCCTCAAAGTTTGAGGCAAACTGGTTGGAGACAGAAAGCTGAGGCGTTTAACAGGGAACTGACAAAGCAGGGGAGTCAGAGACAGGCAGGGTAGGCAACAGGAAAGCAGTCCAAAGTAAAGGTCTGGAAGGTCTGGCACTCAAGGCAGTGAGTGTGTGTGAGGCAGGAGTTTATCTGGTGGCTTTGATGAGCAGGTGAAGGGAGTTGGGCTGATGAGGAGGGAGACAGAGGCTGCAGGGATACGGGAGCAGAGCTGAACTGTGACAGTGACCGATGGGTTTTAACCCCTTGTACTTTAACCAGGATACTGAGTGTCAATACGCTTTTTTTAGGCTGGAAATAACTGGACAACTAGATTGCTTGAATCTTAAACTATATAAAACAATAGTGCTTTAGTGTGGAGCATTGATCAACATCAACCAAAGTGTGCACTGATAATAGTCATATTTAAACTGGGGGAAACATGGCGTGAAAATAGTGAGTTATCAAGTCTTTAAAGGATGAAATACAAAAGTTCCTAAAGTCTCCTTATTTTGCAGATCAGTCATGTCGGGACACCCAGAATCCTTCAGAAACAGGATTACCTCTTTGCCCCGTGTAACTCTTATTATTCAGTTAGAAGTCATAGCTCGATGAAGTGTGGTTCGACATCAGTAATCCCCTCTGACGGCTCCGGAGGAGTCGGGGCAGCCTCTCTGGGAGTTTGAAGCGGGGCTGTTATGACCTGACGGCAGCTTAGCGTTCAGCAGATGGTGTTGTGGTTGTCAGGAGCTGTTTTTGTGTGTGCGGGGGAGGTTTGGTTGGAAAGATTAGCTCTGTGTGGTCGCTGTCACGCTGGGCACTCACTGCAAGACTGTCAAAACACTGCGGAACAAGATGTCATTACTGCTGCACGAATTCATTATCTTTCCTTTGGTTTAATGCAGAGATGACTGTGCAAACACTCAGACCAGATTATAGAGGGATGGTAAAACTAAATATTTTCTCTTTTATATTTATTAGGATTGCAGGAAAATAGAAAGTGAGGATAGAAGGTGGATTATACTAAAGGTAACACCAGATTATGTATCTATAAATCTAATCACTGTACAGTATGTGTATGATACAACAAATCAACAGAGGGAGGTGTTTGATTCCCCTGATTTACACATTTACTGCATCTGTATTGTGAATCTTTTTTTTAGTTTTTCAGGGTTTTTTTCTTCTTCAGACGCGAAGCACGCAAAACATTTTTAAAGATATACTAAAGTGAGAGCATTTCTTGAATCTTGACCTCACTGTATAAAATGAGCTGCTGGGATCTGTAAGATAATCAAAGCCTCATCAAACTTTACATTCACAAACTACAGACCCAGAGCATTCAGAAGATGGAGCTTTTCTAGGTATATTGATAATATGTGGGTTTTCTGTAGTTACCAATGGTGAAAATACCAAAATCTCCGAAATCTCCAATGTTTTTGAAACCAAATCACAGCCTGGATTTCCCTGTGTCGTTCCAAAGGTCCTGGTGTATTGATGTAATATTCTAGAGGGGTTTTGACCAGTTTTATCTATTCTTGATGTAAAAAACAAAACAAATTCAGCACCATATGTTTGTCACAAATGGTATCAACCCAAGAAGTGTTGCAACAACAACTGGGACATAGTCGGGCATGTGTGGACTTCAGAGAGAAATATTTTCATGTTCTGAATTGACCTTAATAGATTGAATTAATTAATTAGGTCATTTTCATTAGAGATTTTTGACCAGAACCACTTGACACACAGTGCTGAGCTGCATCTCAAATTAATCTCCAGGTTCCACTTTTCAGATGGTTTACACCATTTCTATGTGGAATTTATTGTTGACCTGCTTTCTCCCCCTAAAAATCCATTGGGACGAATAATAAGGATGTTTAATCACTGAAGGGATCCAAATAATTTAGCTTTGTCTTGTTTATTTATTTGATCTATTTCTCTTTCAGTCCAATTGTCTTTTATTTCTATTTTTCCCTCTTGGTGAAGTTTTGTCATGTTTGTCATAATATCACTGTGTGAACTATTTTGCCGTCTTTTCTCCAGGAACCACTGGCCTGCGTGTTCAGATGATCAGCTTCAGGTGTTTATAATCAGCAGATGATTTGAATCAGCTGTGCAGAGACTTAGAACATGCAGGACAACTGCTACTCCAGTTCAAAAGATGTGATTTGAATGCCCGAGCGTTTCTTTTGTTAAAGGTATAATATGTAACAATCCAGATTAAAATGTCTGGAATGTTAAAACAAGGACTGACAGGACACTGGCTCACTGATTCGGCTAAGACACGTTTGTCTTGGACCAGAACAGCGTGTCTGCTGCGAGGACAGATAAATCCTCCCTGACAAGCTTTCCTCCAAACACAACGCTTCCTTCCTGGGCGACTGGACGTCCAGCAGCTGTGTGATCTGTCTGTGATCGCATTCACTTCATTAACCCACTAACGAGCTAAAAGTGGCTCTGATGACCCAGCCGCTGCTGACAGACTCTGACATGCAGAAGGTGGAGGGGTGAAGTTAAAAACAGAGCTCTCCTCTGTACTTCAGATTCAAACTGCTGAAACTATGATATTTATTGGTTGAAATAAGTAAAAAATATTAATTTTGCAGGCAGATTTAGTCACTTTGTCAGTAAATGTCTTTGTGAGCATGTGATGGAAGTGGGTAGATTTTAGTTAGAAGAGACTAAATAGCTGACGATGTTGTTGTTGTTGCTTTATTCAGTCCACAGTCTGTCCTATTCAGCCTGTCTCGTTTTCCCGTCAGTCCAATTAGCCCACACTGGAAAGAGGAAGTAGATATGTAGGCCATCAGGTAGGCGCGCGTGTGTTTGTGCGTGTGTGTGTGGAGGATACAGCACTCTGATCCAGGAGCCTCTAATCCGCTCGGGGGGGTGGGGGGAGTGTGAGAGTGGAGGCAGGAGAGGATTATGGGATTATGGAGGGGAAGATGCGACATGAGATGGCCACTCTGCAGCTGCACAGCACGTATCAGCTCAATATGGCAATCAGGAGGCCACAGGTTCAAATCTGCCAAAGTATAATCTAATATCATCTGCATACTGGAGCACAATACATGCACTGTCTGAGACTGATCTGTCTGAGACACATTTTCCTTTACTTTTATAGTTCAACTGGTTTGGTTACTCCCTTAGTTTTTCTTGGTCAAACCAAACTCACATTCGAACGGGGCGAATCGGGTACCCAGTGTCAAGATTAATGTTTTTTGTAAGGGAGAGTGTGAACAGGAGGAGACAGGAATACAGAAAATCATCTCCTCCGGGCTCCAGGCGACAACGGCCGACCTTCAGAAACCAGCCGAGTGGCTTGATTGAGGCTATAACTCAGGGTAATACCCTGCACAATAACACTCACAGCAGCCCTGACCCTCCAGAAAACACTTTCCTCCTTCGTATTATCCAGCTTTATTGTCCGCCGCTGCGGTGTGAACAACCAAATGAGCCAGATGGGATTTGACGGATTGTGGATCCGTCCAGATTACGCTGTGATCGGCAGCCAGACACACGGACACAACACCAGGAAGTAATCCAGCAGAGGGGAACGCCAGCCAGGGCGGCCGCCATGATACCGCCGGGCAGAATGTCAAGGCCAGACAGACAGAGATGGACTGTTTTCACTGTTCCACCATGTTTTACCAGCAGCGGTGGTTCAACTTCTGCAGTGTCCAATTTAAAGAAGCTCCTGCAGCAGATGAACCTCGCAGTGAAAGCAGTCGGCCATCTGTGATCTGCATTCAACAAGATGAATCCTAAAAATACTGAGCATCACTTTGAGGTGTTTTAAAATGTGTTATTAAGGGATCAGAGTACTTCCTCCACCACTGGCTTCCAGCTCTGCTCAACACTTTGTGACTGAGAGGTGATTGCCTGCAGTCCGGTCTGCTGACTAAATGGGAGTCTTAAACGAATCAATGCAGTCAATCGATGGCAGTTTTAACCAGGATTGAACAACGCTTGATCCTTTAGAGACAAAAAACTGATGACTTATCACTGCTTTTAAGACCCCTGACTACAAAGCGCATGTTTATTTGTCTCACTTTACATATAATTTTCCAAATCAATGCTTATCCCCCCTTGATATTAGTCAAAATATGGAGCAGAGGCAGTCTCTTTTTGAGTGTTATGGTACCTTTAATCAAATCATTTTACTTTGAAAATGTAATTTAATTACTAGATTCAAAAGTTAATAAGAGAAGAACTTTGAGGCCAAAATTAATCTTTCCAAGGTTTCATTTGAAAAGAACCATCTTCTAGTTTCTGAAAATGTCTGCATTTAAATCAGTACATCAGATACATTTAGCTCAAAAAAGCTTTTATATTTTGTGGGGTCCTCGTCTATAATAAGTCATTTACTTTATGGTGTAATAATATATAATTAAAATTTTTGATTTGACGGCTTTACAATGCGTTTTGTTCACCTTCTAGTTTTTTAGTTAGATTATTAATCTGTTTATAGACATTCACATGATTGTAGATCTGAGATGAGGCTGTTCGGGCCTTTCTCATTTTTACATGACTAACTGATGCCCTCTCATGGTGAACAATGAGAACTACAAGTTAGACTTTTATCTCCTCCCACAGAGAGGAGGACAGAAAAAAAAAAGCTGAATAATGAAGAGGTCAGAGGTCACATTTACAGCCACAGACTGGAAGGAAAACTCCCTTTACATGAGCCAGAAAAACAATGAAAGTAGCAAAAATATATTAACAAAAATCCCTAAAGGACCCTAAAAACCCTGTAACCACACGTGTGTGTGTGTGTGTGTGTGTGTGTGTGTGTGTGTGTGTGTGCGTACTGACTGCCAGCTGATGACTCAGCAGCCTGGTGAAACCTTTGCCAACCCAGCGGGAGGTGCTGACGGGTTGCCATGGCGACAGGTACCCTGGGGCTGGCGCTGAGGACGCTCTGGCCGTTTGAGGACGCCGTCTCCCAGGAGACAATAAAATGCTAAAAGAGACACAACAGAGGAGAAGAGCGACGGCCTGACTGTGAAAATACTGAAGTGTAACTGGAGTAGATCAAGCTGTTGGTTTTAATATTGTATCACTGTAAAAGAGAGTTATTTTACAGAAATGTACTGTATTGTTTTACAGAGTTTTGTTGTTTTTTCTACATTAAGTGAAAATGCCATACTTTAATTACAAATATTAACCATAAAATAAAAGTAAATGTAGAATGAAAGCTACTTTGTATTTTTTAATTAATTAATCGTAAAAGAAAAAATAAAACATACAATTGAAAAAAAACAAAATCATGAGACAGGAAATAAAGTTTTATTAGCTATAAAGTCAAAATGATTCAGTGAAATAATGACAAAAGAAAGTCCAAAATGATGTGAACCACAAATAAAACAAATGCAAAAACTTTGAGTTACTTCAGAAAGATTTCAATTTGTTTCTTTTGATATTTTGTTTTTTATTTCACTTTATTATTTTATTCATTAAGAAAAAAAATGGGCGAAAAGATTATAAAAAGTAAGTAGTGAGTCAATCATGTTGCTGTTTAAGAGTTCATGGTCGCATCGTAAAATGTTAATTATGATGTTAAGTTGTTACAAGAAAAATTTTTGGGGCTATTAAAGTCAGAATTATGAGAAAAAACATGAGAATTCTGCATGTCATCATTTTGAGATAATCCTCATAACTCTGACTTGGAGTGACTGATCATGAGGTGTCGCTGCCGACAGGAACCTGCAGTCAGACGGACAGATCGCTGATGGACGTTTGCAGCGTCTTTGCTGGTGTGTCGGCACAGAGTTTCAGTGTTTGCAGTAAACAATGAGGCGGCTTGTCGCTCCCCGCGTGAGGAGTGTATTTATCACGGAGACAAAGACTCAGTTTATCTGCTCTGACTGGAAACACAAGAAGTGGAGGGGAGGTCGGAGGTCAGGGAGGGCGCTGGAGGAGGAAATCATCTGGAGAATTCAGCACGTTGTGGAGATTATTCACATCGTATTCCCATGGTAACATACACCTGCTGCTGTTTGTTCTGTGTCTTATCTTATCGTAGCTTTGCATCCTTCTTGTGCTGATTTTGCACTTATTGATTTCCATTTTACATCTATTATTAATCTTTTAACATTTTATATCTACCTGTAGCTATTTTACATATATTTGTAGTCATTTTCCACAATTTGTAGTCATTTAACATCTATTTTTTTTGTTATTTTACACCATTTGTAGTGATTTTACATCCATTTATAATCTTTCTGCATATATCTGTAGTCTTTTCACATCTTTTTGTAGTTATTTCACATTATTTTAAATCTTTCTACATCTACTTAAGTCTTTTTGCATCTATTTGTTGTCCTTTTACACCATTTATTGTCTTTTTAATTCTATTTGTTGTCCTTTTACACCATTTATAGTCTTTTTACATCTATCTATAGTATCTTTGTATGTATTTGTAGTCTTTTAACATCTTTTTTGTCATCTTTCACATTATCTGTAGTCATTTTACATAAGTTGTAGTTTTTTTCTACATTTGTAGTCATTTAAATGTCTTTTTTTTTAGTGATTTCACACTATTTGTTGTCATTTTACATCATGTGTAGTATTTTTACATCTATTTGTAGACATTTTACATCCATGAGTAGTCTTTTTTTAAGTCTATTTGTAGTCCTTTTACATCTTATAGTAGACTTATTACATCTATTATACTTGTTTTATATCTATTTGTTGTCATTTTGCATCTTTTGTAGACTCTTTCATCTATTAGTAGCCTCTTTTTTTTTTTTTTTACATCTTTCTGTAGTCATTTCATATCTATTAGCAGTCTTATCATCATTAAAACATAATAATTTGTTCATTTTCAAAATGAGCATTATGTCGAAAACACGTCCTCCTGAAACGTTCTTTCTTAATTCCCTCTAACAAAGATGTGATAGAAAGTTTTCGGGGATCCTGCACATTCTGGGGTTACTACCTGATAATCCTGACTGAACTTTACATTGTTTCTCCCCCAGAAGTTTGTTTACAGCTCTGTAGGAGTAAAAATCTGGCATGGGGACGTCTCAACTTCTGCCTATTTGGCGTGAGCAGATGTAGTGTTAGTGCGAGCTCTCTTTAGGCTGCGGAGGGCACACGTCTGGCCAACTTCTCCACTGAAAAGAGCGTCTTCATTAACATGCACGGCCATCCGCTTCCTCTGAAACGGGCCTTTGTCTCCCAGCAGATGCCCCGAACACAGATCCGGATCAAAGCGGGAGAACAGATAGATGTGTACGGTCCGTGATGAGCGGACACACATACAGAGGGAGCTGTCTCAGTGAAGCCACAAGTGCTTGGCAAAGGTTTGGTAAATGCATCTCAGCACGACTCCAACCTTAAACACTTTGTTTTCCCTTTTCTGTGTAGAAACTAACTGATGTGTAACTCTGATTCGACTTAAGAAGTTACTTTTTATTCTCATTGTGATGCTGATTCACTTTGGATCATTTGTACTACATGACATAGATCTCTCCTGTGAAATAAAGCTCATTTTATCTGGTTAATCTTACGTGAGTAGTAGTTGAGCAGAAGTTTAAAGTGGCATGAGATGAAAAAAGTCAAATAAAGCACCTTAAATATGCAGTTAAACTCCAGATAAGCTGCATAGGAACAAAAACATCAGTCTCAGAGAGTCTATTTTTAGTTATTTGTCTTCCTTTGTAGCCATTGTGTATCTATTTATTGCAGTTTTGCATCTTCTTGTGGCGGTTTTGCACTTATTCTTTGTCATTTTTAGTCTCTTTAAATATGTGTATAGTAATTTTGTATCTATTAGTTGTCTGTTTACATCTATTTGTACTCAGTTTGTATCTTTTTGTAGTCTGTTTACATCTGTCTGAAGACTTTTAACATCTATTACTAGTCTTTTTTGTAAGTTTTTTAATCTATTTGTAGTCATTTAACAAGTATTTTTAGTCTTTTCAAATACATTTATAAAAATACAAAATACATTAGTATCTATTTGTCGTGTTTTACTTCTATTCACAGTCTTTTAACATCTATTTTTAGTAATTTTACATTTATTTGTAGTCCTTTTACATTATTTGTAGTCATTTTGCATCTCTTTGTAGTTGAATTACTTTTCTATGGCTCTTTGTCTTTCAATTGATTATCTATTTGTAGTCATGTTGTATATATTTGTAGACTTTTTACATAATTTGCAGTCATTTTGCATCAACATGTAAACTTTTCAAATCAGTTTGTAGTTTTTTTTGCATGTCTTTGTCGTCTTTTCATGTCTATTTGTAATCATTTTACATTCATTTGTCGTCTTTTCACATCATTTGTAGTTGTAATACTTTTTTTCTGTGTGTTTGTGGCTCTTCGTCATCTCTAATTGTAAACCTTAAGTTGTTTTGCACGTCCTTTTGCTTATTTTGTGGTTGCTTTGCAGCTGTTTGATTGTTTTGCATCTAATTAAAGTCATTTTGCATCATTTTGAGGTAACTTTTGGTCGTTTGAATATGTTCTTGGTGGTTTGTTTCGACTCTTGGTCATTTTTATGTCTGTACTAACTTAAAGTCTCTCTGTCACTGAGCATCTCTTTCTGATCCACTGAACCCACAGGCCTGTTCAGTATTCCACCCATGATATTCATACATTCATTTCTTTGTGTTTGACAAATAGTCCTAAACTCTATTTAAAGATGACGACTTAGTTTCCATTTTTATCCCCAATTTTGTTAAAAAGTTACCACAACTTTAGGGAGAGTTAGTGGGACTGTGAGACTAACATTAGGAGTCCGATCATCATCAGTGCTGCAGTGGAGTGAGGGGAGTTGGACGGACAGGATTGGTCAGCAGAGTGAATGACCTCAGCGCTGCCCCCCCCGCACACACACACACACACACACACACCCCGCACACTGCTGCAGTATAAAGCCTGCTGTCCATCCTCAGCCTCCACCCTCCGCACTCACAAACACACAGCTGCTGCCTGAACTCACACCGAGGTAAGTTCATCACTCTGAAATTACTTTTTTATACATCATGACGCAATTTTTCAAGTTTTCTAACATGCTGTGTGATGTAAAAATATGCAAACGTGATGTTATCTTTGGGGGAATTGAGGAGAAATCTACAAATGTAGACGTGTCGTAAAATAAACAACTAAATGTGTATTTATGCTGTTTTTATTTTTACATTAGTCTGAAAGACGACATGATATGGAAGCACAATAGCTAATTAATGAACTCGTGCATGAATAAACTATGTGTCTGCATGAAAAGGGTCTTTATTTTATTTGCATTCTGCTAAAAGGTACATTTTTTATTTAATATAAATATGATGTAGATTTCTCTAAGTCAGTTTTATGACAAATATGAAATTGTCATTGGATGCCAGCTCTGGATCAACACTAAAAGAACACTTTTTAACATTTCTGCTGCATCTGTAATATCTGTGATTAACATTTAATCATCAACATTTTCTCAGAAGGAAAGACAGATGACAATGACCGACCTGGAGACCTCGATGGCGACCATCATTGCCGTGTTTCAGAAGTATTCGGAGAGAGAAGGAGACAAACACAAGCTGAAGAAGAGCGAGCTGAAGGATCTGCTTCACGACGAGCTGCCGGATCTGATGACGGTGAGACACAGAACGAGAGTTTAACACGGCAGAAAGTCGCCAAAAGCAAGAAATATTCACTTCAGACCAATGTAATAATGGAAATAATATAAAGTCAGTTTAAAAGGGAATAAACAAATAAATGCATTTACTTTAGTGCTGTGATTAACTGCAGTTTGAATGTATTTTTAGCCTATTTTAATTAAATACTTACATGTCACACTACAACAAACTTCAGCTTCTCTTCGGTACAGAAGCAAATATTGTACTTTTTATTACACAAAACATCAGATTAAAAAATATAATGTATTGGTAGAAAATAAAATAAACCAGATAAAGCATCGATGTGCAGCTCACACCTATATGGAAAAGTGCTACTTTTTATTTCAATACATGTGATTAATTCCCAAAGAGTCAATATTTTCCTACATTACTGCGCTTTTATTGCATCTGATCAGGAAGTTAGGTTCACTTTTGTTTTTCTGTTTGCGATGTGAATGCACTACTTTTACATTCTCTGTTAAGAAACATGAAAAGAGTCTTTTGAAGTCACAGCAGTCGACCAGAATCACTTGTTGCTTGAAGCAAAATAAGCTGCAAACTGTCACCTGATTGGGAAGTTAGGTTCAGTTTAGACACCAAGAAAACATGGCCGTTTTGTTTAGGTTTTGGGTTCAGGCTAGAAAAACATCTTCTCTGAGGTGAGAGCAAAAATCAGAAATACTTTATTGATCCCGGGGGGGAAATGCTCGTTACAGTTGCTGCTGTATAAGAACAGAATATAGAAAGTAATTCTTTAAATAAATAAAGGTAAAGAGGATAGTATCAATGCATTAAATATACAACTAATTAAAATACAAATGCAAGTTTAAGTAAACAAAGGTATGTATAAATAGAAATATAATAGAAATATGAAATGTGGAATAAATTTGAAGTAAGTAGAGATTTGTACAAATGGAATAAAATAGAAGTATAGATAAGAACAAAAAGATTGACATGGTTGACTTTTGTTTTCACATGGAACACGAACTTTGGTCACCTCGGTTTGTTCAACTTTAAAGGTTTAAAAAGTTGTAATAACAATAATAACAATGCTGGATGATGCTTCTTTTGCACAATCCTGGAAAATGTTGCACAATTTGCACAGACAAGTTACATTCTATCACCTGTAGCCAAAACTTGTGTATTTCTTTTACTTTTAACTGAGTATTTCAAGCTTCAGGAGAATAAAATGACCTGATCTGAACTCCTGCAGCATGTGAAAGACCAGGCTGCACTCGACAGCCTGATGGAGAGCCTGGACGCCGACGGAGACGCCGAATGCGACTTCCAGGAGTTCATGACATTCATCTCCATGGTTACCGTCTGTTGCCACGACTTCTTTGAGCACGAGGACGAGTGAGAGAGGGGAGACAAAAGAGGGGAGCTACAGTAAATTATAAAGAAGAAGAAGAAGCCTAGCAACGCACAACCTGTAGGTGCCCTCAGTTTGGCTGGTGGTTGGCAAACAGGCCGGTCTAGTAACTAAAATCCTTTCTATTTGAGTCTAAACATCTAGATGGCATCTAGAGTTCACAATGGCTTGAGGATCTTGGCTTGGCTCCTGAGTTTGTGATGAAACTAGCCACAGGTGCCTGTAAGTAGTTTCTTTAACAACAGTTTGCATGTCAGATTCTAGCTGGCCGCAGATATTGGCCATTTCTGCACTTTTTAAAAGCCACTTTAGCATAATTTTCCAGTCTTATTCTTTAAATAAAACTGTTTGAGAAGAGTCTTGATTTCAGGCAGTGTTGTGCATGAACACGCTCGTGCTTTTGGTGAATGGTGAATTGAATGCATCAGTTGGAAACAAATAGGCCTATACATAAATCTGAGCATCACATTATGTTTCACAGTTCCAGAGGACTGACACGCTGTTGGATCACAGACTGTAACTCCACATCCTCCCAATCTACAAAAATGAAGCCAAACTTTTACAGATATGGGAGCTGCCATCTTGTGCATTTGGAGCCGGAGGCTGTGCAGTTAACCACCTGACCAATCACAGGTCAATCACAGCTGTCAGTAAGATCAGACCCCTGTTTTACAGCATCAACTAACTCAATATAACCAAACTTATCAGAAACATTTCCTCTAAAATGACAAAATTACAGAAACTTTCTTTGGAAAAAAATAAAAATGTACTCTTGTTTATATCTTGTTTATGTTTATGACCTTTACTGGAGCCAGCCACCAGTCGTCGACCTTTATAAACATCTTGAATAGTGTTTCCTTCCTGATGACCAGTGAGTTTTTTAAAGAGTGACCATGTTAACTGCTGACTCTACTGTAATCGATGTGGATGCTTTTAGTGACAACAGCTGTTGTTGCCCTACATTTTACTTTAATCCATTTTAAATATTTACTTACCTCTGACTTATCTTTTCGTTTGTTATCTATTCCAGTAAATTACCACTATTAACCACGGACACATTTGACTGAAATCACCAGTTAACAAAGTCACTCTTCAGACTGAAACACCTGTACCGCTGGATCAAGTTCTTATGAATATTAAAGAAGTTTCTATGAACAAATCAACACAGATTCTAACAGAAAAATCTCCAGTTATGCAAATTGTGTTTGCCGGATCTAAGAAAAAACTAAGTAAAGACTTCAACTGCAGTAGAAATGAATGTGACGTGGCTTTGTAGTGAGAACTTGCACAACACTGATTTTTTGTTACCAACTTTGGCTACTAAGTTCTTCAAAACACCAGTCAATGATTACATTTTTAATGATGTAAATGGCCAATAAAGTTGTAGAAATGACTGGTATGTTTGTCAACACTTCTTGTAAAAAAATTGTATTTCTTTAAAAGATTGGGGCTGGCTTATTTAAGATATGGCTATAGGGTTAATTGTCGTGTTGAGATCTTACAGAGGCCAGAATATCAAGGAAGCGGCTGACTTTAACCATCGACTGAGCGGCACCTGCGTTTGTGGACTATCAAATATTGAAAGTTTCTTGTAAGTTGGTCGTCGGCTAGTAAAAGTTTTCAAAATGGCTTGTAAGTTTTAGCTAATCTAGAAGCCACGTTGGAAACCACAATTAAAGAGTTGACCAACTTTTCAGATGAAATTAAAAAATATATAGTTGACTATCAAACACTGAAGGTGACTTAGTATCTTAGTCTTCTAGTTCTAGTTCAATCTGATCTTAAAATCTTGAAAATGTCTTTTGAGGGTTTGACTTTATTTCAGTTGACATAATTTGGAGTTATATTGTAAAATTATTTCTGTCGTTGCTAGAAGGATTGTCTATTCTCCAGCTCTCGTTCTTTCATTTAGAAGCTTTGTTGAAAATATTTTACTTTTTTCGGTAGTTGGTAAAAGAGTAATAAACTATTTGTGTGATTATCCATTGTACATGTCTCACTAGCTGTTAAAATAATAACACTGTCTGTAGACAACAATTGGATTCAATCTGCTAGAATAAAGACTCTACACTCTTCTCGACATATAATAGGTATGAACATTTATATGAAAGCAGTTGGAACAGAGTTTGTTTGATGATGTGTGTTTTGAAATGTTGAGCGCTGGTTTGTTTGGATGTCGATGAATTGAAATGAATTAAATTATCAATGTGTGACTCGAAGAATGTTTATTTATGGGATAGAAAAAGAGGAAAAGCAAAAATGTGTTCGAAAATTATTTCATCAAAAAAAATCATTGTAGCTTTTAAAAATAGGTTTGTTCCAATCACCAACATGTTACATTCTGTCTATATGTCTTTATTCTGGGTTTAGTATTGTAGAGTCAATCAGAGGCATGTTCCTGCAGTGCACGTTTGGTGAGAACAATGCCAAATAAACTCAGTGTTTGCCACTCATATGAACTTTATTTTCTCTGCAGTGCTGAGACACGAAACTGTCCGATTAGCTTTCTCTCCATCCGAGGAACTGAAAGCCACAGAAGAACCAAAGGTGGCTCTGAGGCAGCTTCATCAACCACTCGGTGTTCACGTGCATGGTCATGAAAACACAGATTGAATTATCCTGCCTAAGGCCACAACTCTTTGTTCTGCTTTGGGCTGAATTAGTTTTTCCGCATTGTTGCAGATAAATAAAATGTATATTAATTTATTGACCCTTGGCTTTTGGGGGCCCTGAGCAGGATTTGGTTTTGGGCCCCCTCAACAAAATATGTTCACATGGCACTGAACCATTTGTAAATATAATTTTAAGTACACATCCTAGACAAATAAGCCGACATGATCTCAGAAAATTACATGAAAGGACGACTTCTTCACGCTGAATTCTGTGCTGGTGGCACATCAACCTCAGGTGTCAAGAGTGGCTGCAGGTTTCTGTTCCAACCAAGCAGGAGCACAGGTGATACTGATAATTAATCAGCTGAGTGCAGACAGTTCAGGTGATTTGAATGATTAGATTCAGGTGTGTTTCTTCTTGGTTGGAACAAATACTTGCAGCCACTCGCCCCTTTACTGGATCAGTTTGACAGCCCTGAGCTAAACAGTCACAAGGAACTAAACAAAAATAACAAAATATAACAAAGGCTATATTTCTTTTGTGAGACTGCAAATAATGCAAAAAAAAAAACGGCCTCATTAATATTCAGCACAAAAAATAAATAAGGCTATCTAAACATAAAATCACACTATATTAGCATAGCATATTAGCGGGTTAGCATTAGCTTAGCTGTTAGCTGTTTAAATTAACACATCAGTACAAAATACTTTTTCACAAGCTCGATCAACATAGCAGGTAATTCAACACATATATTTTGCAGCATTGCTGATACTTACAGACGTTGCCCAGCATGCGGAAATGAAAGATATAAGCACCAATAGGCAGCTACGCATCACGCATTGCCAAATCGAACTACTTCCGGTTTGCACCGGAAGTGACTGTAAGAGCAGGAAACAATACTTTTAAATATCACAAGATGGCGCTACTTCATTAAAAACGAGGTAAGTGAACTTATTAACAACAATGTAGAGAACAAACTAATTATTTAAATAGACTACATTAAATACAGTAACTCTCTAATCCTCTGAATGATACTTCCAAGGGCCTTTCATGCATATTTTAGTGTAATGTTGTCACTGGAAAGGGCTGAAACGCCCCATTATTCATGTGTAAGATCTCAGAAGGATATGACACAATCAAGAAGATATGATGCACAAGGCAACCATGTGGTTAGGACCTTTTTTTTCAAATATTCAATAAAAAATATTGTGCAAAAGTCTGGTGCAATGATCACCACACCAACAAAATGAGCCAGTCTCAGCTGTTATTTTACTTTGTGAAGGAACAGAAAACTACGTATTACATGAGCTATCACCGACTCTGTGCATCGTGTACTCGACTTTATGTGCTGAAAGTTTAATTTGGGCCTTCAGAGCTCCAGAGGGAACATCCTCTGAGAGTTGGGATGCAGCCTGGGAGGAATCCATCGATAAACAGCCACATTTTAAACCAATAACTGTGATTGTTCAGAGGCATTCTGGGAAATGTAGGAACCCCTAATCCTGCAACAAACAAGCAGACATGAGTGAAGATTTACATTAATGATTTATATTATTAAACAGAGAGTGTGTGCACTCACACACACACACACACAGGGTAGTTTGTGCGTGCATGAGGAGATGATGTAAGAGGCGTTGTCAGCTGCACAGTTTCAGACATCTGCAGGCTGTGGAGCATCAGAGAGGTGGAGTCAGTCTTGTGATTGGCCGGAGGGGGAACAGATCCCGACCCTGGGGACTAACACCACACCCATCTGTGTGCGTGTGTGTGTGTGTTTGAGTTGTGTGTGTGTTGTTCAGCATATGCTCTGTTTTGTTTCTCCTTCTTGTTCCCAGAACTGGTGAGTGCCGTTTTTTTTTTGTCTTGTTTTGTTTCATATCTTATATTTTACACTTTGCATTGTGCTCTGCAGAACAAGCTTTGTTTGTACTCTTCAAATATTAAGTAATCAGTCAATAATCTCTTAAAAACAGTGCTTGTACAGTCATGCATCCTGACTAAACATAACTTTATAGCTCCGTTTGCTTATTTATGTGTCAAGTTGTGTGTAAAAGTTGTGTGATAAATTAATAAAAGCTGGATGAGACGAGCGAGGGATGTGTGAGAAAAGTGAAAACTTGTGCAATGATCTGTCGCAGTGGAAATTAGGGTGGAACAGAAAGAAACCAGATTAAAATGACTGTAGTTCTCTGCAGTTTAGAGATAGTTTTCTGACAAACACAGAGTGTGAAAAAGTGCATGTTTTGCTGGAAGTAATGTGACTGAATTAACTCTTCACAGACAACTGGAATTAACTTTATCCTGCAGTTGCTTGTACTTTTGAATGTTTTGAGGGTGATACCAATGGTTTTAGTTCATTTCTAAGAAAAAAAAAAACATGCAAAAACCTGCTTATCAGAGAAACAAGCTGAGCAAATGTTTCACCTCCACTGTTTACACCAAACAGCCTTGCAGAAACAGTGATTTTAATGTGAAGCAGCTTTATTCAGTGTTTTTTCCACTTCACACTACATCAAATTAAGCAAAGTGTGTTGGTTTTAGAGAGGAGGAGACCTCTGCTGTTAAAAAACCTCCTGAAAGATGGAGGAAGCCTGACCAGGAGACGCTGAAGTCAACTTCTCCCATGATCCTGTGATACTTTAAGGCGTTTTGTTATTGATTTGATTGAGGGACTCCAGAGCAGCACACGTTTAACCTTTATGAATATTTGATTATAGCCCTAAATTGTGCACATTCTTTCCTGCTCAGGTTAAAATCATCATGGCCGCTATCATGACTGAAACCCCGCCTCCTCTTCCTGGCCTTGTGACGACTCAGATAGCGCCGAAAGGTACGTACATGTATGAATGTGACAAAATATAAATAAATCAGACATTAATGTCTTGTTTGTCCCCTCATCATACAAACCTTTACCTTTAAAAAAAGACCAATAAAACTTGTTGGTCCTTCCACATCTAATAACATCTCACAGTTATTATAATATTATAATAATATTTCACTCACAATGACTTTCACCTGAAGCTGTAAATAAATCAATTAATTCAAAATAAAATGCATTTCATGAATAAATGTTTTGCCAAAAATAATAATAATAAAAATGACATTAATTAATTGATCTAAATTGACATAAATTGATATTTCTATTTGAGTTTGTATGAATTTCCTTATTTATTTTCATTTATGATTATATTTTCCATTTATTTCAATACATTTTTTTATCATTATACATTTATTTATGCATTTAACTTATTTTTGGTAATATTTCCCCTTTTTCCCATTTTTGCCCCTTATTAATTTCTGTATTAATTAGCTCATATATTTTATTAGGAATTTCTTCTTCATTATGATAATGAGCAGGACATAAATCGAAGCTTGTTATTTATTAACTATTTATTAAGTTATTTTCCAGAACATTTTTCTTGACTTTTCTACATATTTTAACTACATAAAAAAAAAGGTCAATTACTTTTATAAAAAATATTAACATAAAATGATTTTATTTTATTATCTGCATTTTTTCCAGTATGCTTAATGGTTTCGAATCTTAAATAACAGTGAATTTTATGTTAAGAAAATAAAAAATAAAAAATGACACATCATATTGCTTTTTTTTCTTTCTGTCTTCTTACAGTAAAACTTTAAATTTAATGTAAAAATTGTAAAAAGTTAACAGTTTGTGTGTCAAACTGGAATCACTGATCAATCGTCCTGTTGTTGATCTGAGTCTCAGCGTGTGAACTAGACACACACACACTCACTCACTGACTCACACACCAGCCGAGGTGTGTGTGTTGCAGGGAGTGTCTTATCAGGCTGATGTCAGGAGAGGAGCATGGGAAGGAGTGAGCGTGACGCCTCCAGGGCCTGTCGCCACGGAGATAAGGGCTGACACACTGATACCGGCTGGCCCTTGTTTCCATGGCAGCAGGACCAATGGAGAGGTTAACGAGCTGAACCTTCAGTACTTTAGGAATATCCATACAACTTTTCTACACATCTCAATGGGAAATACATTTTCTACATCAAGTGTGATTTTTTTAAGTTAGCATTCTTCTCTTCGACAATAAAAAGCCACTAACTTTCTTTGGATTATTGCAGAATAATAATTTGCTCTGTGGCAAAATAAACTTTATGACACTTACAAGTTTTGTTCACAAATAAAGATTACATACATTTTTAAGTGCAAATTAACATTTCCTCTAAAAGTCTTGGTACTTTTCAAAATAAAAGTACTAATACCACACCATGAAATTACTCCACTATAATTAAAAGTCCTGCATTCAAAACTTTCTTAAGTAAAAGTACAAAAGTACCAGCATCAAAATGTACTTGTTATGCAGAATGGCCCCACTCAGATTGTTTTGTATATTCCAAATTCTTTTTGATGCGGTTATATAGGCATATGCAGCATTTTGATACTTAATATACTGATATGTGGTTTAATTGACAAAAATGCATAATCATTTCAAATTAATCACATGTTTCCAATCAAAAATCAACAGCTGTCAGCTTAATATTGTGGAGTAAAAAGTTCAATATCTGCCTCTAAAATACAGTTAAAAGGAAATAAATGAAAATAATCAAGTAAAATACAAGTACCTCAACACTGTACTTAAGTGTACAGTACTTGAGTAAATTTACTTAGTTACATTCTGTCTCATTTAACCACCTGTTGCCAACCTGATAACAATAGGGGCTCTCTGCAAGTTAGTGAAACAACTGATCTCTGGTAATTAAACTTACAAAAAATACATTACTGTTTGACAAAAGTAGAGCTCATTGTCGGATATTATTTGACAGTTTGTGAGAATATGATGTCTAAATAGAGCACAGAGCTTGTATGAGCAGAGTTGAGCTTTGTTTTAAGTGTCACTTCGTCTCTGCACACACTGAGGCTTTAAAATAGACCGAGGGTGTCTGAATACCGTGCATGGTTGGATTCTGCTGCTATGCAGTGTGTGTGTGTGTGTGTGGTATGATATGAGACTGAACATGTGTGAGCTGGATCAGTGCTGGAAGTCACATGGGATGGTCTGAAGTGAAGAAATGTCCACATCAGCTCATTTATGAAGCTTTGGAAGCTTTGTAATAGCTGGACATTGCATGAATACATAATGGTAAATTCATAAATTGTATTTTATTTTACAGGAATTGACTCAGATGATGGAGACATTGCATTAATTGGAGGTGAGAATTTAACTTTTATGGACTGATTTTTTTTTTTTGCTGCCTTTTCAGAGTGCATTTTGGATAATGTCCTCCATCGCCCTCTAGTGGCCGCCCTCAGTATTATGGCAGAATCATGTTTTTACGTAACTACGTCGCTTCCGATAGTCACATCATCCTCAAAACTACTTCATTTATGGCATTTACGTGCATATAATTACTGTTTTTTCTAACACCCTACCACATTTTTTTTTTTTTTTGCTTATGTAACGTAACTTACGTGACTTATGTGGCTCACGTCACCCTCGTAACTACGTCACTTCCAGCATTTACGTACATTTATTTACTGTTTAAACTGTCTTTTATAACACCTAACCAGGACCTTCTTTGCCCTTAACCTAGGTCAGTGGTTTTGTAGCTTAAATAAACCGAAACTGCAGCCTTTTTTTACAACCGCTAACTGTACATGTATGTATAATAACATATGTGCTATTTTTAGACCGCTCCGCTGTACCTTTACCTGTATTCTGTCATTTAGTTTGAAGATCATGTTGGCCTTTTGAACTGCAAACCAACATGGCCACAATGTCTACTTTGTGATGTTCTTGGAGATTTTGTTCCTGTCCCACACTAAATATATCTATCTGTTTATCATGTATTGCTGTTGAGGTTTGACTTTAATCCTACAGAACACCATTTACCATGTGCAGTGTTCAGTGTTTTACTTTATGTTTAAGACGCCTCCTGTCCTGACATTTGTGCTCCATCTTCCAGGGGTCGTGGGCGCCGTGCTGCTGCTCCTGATCTGCATCATCGCCGTGTTGCTGTGGTGTTTGTCCAGACACAAAGGCTCATACGTCACCAACGAGACGGACGACGATGAGATGGATGACGACGAGTCTGTTGGTTCTGATACAGCGCTCCAAAGCAGGGAACCTCTGAAGACCAAAGAGGACGAATAAAGACAAGAAAACCTTTTCAAAGATGAACTCCAGATGAGTTGTTGCAGACTTTAGAGCCTTCGTTTCCAATACCAAGTAGCCAATTTCCCAAAGCTGCAACTTTGCACATTGTTGCCACACAACAGCTGCAAGACATCACTGTGATGCTTCACTGCCGTCCACTTTAGTTCATGACATTACATCATCCAATGAAATTACGCACTTCTGTCGGCCAACCCGGAAGTAGCATCTTCATGTGGTCTATTGGGATTTTTTGCATTGAATTTTGGATCATTGCAGAAAATAAGCTCTGTGGTAAACACGTTTCTGAAGCCTACACATTTTGTTCATCAAGATAATCCTCACAAATTAACACCATTTATGTGATGTTTTGAGGTGTTAATGGAGCCGATAGAAGTAAAAAGCTAACGTTATGCTATAGCTAACTGCGCCACGGTCGCAAGACTTCAACATCACTACCATTAGCTTCTAACAAGCTAACAAAACAGTAGCTTAATAAACTGTTTTTTTAACCCAATCAACAATCAAAACGACTAGAGGCTGTAAGGTGGACTAGTGAAAAAGTTCCCATCTGCGTCTCATTTAGCCACTTGTTAGCAACTTTCAAACAAGTAAAAACTCCAAAATTCACAAGTGGTATTTGCTAACTTATTTTATGTGGTACAACAAAACATCTCCTAAGCTTGTGTTAACCACAGACCTTATTTCAGGCATCTAACCACCAACCCATTCAAAGAGAGAGGAGAGACCCCAGGGCGCTAACATGCTAACTTACTTCCTTGTTTAAGAACTCATCCCGGGTCAGTGATCTGGGTCCCACCAGCACATCCTGAAAGCACAATTTAATTTGGAGAAGTTGACAATCTGCTCGAGGTGTTTGTGCTTTATGTTTGAGATAACTGATCGAGTGCAGCTTAAAATAACTTGAAATCCTTTGAGGAGAATAACAACCATTCATGTAAATAGCACTTCCTGTTGAGGCTTATTATGTGTCCCATTGTCCTGGCGCTGGTAAACATTTGCTGGCTCCTGGTAACTTTCCACTCTGGTTTTCATAATAATTTAAGTGAATCTGACAAACTTAACAAACTGTTATGAATCAGCTGTGTGTGATTTGATTTTCAAATCAAGATTATGTTTTTTTCTTTATTTTTTTACTCTGCATTTCTGTTTTTTTTTTTGTTTTTTTTTAAATAAATAGACAGAAAGGATGATTATAAAGAAGGCAAAAAGATTTGTTAGAGCTGAGATGTAGAAAGAAAAAGGTCAATGCTTAGTTGCAATAATAAATTGTTTTCTACAGCTTCATAATTCTAAACTTTGTTTACTTATTAAAATCTCTTCATTCACTTATTAACATATAAGAATAAATTTTACACTTTTTGACACAGTGTAGTTGTTTATTTTAGTGTGATTTTGGTGTTTTTATCATAATGAATTTGAAAAAGTGCTGTACTTTAATTTTCTGAATACCCTTGTGTGGAGTTGTATTGCTGTAATACCGGCTGTGGCCTGTCAGTGGCGCTGTTAGACCAAAATGAAGCTTCAAAGCAGAGAACTGGTGGAAAACAGTCAATTAGATTTATGGTCAATAACAATAATCAGGGATAAACTGAAGCGTAAATACATCAAGAAAAAGGTAATTTGGTCCCGTATTATGTAATGTCGGAGGAACAGGATTCTCATGTTACTACATTAAATATTTTAACACACATTCACAGTCTGAGTGGCAGGGTAAACATTAAGTGTCTGTGTGTGTTTATCGGCTCATAAAACCCGCAAATTAAAACCGTGTGACGCTTGTTAATGAACTGCCTTCAAACTAAACACACACACACACTCAAACACACACACCAGAGCAGACCCAAAACTGATTAGTAGGCAAAAAAAATACCTTTTATTGTTTTCTCTTGACAGTAAAGCAAATATAATGATAAACTGAAAACATTTACTTTGTCTTCAAATACTTTTTTGGGGTTTCCTTTATGTCGAGGCATGATTTTAAATGTATTATATATTTATTTATATATTTATTTATATATGTATTTATTGTTTTAAAGGCCTGCCTTTATATACGTTGTATTATTTACAGTCTTATTCAACAGGTTAATGGTCTTGAATGTTTAATTACAGTAATTTACATGTTAAAACCCAAAAAATGCACATAAACTTTTTGTTTTCTTACACTAAAACATTACATTTCATGTAAAAAAAAAAAGTAAAAAAAGTAAAAAGTAAACACTAACTGTATAAAATCTGCTATCAAAATTCACCAAAAATCATTTAACTACCAAAAGCAATTTTGCTGTAAATAATTTATCACACATGCACATTTAAATCATATCTGCATTGAAGCAGCTGCTGAAGTTTATTTGCCCTCAGACTCACAGAGCTGACTCAGACTTTGTTCAGAAAAGCATCTTTGAACTAAACAACGTGATGGCTGATGAACTATGAGGCTTCGGTGTGACAGCATCCTCATTAATGGCAGGTGGGGACATAAAAAAAATCACAGTTCAAAGGAAAGGGTTTTCCCTCTTCCTGCATCCATTAGAGCTCAAGACGTCAGGGAACCGAGGGGCTCGGAGCGCCGCCAAGGTGGGGAATTTCATGTGTGACTCACATGCTCGCTGTTTATTCAAATCAATTAGAGTTAACAGCGATCTGTGTAACAACAACACCGCGGAGGCCGAGGAAAGAATGAGACGGAGCTGTTTTGAGGGAAGAAATCAGAGATGTAGGAGACGCTGTGAATTTCCCCACGGAGCCGGTTCGGTGAGGTCGGCAGTCCCACAGCATCATTACTGGAATGTGAGAATACATCCATTGAAACAAGTGATCTATTGAACCTGCTATTGAGTCTAAAAGGACGACTTCCTGTTTTCTATCAGCTTTTTTCATGCTTGTAGAAATGTTCCCTCGAGTTTCAGGGTCGTTCCATGAACATTGCGACTTATATTGATAGCTTCTGATTGAAAATGTGAAAGCTCCTACAAAGTCGTGGCTCACCATCGACTGTGAAACGAGCTCCTTTTGTATTGAGACAGATGGGACCTGACTTCTTTTACAGCTGCCGCTAACGACCCCTGTTGGACTTTTGAAAGATTGCAGGCTTAAGGCACTTCCAGGTAGCATCAGCTAACACTATATACACCATAACTTTAAGAGCTCAAACTGTGGGCAAATTAGGTAATAAATATTGTCCACAACGGGATATATTTGGGCACACGTAAGTTTTGAGGCCCATCCTGAAAAGTGCCGACCAGTAAAAATAAGAAATTCAGTGCAGAAGATTTTATTTTGAAGGGGTGACTGAGTTCATGGGAAGCCGTCGTCACATCGCTCGTAAGTGTGTGTGTGTGTGTGTGTAGAGAGAGAGAGAGAGAG
>CAFUXE010000733.1:177758-196742 GCA_903364295.1 Serranus cabrilla
ACTTTACCCGAGTATCTCCATACTTTATACTTCTACTCTACTACATTTTTTAGGCAAATATTGTACTTTTTACTTCCCTACATTGTATTTGACCCATATTGTTACTTTTTATTTAATCACAATATATTGATGCTTTTTGACTGACTTATCACCAAAGCTCTGCTTCCTGGACGTGATAAAAACAGTATTATTTAAACTCATCTGACCTTCTGTGTTGCCCTGTCTGAGTAAACGAAGTTAGTGAGTCATAAATTATGAAAACCAACAGGAATGATGACAATAAGTAGTGAAATTATGGAGTTTTCCATGTCGGATGTGTCACAGTTTCCTTCTAAAGCAAACTCATCGACTTCATACCTGTTGGTCAGCACACCAACATCAGGAGCAGCAGCCAAAACTGTCCAACCTGAAGTCAGAGACAAAAGAGCAGAATTTTTGGTTACTTTTGGATCGCATTAAAAGATTTTTGTGAGCAGCACCTCAGTATGTCCTTTCTCTCTCCTCTGCAGTCAGGAAACACTTTCATTTCATCGCTTACCAAAAACGCCAGTTTCAGTTTCCAGACTGTTTTTATAGCGGCCCGGGAGTGAGTCATCAAAACTTCAGGGTTTGGAACGGATCGCCGGCTGACGAAAACATTTCCCAGCATGCTCGGTTAGTCACATAGCAGGATGATGGATTGAAAGCTCTTCCAAATAAATACATGAAAACAAATCTCTGCTTCCAGGTCGGAGATGAGGTTTTTATTCACCCCCTATTTATCCAGGGCACATTCACTCTCTCCCAACAATGCCGTGATTCAGTTTCATAAAGCTGCACACATTATCATTTGGGAGCTGCCCAGTATACAACCACAGCCTCCTGCTGTCAGCCACTGGGAGCTGCCCAGTATACAACCACAGCCGGCTGCTGCACCGAGCTAATTGGAACTTAAGTGTCTTGTTCAAACGGAACAACTGTGGTGTCTGGAGAGCGCTGCTGCTTCTCATAAACTGAAACATGTTGCCTTACTTACCATCTGCCTCTCATATAATGTATAACACTATCTAATCAACTCGTTTTCTCAAATCAAAGTTGTTTAAGAACACTTTTCTCTGAGCAAATTAAAAATATTAAGTCATCAGCATAAAAGATGATCATTTTTCAAATTAGTGATTTATTATCAGGTACATTTACCGATAAGAACTTTCTTACTTTTTTTCTTTTACACCTTGCTGATCTCTTCTTGCAATGCAAGTGATTTGTGTAGAACAGGCATTTTGCAGTACTTTCACAGCTTAAAAATAGCCGTGTTTCCATTAAAGTTTGAGCAAATTTTTATGCAAAATTTTGTGGCAAAATTAGGGACGTTTTCCATCAACCAGGTTTAGAGCAAATAAACAAAGCTGCATAAACGACTTTGGTCAGCAGATGGCAGTGTTATGTATCGCTGTAGGCTAATCCGCCAGTAAATAGTAGAAGAATAAGAGATCGTGCAAGAAGTCTTCAGGAATTGGATTGAATTGGACAAATTATAATTGTTCTTTCGTGGCATCTCGTCTCAGCTGATCAGTCGGGTGAGTTAAATGTTCAATACTTCAGAACTTATTTGGAAAAAGTGTTTCCATCTCTCATTTAGCGCATTACCTATTTTTCGAAAAAGGCAAAAACGACTTCAACGGAGCAAAACTTTGTCGTGTTTCAGTCGAAACATAACTATTGATTCTGATGGTAACTTGTTTGCAGATACATACACTTAGAAATGTTTCTCATCATTTAATCCAGCCGACATTATGTTTCTGATACATTTCGGAAAACCTCAAAAACTGAAGGACGTAGGGTCAGACCAAAGAAATAACAAGAAAAGACAAAGAAATCTCCCTGTGACTGCTGAAAGCTCCTTCAGCTTGTTGACTGCCTCGCAAAGTTAATCAGCTGGTTTGTCTTCTTCTCTTCTTTCCTTTCCAATTTAACCCTGTGACACCTCTTCTGTCTGTCTTCTGTCTTCAGTTTGTAGTAGAAAGTCTTGTCATGGTGTCCCGACTGGTTGTGATCAAACCTACTGATGAAGCTGTTGCCACCAACTGAGCGAATGTCTGCTGTTTTTTTGCCCACAAAAGAGATCAAGATATTTCAGAATCCAGCGTGCAGTTCTTTTCTTTCCTTTGTTTCTGACCTTTCTCTGTAGCGTTCAGACAAACCTCTAAAGTTCCTCCCATGAAACGCTCAGCTCTGATATTGATTGCCAGTGAAGTGCGTGGGATGTTTGATATCCAAGGAATGAAGTGGGAGAGAAGAGAATCCATCATATTCCTTGTAAATGTAATTTTTTTTCCCCCTCCTCTGGCTGAAGAACAGAAGATCACAGCTCAGTGTGTGGAAGCTCCAAGCTACTTCAAATTCATCCTTCTCAGGTGATGCCATGTTGGTAGAGACTGTGTGGGCACAGAAGGCTACACAAAGCAGGAATACTTTCTATCTTTTGGTTTTACTCCAGGTGCTTCCAATTCCAATGTTTTACACTGCTTTTGATCTGTTTGCACTGTATGTAAAGTTCTCTCTTTATGTAACAAAGTTAAGTAATAAAATACTTAACAAAGTGGGAAACTCCCGGGCTCATTTCCGTTGCATTCCTTATTCCAGCGATGACAGGCATCCACACAAGGAGAAATATGAACCACAATAAATGTTTCTTCTAACCATTCTGCTTAAATGCATCTTGAACAAACAGCGGTCCGTGTGCGATTGTCCCCCCCGACATCAATGCTTTGTGGATACTTGTCATGAAAAGTTGCCGTTTATTCAGCTGCATAGTTGAGCTCTGTGTTGTTATTGAAACCTCAGTGTTTTCACTCCATCATGTTGTGAGGACAGGCCGGGTGAGTGTTCATGTTCGCCTTTTGTTTTTCTTCCTGCTGATGTTGTGGAAAATGAATGGAAGTGCGGTCAACAGCACAGCCTTTTTTACAGTTGACGTACATGTTGACTTTATATTTTAAGGTTGTGGTGTAAATTCTTTGTGGGTTCAGCACTAAAGTTGGTAGCCACCTGTTTAACCGGGACTCAAAGTCACATTTAACTTAATGCAAAAGGCCTCCAAGTTTTTGGTCGTCAAGAGCAACAAAATGGACCAACAAGACCTGTTGTACCACCCATAAGGACCCATATGAGCATTTTATAGTTCATAGTACAGAGTGGAGCATTACAAAGATAGCACACGCGCCGTTATCGCGGTTGTAAATAAAGGCAGCAGTTTTGATGAATTTAGGTTACAAAACCATTGATCTATGTTTAAGGCAAAGAACTTCCTGGTAAGACGTTACAAAATACAGTTTAAGAAAGACAATGAAAAGAAAAAAAAGAAAATATGCGTACACTAGAAGTGAAGTAGTTATGGGGGTGATGTAGCTGCCGGATGTGACATTGTTACGTGAATGCATTTAACCATCAAAGCACTTAAAATAGTTCTTAAAAAAGCTCAACAGTAACATGATTTTTATCTTTTTCCGTCATTTAACCATCAATCATACTTACTAAGGCCACTAGAGGGCAGTTGAGGACAGTCTAAAACGTAATTGTGGGTTTTATTTTGCTGCTCGTACAAAGTATCTATAGGGTTGTTTTTGACAGGAGAGACCAGCCTCCAAAGGACTCAAACACAGGTCTCCGACTTAAAAGATTGGGGTCTGACTTATCCGTTCCCATCCTGTCCTCTAGACAGGCGACTTGCGCAGCTTTTACGCTACATTGCTTCGTCACCGGTCAGCGTTTTGAGGGACTCCTATAAATTACAGTGCATTAACACATCATACAAACTGTTTATGGCAGTATGGGGAGCACCAGAGTCTGTGGAGGCAGGCGACCACTGATCGTATCCGGTGTGTTTAACCCAAGCCACATTTTCATGATCCACTTTTTAGATCTTGGTGGTTTTTAACCCGGACCGGATTAAGGATTTTAGTCATCAGACACCTGAACTTAAATTTGTATTTCCATGCAGTAAATAATTAAATGTAGTCAAATTCCAACACTGGTTCGTTCACACGCACATCAACCCACACAAATGAAAGCTATCACATCCCTGACACACACTTACACACACACTCATCTTCAGATTCCTCCACTGTAACAAATGAACTCTAATGGTCTTTGGAGCAGCTGAGGATGGCAGGAGGAGGAAGCTTTATTTATATTTCCTCCTGATTTGTGATCTCTCTGCACGTTGCTGCTGACAGGACGGCAGAAAAATGTTCCCACTTCAAACAGCTCAGGCTCCGAGGAACCGCCAGCAAATCATTTCTCATCTGAAGCGTTTTGACCTCATCGTGTAAAGTCAAAGCCACTGATGTTGATGCTCTGGACTGGACTGTGAAACTGATGAGGACTTTCATTCCAATTTTTCCACCAGTAGAAAAACGTCTCACCTGCTTCCACCAAAGACGTCCGTATTGTGCTGCAGAGACGTCCACAGGAGCTAGCATGCTAACCAGCCCACTGCCTGATAACTTTCCCCCAAACAAATTGCTAACAAGCTAGCCATGCGCCACAACAGCTGCTTTAACGAGCGTTGATGTTGAGCTGTGAGTGTGCGCTATAAATGGAAGCAGAGCTTTTCAGAGGCTGTGGGTTAAAGTACAGGGTAGCAGGCTGTTAGGTCAGAGGTCCAGACGCTTTCATGACAGGGAAGCGACTGGCAGGACTACAGTCGAGCTGTCGTCTTCGTGGGAGGGCCGGCACACAACTTCTCTTTATTTAGTCTGAAACAAGCAAACAGATCTGTCAGTGAGCTGATACTGTTTCACTGCTTTCTGCACTGCACATCATCACGGACCATTTTCGAACACAATGGGTTCACTTATTCTCTGTCAGCATGAGAAAGTATTTCCATAACAAAGAAACATTTTGGACGGAGATGGGTTCTTTTGTAGAGAGAGAGAGGTGTCTGTTGTGTGGAGACAGTTGAGCTGATTGAATGAGATGAGTCAGGTGTGCTCCTGCAGCTAGCTGGACACACCTGCTCTAACGATCATCGCTTGCTAACCACACAAGCTAGCTAGCGTTAAAGAATGACGTAGCATGACTGGCAGGTCATTAGTTTGCAGGTATTTGGTAAGTTAAACAAATTACTGGACAAATCAGATGAATAGATGAAAATCCAATAATTCAGATTACTTTCTCCCAACCTGGAGGTCCTGACTTCCACTAGGGGGCGCCAAAGCTTCACTAGGATGCAGCAAGAGGGTCGTTGGTTCAACTCCAGTCTGCATGGAGTTCTGTGTGGAGTTTGCTTGTACTCCTTGTGACAGTGTTGGTTCTTTCCAGGGCTGAAGTTATAGGTTTTACATAGGACAGAGGACTTAAGTTTAATTGGTGACTTATTTGCCCGTAGGTGTGAATGAGAGCGTAAATGGTTGTTTGTCTCTATGTGTCCGTCCTGTAATAGTCTGGAAAACTGTCCAGGGTGTACCTGCCTCTCTCCCAATGTCCAGCCCCCCGTGACCTGAGTTTGGATAAGCGGTTCAGGATAATGAATGAATGAATGAATGATATCTCCATATATCATTCATTTCAGTGAAAAGTGCTCTGCTAACAGTCTTGTACTGCAATAAAAAAAAGTATGCAATTAAACCAACCAAATTGCTACTGACTGAAACCAAACTATTACAGACTGAAATGTATTAAAAGTACTTAAAAACTCATCTTTGATGCGATATCACCCAGTGATAGAGAAGTGTTCCCTTGAGGAACCACAGATATTTCAGCCTGAACCAAAGTGGTGGACGTGCTACCCGACAGGTCAACAATTAAACTGCGTCAGTCACTTCCTGTTAACAACTTTAAAAAAAGCAGTTTATACAAACGGTCCTTAGTCAGAGCCTTTTAATGAAGCTGGACTCATTCCAAACAAAGAAACAATCACGAGTGACTAATAACTGTGGATGCAGTCTGAACTATTTTCAGGCGAAATCATTACGTCTATTTTAATACCTGATCTCTAAGAAGTTATTATAATACCTGGTTATTTAATACCACAGGTATTTACTAAAGGATTATAGTACCTTTTTTTCCTTGTGTAGCTGTCAACTTCTGCAGTCTAATCCTGTAAACAATGACTAATCTAAAGGTCATGAGGACATGAGGTCAGAGTGAGTCATCGGCTCACAGGATGGTAAAAAAGACAAATCAGGCGCAACCACTGGGGTTTTCTCATGACTTTTTACATTAAAAAAACACACTTATTGGTGACAAAAGGTGGAATAATGTGAGTTACTCAACTGATTTCATGCTGAATTGTTTGATTTTGCTCCAGAAAATGGGATTATCTCACTATAGAGAAGTAAAACTGAATTAATCACCAGGACCAATGTCAGATATTACCATAAACATGCACCATGAACATTGTAAATCTGCTCAGTAAAGCCAGTTTGATTTCTCCCACTTCAGACTGTTTCCCATCAGTGAAACTGTGTTCGCAGGCAGAAGTTTCCAGTGGTAAACACATGGTAAAAGCATCTTATAAAAAACAATACAACCACAGAAAATAAACTATAAAGGCACAATAAAAGAAGCCACAAACTGCAGGAAGAGACCGACACAACATTGGCTGATAAGAAGAGAACTCGTAACAACGCCTCGTAAAGGTGTTAGACACTGCATCGTTTCACATGCAAATGAATGTAATTGCAGTAAATAAGAGTTTGATTCTGCTCAGTTTGAAGGTCAAGCCGGAGCAGGAAAGCCTGCTGAAGGATCCACGATGTGAAACAGACACAGAGATCCATTTTTAAAGAGGAGAGAGCTGTTTTCATTAAAGAAAAATGCTGTCATTGTTAGATGGAAACCGCATGACTTCAATTTTAGTGACTTTCTCAACTCGAACTGAATACAAAGGTCAGGATAACTTCATTTGGAAGCTCTTTTCAGCTTCTGCCGAAGAAACAAACATGCTCATCGGGATAAAACTATTTGTGTTCACGCACCAAATCATTAATTAACAATCTGCATGTTTTTTCTTCTAAAATCCTCTGAAATTCAACAACTCTGTGCCTTGAACCACAACAGGAGCCTGGATTTTTAAAAGACTAGCATTTGAGCGTACTATTGACAACACATGGTGCTAAATTGAGGTCTAATAAAGTCACAGCATTTAAAATGACTCTTGAAACCGAATGCACCAAGGTTAAAGAGGTTTCTATTTAAAGGGTCAGTTCACTCAAATCACACCAAAAAACACTTTTTTCTTTTAATGCTGGTATCTAAAAACAGGTGAAGTATGATTAAGGCATCCAAAAGCAGCCTCAAATAAGTCTGTGCACAAACAGAAAAGCTTTCCCAGTAATGAAAAGCACTTTTATTCCCTAACTTCCAAACCAAACCGCTCTCCCTCTGAAAAACCCCAATATGCATCCAAATTCACCAACATCTGCCACCAATTTACCAGAAGTGGCTTATCCCGGATACGACTATTAACCGGAGCTGCACCCTGCCGCGTCTCCTCCGGCTGCTTTCACCACTAACCAGGGCTGAAGGATGAGCCGCAGGTCCGAGGTCCTTCCCGACCTGGAAGACCTGACATGGAAAATAACATGACTGCAGCAGGCCTGTAATTTTGAGTGGCTGTGACCTTTAATCATATCTTGATCTACATCCTTTATCCCTGCGTCTGTCGGTGGCCCGATGCTAATTTGAGACCTCATATGTCTGAAAGCTTCGACCCGATCGCTGCCCCGCGTTCGGTGCCTTTTCAGATTCTGGAGACGACAAGATGGAAACAGTCAAATGGGGAGTTGAACGTTTTGTGCAGATCTGACATATTATGCATCAAATGTCTGGACTGTGGACAGACACTTAAAGAAGTTGTAGGAGAAGTTTTTTGAATTGCGGTTGTTTGAGGTACTTCCTCCACTGTCAGTGTATTATCGACAGCAGTTTGCAGTTTGGCAAGATCTCCAACTTAACAGAATAGTTTGTCAGTACCACCCATAACGACCCATGATCATGGTGTGGAGCATTCTTAAGATCACGTCATTAAACATACTCGTACGGTTCACAGTCACAAAAAAATGGCTGCAGTTTTGTTGAATTTAAGCTACAAAACCACTGACCTATGTTCAGGGCAAAAAAAGTCTCAGGTAAGGCGTTATAAAAGTAGATTAATGTACGTAAATGCTGAAAGTGAAGATGACGTGAATACCGAGACCGATGTAAAAAACGTGATGCACAAAGCTAGCCTGGGTGCAGCCGAACTTTAACTTTAAATCTGGGAGTTTGCAGGAGTTTGAATGCTGTGATTACAAACAGTAAGCAATCATTCCTGAATGGTATGCCTTTAAGAAGCTGAGGCTAAAATTACACAAAAGTAGGTGGACTTTCTTTAACTGGAAGAATTTACGGTAATGCTTAATTTTATGGGTCTGTTATTGGTGATTAAAAAAACTCTGGAGAATAGAGACAGTGTTCAATTCTGATTAATGAATTACAGCTGAACGCGCAGGAATGTGAAGTCTGACTGAGCAGTTAATAAAAAAATTATATTTACTTGAGCTTGATGTTTCTGTTATCTTCTCAGATATGTATTGTGACCTTTGACCTCTTCTCTTTTGAGTTAAGAGATGCAGGAAGTGAATTTTATACTAACTTTTTTTTAGAAATCAGAGAGAAAACCGTACAAAAAAAGTCACATGAAAGTGAGTAAATTGACCATATGGTTCATCTTTAAGTGGACTTGCTTTCACATAATTTTTAGTAATTATCACAACAAGACTTCTTTTCAGATAAAATATGATTTGAGTTTGTATGAATTTTAAATATGGCATTATCTGAAGTTAATTT
This sequence comes from Serranus cabrilla, assembly GCA_903364295.1. Taxonomy (NCBI): domain Eukaryota; kingdom Metazoa; phylum Chordata; class Actinopteri; order Perciformes; family Serranidae; genus Serranus; species Serranus cabrilla. The sequence goes on from CAFUXE010000733.1 coordinate 186,570, forward strand.
TCTTTTGAAAAATGTTAATCCAGAGCTCTTTTTTTTTTACACTCAACTTATAAGACACATGAAAGCTCTCCTCTCTGTTACAGTGCCCTTCAGCATGGTACGTCCACTGAGTGCTGACAAATGAAGCTTAAAAAACATGGCGGAAAAGATAGTTCACAAGTTGTATTCAGAGTTTGGGAGTGCGTTTACTGCTGTGTAAATGCCACCTTTGCATGTCGCAATAAAACGCTGCAGCATGCGGCCTGCGGTGGCACAGTGGAAAGTTACCGCAGCTCTTCAGCCTGTTTTGGTGCTGCCAAATATTTAAAGTGGTGGAGTTTAGTCAAGGCATGCTAATGATGAGGAACACGACGGCTGCTGGCTCCCCAGCTCCCCTCTGTTCTCTGTTCACTTAACCCCAAACAACAGAAACTGCTGCATGGTGCGATCCGAGAAAAAGCACGATTCATATCTTGCTGTCAGACTTCAGTTACCGATTATGCTTTAAAAAGCACTATCATTTGTTTTAATTGCCTGCTGTAAATCACTTTATGGATGTCTCAATTAAGATCAACAACCACTCGACTCCATTAGCGTCACAAAGCCATTAAATTCATGCTTCGCAGGCACAAATCAACCTGTCATCCTCCTCACGATCATCCAGCTTGAAGAAAGCCAAACAGAGCCGAGCTGCAGAAAAAGCTGCGGCTCTTAAAGCGTCTCGTAAAGGAAAGTGAGCGAGCGCGGCTGCCAGGCGCTGCCAGTCCGAGCCAAGCTGTATTAAAACAGGGTGTATTTTAAACAAAGGTTGCATTTTAATAAGGCCAGAGGGTGGCATATCGCAGATAGCTGTTGACTTGTAACTGCCGTGTTTAACGTTAAACACAACGTCCTGCCATGGCAACATGGAGGCCAACAGTTCCCCCTCAGCGCTCCTAGCCAACCTGGAACTGTTTTATATGCAAAGCAGGCACAAATGAGAAGTGCACTTTAATTACAGGGGAAGGAAAAAAAAGAATAAAAAGGCTTTTTATAAGTTTATATAACTGCATGCAAACAGTCTGCACAGGTATCACCACCATCTTTCCACAACTTTGAATAAGCTCTTTCCTCAGTTCATGCTTTCTGATGCATTACAGCTTCCATCTTTGTGACATTATGACGACCTGTACTGACATGCTGGAGCCCGACCGATATGGGGTTTTTGAGACAGATGCCTATGCTGATTTCAGAGGGGGGAAATTAATCGATAACCGATATGGTGGCTGATAAACACATTTTTTTGAGAAGGAATGACAAAATTGACCTTTTTTATGTGTATTGCACTGATTTTTCACCACTTGTTGTTTGCATTTCCACGTCATTACATCACTGTTTACATCCGTATACGTCTCAGCTCTCTCAGCAAGCATAATAACAACAATGGCGGACTACATCGTCTCTTTACGAATGTTGTTCCTGGTTTTGTTAGCCTATATTAGCATCAAAACACGACTGGTACAACACATCTGTGCTGCTCGACTTGAATGCTATGGATGTTCCATGAGCTCACATATGTATAAACATGACTTCGATAACACTTCGCTTCTCTTGGGTGAAGCTGTTGAATATTTCTGGGGTTTTTTTGTTGTTTTTTTGGTGTTGCAATTTGCAGACGATCCCTGCGCATTCGCGCACCAGTCGGCTCTGCACATAGTCTAACCAAATCTCCCATTGCGGAGGAAGGCTTGTTTTTAAAGAAAATACGTTTGTACGCTGATGAGTTATTGAGCCAGCAAAGTCGTATCTGTGAATAGTGCGAGGTTGGGACCTCCGAGCAGCCTGGCGCACTTCCGTTGTGTTGTGACTCTATATGCAGCATTTCTCTCTCGCATGTGTTTTCGGGGTTTGTGTCGTTTCGGTTTTGCATCTTTTCTGTATTTGCAGCATTTTGTTGTTGCATTTGTTTTTGAGTGTTCTGCATCGTTTCGTTGTTTGCAGTGTTTTTCCGGTGCAGCATTTTATTGTTGCATGTGTTTTGTGTGTCTTTGGTTCTGCTCCGTTATGTATTTGCAGCGTTTGCCCGTGTCGGCCACCGTAGAAATGCCTTTGATAGGCCAATATCGGCCAATAATATCTGTCAAACCATATCTGTCTCCACTATCAACTGCAGTGAGGACTCACAGCATGCTGCAACAGTCCAACACATTAAAATTGCACAAATAGCCCAAAGAGGGCGCTCCAGCTTGTGTTTACACTCGGTTTATGTTTGCTTCTTTATTTGTCACTGGTTTAAAAAAGTCTCTTTCTAACAGACATGCTTTTTGTTATTGTTTTTTTGTGTGTGAAATAATGAAAATGTGCAGCACAAAGCATCCCTTAACTTATTGGTTCTGAACTTTCAACACCAAATAAAAACCCAGCTTTTCATCATTATTTCCATCGTGAAGACTCCTGATGCGTGGCGGCTCATATTTACATCTGTGATTTTGGCGCATTACACAACCTGAGCTGTCATGACAAGAAAAGATATTCCAGTTTACTTTATAAGTGACAGATGTTGGAGGACAAATATTGACTGAATTGATGCAGCCGCTGACTTGTGAGTTTTTTCTTTTTTCTTCCAGAGAAAGTTGGATTGAATTCTTTCAGTTCTGTAAATTTGGCGTGCCGGAGCAAGTCCCTCACCAAGAACAAAAACACCATGATATATCACGCTGACATTGGCTGCATTGAATACAATGAACAATACAGGAATCTTTCACATTCATGACCCTGTAAAAGCAGGTTCACCTCACTCTGACAGAGAGTAGGAGGACATGGCGACTGGCTGCCAAATGGCCGAAACATTGGATAAATATGTACATGCACCTTGGCTGTTTCATGGCGTAACAAGCAAACGTTTGCCAGTAAAGGCAGAGTGAAGCAACAGGAGAGAGAAAGTGAACCTTCACCTGGAGACAAGCACCCAGCTGCAGTCACAAAGTCTCACTTTGTGCAGCCAGATCATGTGTTTCTTTGGACTGAAAAAAAATCTTTTAAATGTCAGATGTTCAGTGAGAGCTTGTGTTTCAATCAAAAACTATAAAAATGTGACTTTATCTTTCACAAGATGTGCCCCAATTCTGGATCCCCTGAGGGGCCACAGCGTATGAGAGTCTTTCTCTGTGTGGAGGTCAGCCTGAACCTGCATCTTTCTCTATAACAAGCCAGTGTTAGCAAGAGCACAACTAATCGCTTTTACTTTACTCGAATACATGACTCATACTTCTGCTTTTCTGGGCTTTAAAGGAAGTTTTTTTTTACTTTAAACTCATCTGACATTCACAGCTTTGGTTAATTTGTATATTCTGATTGTCAATACAAAAAAGAAACGAATAAATGATTATGTAGTATTATATAATAAGCTACTCAGCAGTAGATATATATTATTCAAGTAAGCTGAACCGTTACCAGCTGCAACAATAAAGTGAGGAACACATAAATGAATATGATCTAATAACATATATTCCTTTCTGCATGATGTGTGCTTTTACTTTGAAATATGTTTTTATGTAAAAGGTAAAATATTTAGCTTTTACACTTTAAAATGTCTAAAAACAAGCAGTGGCGACTGCAAAACCGGAGTAAATGCATTTATTTATGTGTGTGAATATTAAGAGTTATCACTGCTAGGATCAATCTACTATTATTATTTTATAGTACTGTGAAGAACCATTTGGAATATTTCTCTATTTCTTCATTAAAAACAATTTTTGGCGATAGAAATTATTTTAGATTCTTTTATTAATAATACATTTTTTTAGAACAATGAGTATATACCTGGACTTTAAATAAACTTGGGATAGCTGCGGTTATATTAACTTTATAGGGGTTGTAAATAAATTGAGAGTTGTTGTTTGTTTGTTTTCTGTTGTTTTGTCTACTTATGTATAGCATTTTGTCACAGCTGTCGTTGTTTTCAAAGTGCTATATAAATAAAGTTGAGTTGAGTTGAGTTGAGTTGAGTTGAGTTGTTTGTGTATTGGTTGTTTATTTATTCGAAAGAAATATTAATTCACAATAAATAAATAAATAAATAAATGTACTAATAATAATTTAAATAGTAGTGGTAAGGATAATAATAACGACTTATATATCAATTTAAATAAATAATGTTAATCCTGTAATATGATAGGATGACAATGAAAAATTCCCTCTTAAGGTCTACCTGGTTGGAACACAGTTTTCCAGCCATTCCTGGTCCGCACTGTTGGCCTCAGTTGGCCCACATTCGGTCCACCTTAAATATTTCTGCTCTCGAGTTACAGTGTCACACATACACCGAGACGGGAGCGCGCGGCAGCGGCAGCAGCCCTGTCAAATCACTACGGGGGTGACGTACAGGCGGAGGACTTACATAAAAACCCTCCGAGGGCTTTTTTTAAACGCATAAATGTCACGATATTTTCGGTAAATCGGTGTGGAAGAACGGAAACGTCTGGATTATGAAAAGGTGCGATAGTTAGCCAACGTCTCGCGGGCGTTTGGAGCAACTAAAGTACACATAAGTAAGTTTTTCAGCTCAGACGCGCACGAGACGCAACAGAGGACTACGGGGATTTTACCGTCTTATTTTTCATACATTGTTTTTACGTTTTTTTTTAACCCCAAAGGGATGTAAATCAACCGATTTGGACCTGTTAACGTGTACATAAAGAACCGGGATAAAACCACTTGATTGTTTTTAGCCAACTGTGTTTGAATTCACCATGCTGCCGAACACGGCGCTTTACGCTGCGAAGAAACGGAAGAAGCCGGTCCAGAAAATGTGAGTAAACAAGCATAAACACACATAAATCACTGTACTGTTCCGGTAATATTCCCATCATGTCTCATAGTGCTCACTCTATGGCGCATAGGGCTGCTACATAATGCTTTTCTTGTACTTTCTGACCTTATGGCCTCTATGGTATGTCTTTAATACTCATATGATATTCCTGAAGGCATTCAGAGTGAGACTGCTGACCCTATTGTACTGTCTTCTGTACTTTTAATACTGTAATACTCAGCTTTTACACTAAATAGCAGTGCTAATACCGCAATTTCAATAAACCTTTTATTAGAAGTAAAACTCCTCCATTCAAATAATATTTAAGTCCAAGTATAATCAGGAAAATGTACTTACATTTCAAACTATGTAACCAGATGGGCTCTTTATAGATTATTATTGATGCAGTCACATGTAAGATGCATGTTAATGTTGTAGGTGGCTGCTATAGGGCTAATTTTATTCATTTTTATGCTTTATGGTGGTATAATTGCATGCATTCATTGTATTTCTCATAATAGATTTTTAAACTCCTTTTCTGCTAAATAGCTGGTGATTTAAGTCTATACTGCAGTGCAGTGAAAGTACAATATTTCTGTCTGAAATGTGGAGAACTAGAACTAGAAAGCATACAACTGGAACACAGTCCAGTACTTGAGTAAATGTACTTTCCACCTATGTGGATGTATTTGTTTCCTTATATTATTTCCAGAGAAGGTCATGCATTGAAGATGCAATTATTGCAGTAAATCTGTTTAATGCGGTATTTTATTACCTAAGCATTCATTGATCTCATATAGGTTAGAGTTGGTTCTTTTTTAGGTGGTTACAGCTGTGCAAACATCTCTGGAGAGTCAGTCAGTGTGCATTACAGCCTGTGTTACATGGTAATACGAGTGTAGTAGGTTATAACTTGTGCTCTGCGTTTTTCAATAGTAGCTACATTGTCCTGAATCCATAAAGTCTATTTTCCCTGCTGTGGTTATGCAATGTTGGCCAGCCAGACCGAGGTAATGTGGAGTGCTGAAGTCCAACAACATTGCAGGCCTATCCAGCATGGAAAAAAAGAAAACTGTTGCTTCAGTATTATTTAAATCTAATTATACCATCCGAGACAGCTGGGCTTCCCAGACTCATTTGTGTAAATGCCCTTAAACCGATAGGCACTCTTTAAAAAAAAAAATCTCCCTCAGTTTTTGAGTAGCTATATTGAATGTGTAGTTATTAATAATACTGAGTTTTTGTTTGAGTGTGCTCTGTAGGCGGGGAGGAAACCAGTACAGAGAATAATTCCCCGCAGCAGTGAAATCATCATACCACCTTTTGAATCTATTTTTGATTGAGCTGAATTTCTGCTTAAGCCGCATCTTGTTTTCTCCTGGATTCCCCCTCGAGAACCCCTTGAGGGCTCCAGACCACAACTTGAGAACCACTACTGCATACTGTAGCAGCAGAAAATCGTTCTTCAGGGTTGTGTGTACAGTAGGAATGTGCTTCTAATGTGGGGAGCTACATTTAATTTATAATTGTTAAAACATTCCTTTAATGGTTCTGTAAGGACCCCTTTGTTCATGTTTTCTCCAGCACTGATGATGATGTTTTTGAGTCTTTGCACCACTGTGCTGCATCAGAGATAATGTAAATCACAATTTCTCAGTTTCTCAGGACCTTTTAGAACCTTCAGGGATCTCTGGACCTAATTTTGGGAGCCAGTTCTTCCAGCAAATGGAGCAAATTAAGCCAGTGGTTCTCAAAGATCGTACCGTAACAGAACCCTTTTTGGCTCTATAATGAAACTTGAAACAGCTTGACAAGAAGCTATTGACTTGTACATAATGTGCTGTAAAAAACTTCTAAGGAGGATTACAAATGGCTGACTCTATTGACCCCTGATGTTAGAAGACTTTGGGAGGATGCAATGTGCTTGGTGCAAGACTAACCGTGGCTCAAATGGATCCTTCATGCTTGAAAATAGAGTTTATGTTCTCAAATGTTTCTTAACTTTCTCGCAATGGTGCTGTGAAGAGGCCTTTATTTAAGTGTTTTATGAACAACATCCAAATCTTGAGAAAAGCTGGATAATGCTGTAAAAAGGTTCTGTTAAGCACGGTACCGAGTAGACCTTGAATGGTGTGGTAAAAATGTTTTTTATTTCACCGTACTCAAACGTTCTTCCGGTGACCTTTGATAGTGCTGTCAAGAACAATGTACAAAAGTTCAGTATTTCATTTCTCTATGGATTTGTATTTTTCTGGTTTCAAAAGCACCACATACACGTGTTCTTCTTAGAACCCTTGTGGTAGTATAGCACCATGGGAACATAGGTCTTTTTAGGCTCTTTTTAGAACTATTGGAGAGGTTGCGCCAATAGGCTGCTATAGACCCTTAATGGTTCTGCAGAGAACCTTTAGAGAGACCCCACGTGTGGCCTCAGAAAACCTTTTGTGGTGCTATTAAGAACATTTTTTTTTTTTTTTTAAAGTTTTGTTATTATAGACCCTTTGTGGTGCTATAAAGAACCTTCTAGAAAGGTTCTGTGAAGCACAATGCATAACCCATTAATTATTGACCCTTTTTGGTGCTATTAAGAACCTTTTAGAGAAGTTCTGTCAAGCACAATGCTTAAATGGTTTATTATAGACCCTTTGTGTTGCTATAAAGAACCTTTTACAAAAGTTCTGCCAAGCACAATGCTTAAATAGTTCAGTATAGACCCTTTTTGGTGCTATAAAGAACTTTTAAGAAAGGTTCTGTCAAGCACAATGCTTAAATGGTTTATTTTAGACCCATTGTGATGCTATAAAGAACCTTTTCCGAAGATGTTCTCTTGGGCAACATGCTTGACTAGTTAAATCCTGTTGTAGCGCTGGAAAAAACAGAGGTTCTTGAAAGCACCAGGCTGAATTGGATTTTCTTAGACCCGTCGTGGTGCTATAAAGAACCCTTTCAGAACATAAGAGGGGCTGTGAGCCACACTGTCTTCCTCACAGTGATTTTACCAGTTTGTGATTTTTAACTTTAACAAGCCAGACGGGAGTGTTAACTGCTCCAAACAGAACCACAGGCCCGAGCAGAGAACCACGGCCAGAACCCTGCCAGAACCGTGGTTTCAGTGTGTGTGTGGTACTACCTGCATTAATCATAATCAGGACGTGGAGCGAGAGCACTCTCACGCGATGTTTCCACGAGGGAGGAGGGAGGGAGGGAGGATGGCGTAATCTGAGACTCGCTGTGTGTTTTTTTTTCTCCTCCTCCTCCTCTGACTGCCACAACATACTTTTTCCTGTCTTTCCTTCTGTCTCTCTGGGTGTTTTTTTGGTGGGTTGTTTCTTTCCTCCCTCCCTCAACACAAATTAACATAGTTGTGTGTCACGCAAACTTACATAACTTTGCCATGTTCGCTCGCCTTTGGTTTTTTAGGAAAAGTTACTCTCAGGGAGTTTATCTTTCTTTTCTTTTCTTTTTCTGTTTGGGAAATGTTGAGTGAGTTATGCGTGTATGAGAGAGAGAGACAGTTGAACCCACAGACAGACGGCTCTGGAGGTGCTGTTACAGCAGTCTACCCTCAGGCAGTTTACCTTTGTGTTTACACTACGTTGTAAATTTACTGTGATGACGGCCTCTGTGCGGGCAACAAACTCACATAACAAACACAGAGAAGTTGTTATAGTTTGATAGATGGCCAGAAGTATTCGGACACATGTACATTACAACCGTGTGCTTTTTGAACACGTTTCTGGGCATCGAACAGCCTCCACTCGTCTGGTTTCAGGCTTTCCACCAGTTGTTTGAGCCTCTCTGCAGGGATTTCAATTCACAAGAGCATTAGTGATGTTGGGCGATAAGTTGTTCATCTCAGAGGGTTTGGATGAGGTTAGGGATGGATCTGGTTCTAAACAATTTGTGGTCTTTTGTTTTTTGTTTCCCTCTTTCTGACTCTGCAGGTATCTGCAAAGGAAACGTACAGAAACGAATGCAAAGTATTGATTATGAGGATGACGTGACTGGAAGTTACATAGTAAAAACGTGGTGCAAGGAAGTTACTCCAACCTCATTCATAATTATTACCGCCACTAGAGGGCGTCAACAATTCCAATTGTAAACATCGGGACAGACCGGAGTGTCCTATGCATTGCACGTAGTTTGAAGGGCAGAAGTCGGGATATTTGTCTTATGACTTATCTTTAGAATGCAGATTTTACGTCATTGTCTACGACTGAAAAGCTGAAAGAAAGCAGTTATTTTTTACTCAATCTTCTTCCAGCTTCAGATTCAAAATTTAGATTTATGAAAATACTTTTAATCCCCATCCCAAGTGATCTGCACGTAACAAACTGTTTCTATTTGCAGAAATGTCATAGCATGCTGCAGCATCACTGGACAACATTAAATATAAAATCCTGATAGACACCCTACATGTTCGTATACAGATAAATATGACACAGAGGTGGATTTCCGCTTGGTCCCTCGACCCTTATTATGGTTTTAAAGTGCTGCAGACTTGATGAATTTGTGGAAAACACATAGACGAACACAAAAAGTCAGCATTTTTCCACCAGTGGTGCTGTGTTTTGCCATTAAAATGTGGATCATGCATGCACTTGTGCTTGTTTATATTCAGCGTTGGCCTGCAAGATGAATTCAAGTTGCAGAAACTGGAGCAACTGGAGCAAAACTCAGCAGGAATGAAACAGTCAGATGCTGTAGATGTTTTGTTTTGCTCAGAGGTCGTGCTGATTCGTTGCTGAGCGACTGTATCTCTTATGACTGACATGTGACGGACATCAGCCTCCCAGATTTCACTTCCCTGAACTTATGACACCGGGAAACATCAACACACAGCACTGTTGTGTTTTTATTTAGGCTTTTATTTTGTGGGTATTTCCTGTGTTTTGGTTGGTGAGGACGTCATTTCTTCAACATTTTGAATCTTTATAGACATTTTAAACATTTTGCGCTAACATATATCGCATTTTCTTACCTTTTTTCAACTGCATATTAGACCTCCAGATGAAACTTTTATCGAATTAGACATTTTTCAGTCTGTTCATCTCAATTTAGTATTATATTTATGTGGCAGCTATTACAAAATACAACATGATTTTGGCCAAAGTTTATTTTAAGGAGCCCCATTTAACAAGGCAATTAAAAGAGCTTTACGTAAGATTGAAAATGACGCATAAAGGAAAGTAGAAATGTGATTATGTGGATAAAGTGATCACAATGTTGAAATGATGAAATGGTATCGACTTTCCGATCCTGATACTCCTCTCATGCTCTTTTTTTCCCTGTATCATAACTCCAGCAGTGGAACAAACGCCAACATCGTATTTAGTTTCTATTGTTCTGCGAAGGTGTCGTTGCCCCGTCGGAGACAAAGTGCCTTTGTGTGAACGCAGGGGAGT
>CAFUXE010000733.1:196753-228277 GCA_903364295.1 Serranus cabrilla
CAAGTCCAACAAAACCCCACACTCTCTCTCTCTCTCACACACACACACACACTCATATAGATATATATACACGCCCCTTCCAGGGCTGATTCGGTAGATAAAACGAGAAGCAACAACACTGGCCGCTCATTGTTCTTGCAGGGAGTTGTGCCGTCAGGAATGCAGCGATAGCCATCGCGCCTCGATTTCAGATATGTCGTGTTCTGGAGTATTATTGGAAGCAGATGTCTTATTTACAGGAGGGAGGGAAAGGGGGCGCCTCGCCGGGTCCACATTTTACACATTTACAGTTACAGCTCAGACATTTAGCTCACAACCTTTCCCTTGACACACGTCATGCTTTAGAAAAAAAAAGACATGAAAGAAAAGGGGTTTACAGTTGGGAAAGTTTGTAGATGAGTTTTTAAGCTTCACCTCCATGTTTATTTTGGGCGTTTTTTCTAACACGCTGGTTGTTATGTTTAGTCTGAAACTGATATGTGTCACAGTGTAGTTCAGGCATGAGTTGCTCTGCCTGTTAACGTTATTTTTAGAGGCGTTTGTCTGAGAGCAGATAACCTGTGAAATTGAGCATCTGCTTATTAAAAAACGTCCCCCTCTGTCCCGCTCTCCTCGTATGTATGTAAATTCTCACCAAATGCAAAACAGTTTTTCACCTCCTCAGGCGAGTTTGACCGCAGGATTATTTATGTTTGTGTATGTTAGTCATGTGAGCCGCTCCGGTGCAGACAACAATGTTTGTTCTTGCCGTTGCATTACGTTATCATGCATGGCTGAAGTTACCGCTGCTGCTGCTTTGTACCTGTTGTGGAGGTCCAAGATATATGTAAAAAAAACAAACAAACCTCCAAAAAAAACCTTTGTGTCTGGGCGAAGCTCATTCTAACACCTCCAGGAACTGAGTCTAGATTCAGACTGCGTTTCTGCAGATGTTCCCCTAAAAAAGACAAGGTTCTCCTGTTCTCGGGTGATAATATAAAGGTAGAGGAAACACTGGTGCTACTACAGCAGTATGAGCCTAAAATGAATAGATATTAATGTGATTTAATTCAATAAAAGCGGGACTACACGTGTGAATTTATGCTTTATCAGGTCGGTCCATGATGACTTTGTATTTGATAACTTACTAAGACGCGAAAGTTACCCCATAAAAGATGGCAAGCGAACTTTTTTTCAAAAGGTTGTTTTCTGAATGGACTTTGGATCAGTTAGAGCTTTGCTGACTCAGCATTGTGCAAATCTTCAGACAGCTAACCTGTAAAATCCTTAACAATCTGCTGATAAAACGTTCCTCAGCGTCCAGCCAGTCTACTTTTTAGTATTTCTTTACCACTGTGGTTGTTGTAATTTATCTGAATGTAGCATATTTCACAACAGGGTGAAGCTTCAGGCGTGAGCGGGTTATTTTTTGTCACGTTTCTTCCTCTTCATTCTTGTTATCTTCGGTACTTTCTGATATCAGTTAAATTCAGTCTTATTTATGTGCAGTCCGAACATGAATTGTGTTGTCCCCTATTGGTGTGTTTAGATGCCGTCCTTTTGGAAGCAGTAAAATTATACTTTAGGATGAACGTTGGCAGGTAAAAGCTTAAAAATAAAATATCAGATGTTTAGATCGTGTTAATCTGAGTTTACAATTAAATAAGTCCAACCGAATCCAAAGCACTTTGGAGTTAGATGTTAGCTAACAGTTTCTGCGAAAACGTTACTTGACCCCTCATTTCTGTTTATATTTGAGGCACAAGATTACACATTAGCCTGACAGATATTTGCTGATAGGCACTCCTAAAAACTTGATTACTTCTTTTTTTAGCGCTGGAAGTTTCTCTGTCCTCAAACAAACCATTTCCACACTCCTGTTGGTTCGTTTCTTGCTGCTGTAGTTGATTACGGTGACACGTGGAGGTACCAGTAATGAGGAGGTGAAAAGGTCACAGTGCCTAGAAAGTACGCAATTCCGCAGGTGCACCACACACACACACACACACACACACACACACCCCTGTTGGCTTCACAATTGGCCTCACCTGACCTAAAAAATCCCCAGCGGAGTCATCAGCAGGAACATCTGAAGCTGATTTAAGTTGAGAGGCAACAGACACGCTGCTGCTCTGTGTGAGACCGACCTGAAACTGGAAGGTCGCAGGTTCTAGTCCCACACGACCAGATGCTCCAGGAACGTGTTCTTGAGCAACACGATCCGCTGAGATTGTAAGAAAGTTCAGTTTATTCATTTATGGCGAAAAAAAGCCATTGTGAAATATGGCTGTCTGAATCCCAGGCAGCTTTTCTTTGCTCCTGTTCTCACAGAGGCCTTTGTTTCTCATTGCAATATAAACAATATAAAAGTCCTGCAGCTCTGTGGAATCAGCACAATCATGGCTAGAAGTGGGAACAACTCCAAAATGTTTTTGTGTGCAGAATACCAAAGTTATAAAGACATAAGTTATAAAAAAAAAAGTCACAAGTGTTACCAGTGCAGGAGAAACCATGTTTGCTCCACATGTTTTACTTTTGAACTATTGACATTTTTTACAACCTCTCCCCTCTGCTCTGTGTAAACAGCCTGCAGTTCAGTTCATTTCTCAGATATTTGTTTATTTTTTGTCATATGACCTTTGTTCCCAGCTTAGTCATGTTTTACAGGATCTGGTTGGTGCAAATGCTTTTGTTTCGGACATATTTTAAAAGAGAGACAAAATTTTGGAATATTAAGAAAATGTTTGCGGAATAATATTCACTTAGAAAGGCAATTACGGTTATATTGAATAAAGCTGGAAAACAACTTAAATTGTATTTAACTGTCGTTTTGGTTGAAGAGAGACTTGGCTATTGGTTTAAAGAGTTATTGTGAAGGGGAAACATAGAAGTCAGATGCATCAAGATCTGGAAACTTCTATGTTTTTTTTTAGTTGAAAGCAGAAGTACAGACGACTTGTGATAGGAATCATCGAGCCGAATGTGTTTATCTATTCTGATGTCTTTTCAGCACTTAATTGTTCAATAGTCTGTCCAGTATTTTCTACATTAATCAACTAGTCTATTAAATACGAGAACATGGGGTAAAATGTTGGAAAAGGGATTTCCATATTAATTCCCAGAGAGTCACATTTTTTTTGTCCAGATAATAACTACCAAATATGAATTATCGTATTCATATTCAGCCCGAACAGTAATGGCACTGGTGTTATGAAAAAGACACAAGAATGCGTCTGTGTGTGTGTGTCAAATAGAAGAAAAGACAAACTTTAGAGGACAAAAATGTCCCCTAACAAATACTGTCTTCTTTAACCATCATCAGTCCTCATCATTCACTCATTTTCAATTTTGAACACTTTAAATGCTAGTTTGTTTCCATAATGTCACTGTTTTTAAATGGAAAATACACAAAAAATGTTCTGTATGATAAGTGCTGGGGTTTTTTTTTACTTTTAATTTATCAGTAAACCAAAGAAGTCTCTTAATTGTTATTTGTGCTGTTTTGGACATAAATGGGAATGAAAACTGATTTAAAAATCTGGGAAAAAAATGTCCTTATATGTGTAAAAAAAATCAACAAATTTAAGCAACACACTGACTCTCAAAACTTAAAAAAAACAACGATCAGATGTCAGACTGTGGTTAAAAACTGTAGGAATGTGAGCTCCATCAACCTGCTGTGGATAAAGTGACCCAGAAATGTGGGTGTAAATGAGAGCCGTGTCCAGCGGAGGTTTGAGGTGCTCCACAGCTTCACACCTTCTCTGGGAAACAGAAAAGCCCGTCTGTGCAGCGAGCGTCTGGTTCGAGTTACACATGAGAAGCGACCGGCGGTCACCAGAGTTCAGTTACAGATACAGAGCGGCTCTCTGCTGCGCTGCTCCGTCTGATGGACACACAGACAGACAGACAGACAGACAGACATAGACAATAACAGTATTATATATTTTTTTACTAACAATTTGTCTTCATCCTCTCAAATATGGAGTTTTTCCTGCTTTTCTCTGTTTTATACCTTATTAACTTCACATCTTTGGACAAGATAATGAAAGACATTGTACTTTGAGAAACTGTGATGGACTTTTTCCAATATTTTCCACGTTTTTTTTTTTTTTTTTACAGAACAAACCACTAATCGAGAAAATAATTAGCAGATTCATTTCTTATGAAAGTAATGGTTAGTTTACTGACCTATTTCCCAAAGAACCATTGGAGGAAAAATCGAATAAAGCTCAGACAGACTCTTTGCATTGACTGGTTAGCTGCATCTGAATTTGTTATCAGTTAAATTTGCAATTTTATTTTATTTTTTGGCAAATTATTTGAAAGGGAATGAATACCAGGATAAGTGATGTGGCTGCCAAAATAGTTCATTTTTGAGCTGGAATTAAAATAGACCTTATAAAGTGGTTTGTGTAACAATTGTTTAACATTATTATACATTTTACATAGAACAAATTCGTTGTCATCACTTCTACAAATGAAAAAAGAACAAATAACTAGTAGATTTGCATCAATCTACAGCCACAGAAACTGGGTATTTATTTACTAGCCATTTTTTTTTTTCGGTACAAACTAAAATAGTTTTGTGTGTCAGTGATCGTCCATTAATATTATCTCCAGTCCAGGTGAAAAGGTCAGTAGAAAGCTGCAACAACTTGATTCTTCTCAGTTTGAAGTTGTGTAAACACAAAGAGCCCTTTGAATCTCATGCAGGAAGAGAAACTCCACATTAGCTCTCACTCTCTGCGTCCCGACAGAGCAGAGCTGAACACACACAGGTGAGCTGACGATAAACAGGAACTGGTGACGTTAGGCTGCCGACCTGGTTCCCGTGGCAACAGTAGATGGAGCAGACAGCGTCTCTGGAGAGTCCAGGTGGTCCGGGCGCTGTTGTTTTCCACTCGGCGAAACCTTTTCATCCCGTGATGGAAAAACACGACAAAACAAAGATTAAGTGTCAAAATGTGGCACTTTTAATGCACATTTAATACTTTTGTATCACTGTTTAGATGCACAATGGGAAGGCTGAAAAATGACACAAGTAAAAATAAATAGATAAAAAAAAATAAAGAATACATTTAAAAAAAATCTCTATTTTTACATTTATTTCATTATTTATTTGGGTATTTCTTTATCTATTTATTTTTACATTTTCATTTATTTATTCAGTTATCCACATACAATTTTTACATTTGCAAATGTATTTTTTTTTATTTATAAATGTATTTTTATATTTATTTCTGCATATATTTATTCATTTAATTTTACATTATGACATTGTTGGGTGACAAAAGTCACAGAGATAAAAAAAAAAAGTATAAATAAATAAATAAGATTTGTAGAAAATGAATAAATACATGTAAAACAATAATACATAATAAATAAATGCATTTATAAATAAAGCATTGCATGTAGAAATGTATGAAAGATGCATAGAAAATAAATGTGGAAATAAAAAACTAAACACATGAAAAAATATTTTTTTTAAAAATACATAAATACCTACATAAATAATCAAATAAATGTAAAAATATAGAATTTTTTTTTGTTGCATAAAACACAATTATGACATCTCTATATACTGTCAGAAGTCTCAGTCCAAATAAGGAGCATATTTTAACCAAATCTCAAGAAAAATCTGAAACAGTATTTGGAAATAAATGCTATTTTTTTTTTGTTGTTTATTGGTTTATTATATTATTGTTTCCAGCTTCAGAGGTGAAGATATATACGACCGGCAAGTTGATTCACCTTTTGAATTTGCATACTAACAACTTGAACTCAAATGTATGCAAATGAGATCCACTGACTGCTGAACACATGAAGCACAAAGCTTGTTTGTAACACCTGTAATGAGTTTCTGTCCTTATTTCTCTATGATTGTCATGTGTAAAGTTCCTTTTTAACGCTGTGTCTTAACGCCGTCTTTCTCTGCATCCGTAGACCCAAACCTCCACCTCCCGATGGCGCCAAGTCCAACCCGTCCAAACGCCACCGCGACCGGCTCAACGGCGAGCTGGACAAGCTCACCAGCCTGCTGCCTTTCACCGAGGAGGTCAGGGCTCGGCTGGACAAGCTGTCGGTGCTCCGCCTCAGCGTCGGCTACCTGAAGGTCAAGAGCTTCTTCAACGGTGAGTGTCGAAACTCTCGTTTTCTAATGTCAGAAATACAGAAACCTTCAAGACATTCCTTACATCTTCATTTACATATTTAGAGAGGAAGTCCAATCACTCCAGGAAAAATGCACGTGTTTTTATATGAAATCATATACAACCTTATTTAGGGTTAAAGCCATAAATCTTCCAGAGAAAGCCAGAAAATACCTGCAATCAATCAGCATTAGTCATGTGACATGTAACAATGTTACAAAGGATTTATTTCCGTTTGAAACACAAGCTGCACTCGTTGTTTCCGCCTTGAGGCCAAATGGTTAAATGGTCGATCTTTTTCTTTTCGTTATTTGTAGTTTAACCGTCTGCAAACAGGGAAAAATATGTTTCTCGCAACGTATATTGAAAACCTCTTGTGTGTCATTTATTCAGACATGCAACTAAAAGTTGCAAATATCTTACAGTACTTAAACAAACTTTTTTCCCCATCTTTTTAGATTTCGTTTAGGTATATAAGAATATATTTGCACTCGAAACCAAACCTATGAAACACACTGTGAGTTAGAGAAAACTGTTTATTCTGAGCCGTTTTTTAACCCGGTTTATTCTCATTAAGTGCCCTAAACAGGACAGAAGCCTGGACCCAAACATCCTGCGTGTATTTATCCAAGATACCTTGATTTACAGTTAAAACTGGAAGTAGAGCATTTATTAAAATGGTTAAAGGGCAAATGTCTAGACTGCAATCGAATTCTTCCAGGCAACTCATGCATGAATTTTTATTCACACTATTGAAAGAAGCCTAATAGTTTATTCAGAAAAAGAAGGATCTGTTTTGTAAACTGTAAAATAAGGAGGAATGTTGCTCTCTGACACCTTTTACCGTCCAGTTCTGACCCGTTTCTGTCAGCTTGAAGCTCAGGGAGGTTATTTCAGTTTCCAGCAGCTTCCTCATATTGTTCTGCAGCGATCACATCCAGACAGCCCGAGAGACGGCGGTCCTATTTACAGTAAAGGGCGGCGGGGGGCTCGGAGGCTATATCAGTGCAGGACTGTGAAACCGTATATTTGGAGCTGACCTCGTCTTCAAGAGGAGGTGTGAAGTGAAAGGAAAAGAGGCGAGTCAGCCGCGCACCTGCTCAGCGCTGCGGGCTGAAACGCTCATGAGCACATGTGTGTTCAGAGTGTGTGAACGCGCGGCGAGCAAATACCAGACGGTACACACGTTCTGTGTGTTTCTACAAAAGCCTGCGGGGGAAATATTAAAGATTATCTAACAGCTATTAAGTAAAAAATGCCCAAAAAATTGTCTGGCTGCATGATCTCAAAATAAGCATTCAGTGTTATTTTTCTGTTTTTCGCTAAAGGAAACCGAAAAAAAAATGTATAAAAGAAGCAAAACAGGAGAAGTTAAGAAGTTGGAGGTTAACGTCTTCACAAAAATTAAGAATCAAGGCTAATATAAAAGCACAATCTTTACATTAAATTGGGATTTTGGAGACTGATACAGATTAAGAGAGGGAAAAACATTCACCAATTAACAAAAAAAAAGACCCTTTTCTGTGTCGATCTACACTCATTTTGCATTAACATGACTATACAAAATGCTACTTTTTCAAGCAAATAACTCCAGTAAAGAAAATTTAACATTTTGCACATCACTGTCCTTCATATCACCCAATTTTAGACGTGAAAATCGAGAAACTAAATAGCTCTAAAATGTCTAAAACAAACACACTATTGATGTAATCAAAACTGTTGCATTCATGCATGTTTGAGATAAATAGGAAAGTTAAGCGTCTCATCATTTTAACAAAAGCAGAAGCAGTAAACACGGTAATCAGAGAACAGGAACGTCGAGTGAGGAGGTGATATATCACCAATCATGAGTGCTGGAATAATAAAACTGCTCCACTTTATTGGCTTGAAATTAAGGCCTTCGTTGCTGGAATCAATGGGAGTTTTTGTTCCTGAACTCGCTGCAAAGCGAGCCAGAAATCTCAATCAATGAGTCACTGGCGCTGACTAACAGCCCCATCAACCCCCCTGCAGGCGTGTTACGGTCCACGGTAAAGAAACTGACTTAATACGTGTGTATCTGCAGAAACAGCGCGTTCTTAAGTGCTCTCATCAAAAACAACGCCGAGGTTCAGTCTTCTCGTTCCAGCAGCCGTGACCTGTTGCCAAAGAAAAGCCTGTTGCTTTGGAATCATCAATTATTTGGCAGCGACGGTCACTTAGCAGCCGGCGGAACAAATGCGTTTGGAGGCAGCAGCCGGGAGTCTGGTTTCTCTCAAACGACTCCGTCGGAGCGCGGCAGGGATGTGGGTTCTCGCGGCTTCACTCGGCGCTTTAAAGAAGATCAGACGGGAGTTTGCATGAGATGCATTTTCTTGTTTTTATTTCCTAATTGAATCTATTAGAGGTTTGGACTGTTGAAGACACTTGAAGATGTCATCTTGGCTTTTGAGATGCCAGGATTACTAGTACATTATTTAAACAAAGGTCGGCTTATCTGGATTCTATAACAAAATTAAAGAGACAATTAAAAACCTCGATTTAACCTCTCGAGCATCATAAAAAACGCATTTAAAGCCAGACACACGCTGTAAAAAGTGCAGTAAAGTGACTCAAATTGAAGCCTTTTAGTTGGATCAAAATCTGTAAGTAGATGTCAGCTTACTGTCAAAATCCACTGAAGAAATAAGTACAAATGTATTAAATTTCAACACTATTTCTTGTGAGTTTTCACAATAAAGTGCAGGGAATATTTAAAATCCCACATCTTAGATATTCAACACCTCCTGTTCTCTTTCTTTCTCTTGTTCAGTGAGACGAGTGAGCTTGAGCTCATTTTTCAAATATTGTCGGCCCAAATTTTCATTTAAGCTACTTTAAGGAACTTTTGTTGAAATGAATGTATTTGGATTCTGGCGGATGGATTATTGGGCTCTTGGATTGTTTCTTTTCTGTGACTTCAGTTTGAGTTTGAGGTCGTTTGCACACATAAAGTCTGCTGTGATTCAGTGGTGAATTTGCAACACTTGCATTTTTTCATTTGGTTTGGTTTGCTATTAATCGCACCGAGCATTTTAACACTTTTTTAAAGCAAGTTGTGGATTTTAATGTATTGTGGCGGAGTGTTTTCACTTTTAGACTATGTTTTTGTGTGTGTGTCATATTTGGATAACGGCCTTCACCTCAGCGTTAGACCACATCTATCCACGAGACATTTTACAAGCCTGCTACTATCTTCCAATTTTTCGCCCAAATATAACCCAGAATTCTCTGTGTTTTAGCTTCCTTCCTTTGGTTTTGGACCTCCTGTTGGAGTTCTGATTGCTGTCTCTCGTCTTGTCTCTCCCCCTGTGTGTTAACGAGGTTTTGGGTCTCACACAGCGTCTGTTTGAATCTCACATCTTAGTAAAGACAGACGGAGGAGGAGAAGAGAAATGTGACAAACTAGAGTCAAGCTCAGACATTTGAGAGGAGATACTTTAAATGAAAACATATTTCAAACAAATTCTAGTAAGTAAACGTTTAATTGGCTTAATTGGCGTCATTTTGTCCAGGATATCTGGATATCTATGAATGATCATATTTAATATCGCCCTGTAGATCACATGATCACAGTGATAACAACTTGATTTGTAAGCATCATATTCAGAACACACACACATACGGAGACGTCCGCCCCCAGCTCCACCTCCGCTCATGTCTTGGCCGCTGATCCGTCACCTTCCCTCCCTCCCTCCCGCCGAGCCACACCCATTTCCTGTGGCGGCCCCTGCAGCACCTCGGGGCCCCTTTTCCTTCAACTGTTCAGCCTTTTCCTCCTCTGCTCCTACGTCTGAAGTTCACAGCTCCTTCGGCCCCCCTCCTCCCCCTCAAACAAACGCTGCAGGACTCCAGTTTGTTGTTACAGCGGGGAGGCCTGTTCGCACGGCAGGCCTGCACCGGGACAACTCAGGGCTTTATGCATTCATGAAAGTCTCCCAAGGTCCCCCAATTTCACTTCTTCTCCCCTGCTTCAAAGGGCTTCCAGTGCATGCATCAGGCTGCATTGTGGTGCATGTGATTATCCACATTTGAGGCTTGTTTGTAATGTATTTTAAAAGTCCTCATTACCGCGGCTTCTGAGGTTATTCATCATGTAATGACACGTTTGTTTGTCCACCTTCAGATGAATCCTGAGAGAAATATTTGCTCTGTTTGCTTTACCAGAACCAGTTGTCCCTTCATTTTTGGTCCCTCTTTATCATTCCTGATTATCTTTAATAGTCTCATTAGCACAAAAAGCTGCTCCTGAGCTTATTTTTATTCTATTAAGGTAAACGACTTGTAGGTGTGTTAAAAGACTTGCAGGTTCTACACGGTGCAGGTCCAGCCTAATCATTTTAATAATAATAATGACTCTCTGTCCATTATTTCTCCCTCTGTGTCTTTTTCTCCTGCTCTCTAATTGTGATTATAAATCCTTCTTGTATAAGCAGCTTTTAAAACATTAAACATCAAAGTTTATAAAGCACTTAAACAGTCAAATAAAAAAGCAGACATCAGAGTCAGGAAATGATTGAAAGCGGAGAGAGAGATAGGCAGATAAAAGCTGGCGGACGAGGGCAAAAATAATAGTGAAAACAATAAAATAAGAGACATCATGTAACGGCACGTCCATAAAATTAGGTTTCACAAGGTGATTTCAAAAGGTAATGCTGGTACTGACACAGCACAGCTGCTCAAGTCAAGATCAGACTGTTTTCTTTCACTCGAGGCAGCCAGAGCTTAAAATAACTGTAGTGCAGCTTTAATACGCAAAACACAACATTGAGGGAAAACAGAGACAGTGTGAGGTTAATGATGAGGTTAGTTTGGTAATGTTGTCGTGTTTTCACGTCATAGTAACAACATTGTTGGTGAAATTATTTTAATTACCATTCCTGACTGAGACGTAGTCTCATTCCAAACCCAAAAGATATTCAATTTACAATGATAAAAAATGGATAAAAGCTGTAAATCCTCGAATTTTACAAGCTTTTCATAAATTCACCTAATCGATGAATCCTTTTACTGCTGTCTGTTTGTTGTGGTTAGCGTTCCAACTTCCCGCCTTTTTATCTTCTTATCTTCTTTCGGAGGCTGTAGCTTTATTTCAGGGATATACTGAAGATAGTTTGTATTCTGGGGCCACGAAACAGGCTTTGAATTACATCATTCGGCCATCACTGGAAAAGGTGGGACTCTTGTGGATTTCTTCAAGTTCATTGCGGTAAAGAGCATTTCTTGAATCTCGACCTCGCTGTATAAAATGAGCTGCTGTGACCTCTTGGATAATCACAGCCTCATGAAACTTTACAACCACAAACTAGAGACCCAGAACATTCATGGATGGATGAGTTTTAATGGGGTTTCTCAGCAGTTTAGAGAACACAAGTGTTCGTCATCCAGTCGCTGATCAGACATCTCCAAAGTTTTTGAAACCAAATCACAGCATGGATTTTTCTGTGTTGTTGTTTTCTGTCCTCGTCTTTTCTGTAGATATGGAAATAACGAATGTACCAGGTACAGCGGACTGAACTTGGTACTTTTAAGGGTACCGAAAAACCGGTATTACAGAGTACCAATTTCGAGGTCTTTCGAGGTCGCGCTAACTTTGACTGACTTTTAAAATAAAGTTGGTCATATTGTGTAAAATCATATTGCGACAGGACAGGAAGTGGCTTTGATATTCTTAGCCCCCGAGACGAGACTGAGCTTTTCCAACGCTGGCATCTGGGAAAGAAAAGGCACATTTTCCTTGCAGAAGTACAACACGTGGACAAAGGCCAAATTTAGATGTTGATTCACAGTTTTTCGCTCAAACAATGGTCTAAAAAAAACTGTAAGTATTGGATAGTGGCGGGGAAAGAAAGCACCGCACCTTCACCGCTTTTGTCATTCCCCAAATCTCAGACATGAAGATCTCCTTTGTTGGCGCTGCTCGGTGCTGCTGTGTGTGGCCTCTGTGCAGGCCAGACGCTGATGCCAGCAGGAGTTTCTCAATTAGATTATTCTTCATGAGGAATTCGGACCAACCACAAGACCTCCGGGGCTGAGAAAGCCTGGTGTTTGCCAACAAAGACATGCATCCTCTGCTGTCATTTCAACACAGGCCAACCTTTCTATCTGCCGTGATAAAGGCGCGTAAAAGAGAACAATGGGACCTGGAAATGGATTGATACTTTATGTTGATGATTTATGTTTTTAGCAAAGAAACAGAGGAGTTTTTTTTGTATCAAGACACACTGACAAACATTGCAGTATCAGTTGAATAGTTTAGATTCTGATCTGAAGCAGGAACCATCACATCGAATTATAGAGTCTGAGCACATTCAGTCCGTCTGTCAGACATAGAGACGGTCACAGTTTCACAAACAGACTGAGCGTCTGCGGCCTCGCTCAATCCCTCATTGTGACCGCGGCGTCACAAAACAAACCAGTCAGACTGTGTCTGATGGTGGATTTCCCAGAATGCCTCTGAGTGAACAGAGATGACCCAGGAGTGTAAAGGCTCATGGGAAGGCCGGGCCGGCGCGTCTCTGCAGCAGGATGTGGCTGAGAAAGGAACGCTCTGTGTCCCGTCCTCGCGTCCCCGTCTCTCCCGAGCCGCAGGACGGGGGCCGAAGGGCCGATGGGAAACGCCCGGGGGTTCGATCCCATGGCCGTCACTCACAACGCGGCCATTGTTCAACACTGTGAACGTTTTCTGAACCAGACCTCCCTCATCTTCAGACACCGTTCTGTCTCATCCTCAGCGTCCGTCTCCGTCTCTCCTCTTTTGTTTCTTTCTTCCGCTTCTGCCTCCATTTGTCTAAAATGACCACATGCATGCTGTTTCGTCTGCCGCTCCATAATTGTTCATACATGCAGTATAAAGACAAACAGCAACTGCGTGGATGTGTTACTGAACAGACAAAACCTCTGTTGAAATGGCTATTAATGTTTCTAATTGGAATATCATTCAAAATACCATAAAGAGACACAAAATAAGTACAGAGAGGCACAAAAGTAGAGACACAAGTCAAGAGTCAAAACAGCTACAGAAACAGAAAAATAAAGGAACACAACACTACTCCAATAACACAAAGAGATGCAAAACTGCTGCAAAATGAGGCAAAACTGCCTCAGACAGATATATAATCTCCACAGAAATAATGACACGTTAAAATGACACAAATGATGGATACAAAACATCCACCGAGAGACACAAATTCAATAAAGAGACGCAAAAGAACAACAGAGACAACAGAGAAAGCCAAAGAGACACAAAATCACCATAAAAACCAGTACAAAGAGACGCAAAATCACCATAAAAACCAGTACAAAGAGACGCAAAATCACCATAAAAAGACACCAAATCTAAGCTAAGTACATCAGAAGTCATGAAAACATTTTAATTTATCCATTTGGAAGAAAAAGTGCAGGAATCTGGTTGTCTGGTGTCAATATGTAATTTTAAAAAAAAAAGACAATACTGCTTTCTTTTGTCAAATCTCTCTTTCTTTGTGCTGCATCATTTGCGTGGGAGGACGTGTTGACTTGGCATACAGTGCATAAAAAAAAAACCGGAGCTCGCCGGCGAGGCCGCGGTCATGACAGGTGTGAGAGTCGAGGATGACGTATTTCACGAGAAATGAGAAAACAGCCGCTGCACTGCCTGCACTTGCCGATAAAAGAATAAGAAATGCTGAAAGTGAGACAAAGAAGCCCATGTTTGTTTCTGATGAGGGTACTGTGTGTGTGTGTGTGTGTGTGTGTGGATGGTTTCCCTCATCGTGCTGCTGATGAGGCCCCTGCAGAGGAGAATTCTGGCTGTGCAGAGCCGTAATTTGTGGTCTTATAATAGCTCGGCTGCACTTCCCTCCTCCGCCGGGCCTCAGGAAGCACACACACACACACTCACATACGTGAATGTATACACACTTTTTTTTCTTTGTTACACATTCAGTATTTTCTTGCACGGCCCCCCCCTCATCCTCCATGCGTTTTCCAGATGTGTTTCCAGTCGGACAGTTTCAGGCCTCAGACAATATTCCCAGCAGATTAAAGCTGCGAGAGCTCGTGGAGCTTCCTGTCTCTGACCCCTGTGACCCCTGTGACCCCCGGCTCCACCTCTGACCGCTC
The DNA here is from genome assembly GCA_903364295.1 of Serranus cabrilla. NCBI lineage: Eukaryota > Metazoa > Chordata > Actinopteri > Perciformes > Serranidae > Serranus > Serranus cabrilla. The sequence goes on from CAFUXE010000733.1 coordinate 211,006, forward strand.
TCATGGTCCAGGACGGAGGTGGGTCAGGGGGTCGCCGTCCTGTAAGGGGGTAACAGCATTTACAGGACAATCTGAAGTCCAGATCCTACAAGCTCTATGAAAAACAAACAAGCATGTGCGTGGAAAATGTTTTGCCGACTTTTATTATTGTTTTTTCTTTTAAATCAAATTGACGTCACTGTTATAGGTGGTTAAACTGGGGCTGAAACTATTTTAGTCTTTTATTCAGTAAATCACAAATAATAAAAAAAAATATATATATATATTTATTTGACATAAATAAAAAAAAAAGTGCCCACAAGTGTTACCAATATTGGAAAAATTAGGACTCCACATGCTTTATATATTAAAATAATTTTAGACTGATTCATTTATGGCCTCAAAATGTCATAAAGTCGCAACATATGTCGATTTTGATTAAATATCACCACGTCAAGCTATTTATTTCTGATGGAAGGCTGAAAAAATATTGAAAGATTATGACTTTTATTATTCTTAAAGTTTCTGTAATCATTCACAGGATTTAGTAGCTTGTTTCTGTCCAACAGAAAGGCGGCAAAATAGAAAAAACACAAAAATCAGTTTTCTGAATTGCTGTTAACTGAAGAGTGCAAATTCAGTGCATGCACAATGAAAAACAGTGCTTTTTATTTACAATATATTTTTACCCTTAAACCTAAAAAAACGTTTAAGTAAAAACAGTCCTATGTAGTTTAGGTGTGAGATATATTTGCAACAGGGATGACAACTTGGAAGTGAAAGTGTTTTAATTATCTGCAGCCAAACTAGTAAAATAGTTTATGAGACAGGATTCCTGGGAGTGTCCACTCCGTCTTCTGCTTTCTGTTTCTTCTCCTGCTGTTTGAGTGACAGCTCTGATACGAGGCGCCGACAGACACGGCCCCGGTGTTGGCGTTCCCTGTTGCGGGAGTCGCTGAGGTTTTTGCACACGGCGACAGTGTCCATGTAAAACAAAGAGAAAGAGAACAACCTCTGAGCGGTTCGGGTAGGTCCTGCTGCAGATTCACAGTTTGGCAGGACTCCCGAGTCGGCTAACCGCCGTCAGGAAACAGATGCCTGGTTTAACTGCGCTGTGGAACCTGCCTGTGTCCTGAGGCAAAACGAGGCCAACCGAAGAGCTGCTGCGGGGCCAAATCAAGGCTCAGAGCAGGATCCATGCTGGTTATGGAGCTCCTGGAATAGTCTGGACTTTTAGAGATGCATTGCAATCAGGTCATAGGTCAGACAGACGATTGCTCTGCTGGTAAACGTTTTGGAAAGTCATGAATAAACTGGATTTTGGACAACTGCCATGTTGCTCCTGTATTATGGGTTTGGCCCCAATATTATCTTTTTAAATAAACTGTCGCTCTGTTTCTTTTTACTGCCTCTTCTTCTCTTCTCTTGAATGAAAAACAAGTTCAGTTAGCTCTGTGAGAAATATTCAAGACTAAGACCAATGCATTCGACTGCTGAAAGTCAATGAATTAATGAAGCAATCAATTACTTTTAACCAAAACCTTTAATAATTGATCAGTCATTGAGATCTCATTTCATTGAGCTGCTCTTCAACATTCAGTATGTTTGCTTATGACGTTTTTCGGCTGTTGTGTTAGATGCTCGATAGTGCTTTTGTTTTTATTTCACATTGATTGGTCCTTTTTTATAGGTGAAGTTGAGGGTGAAGGAAAGAGAGAAAACTGGTTTGTTTCAGTGGAGTCAGTGCATCAAAATTTCTATTGGCAGTGGAGACAAAGTCCAACAGAGAGATCCTTTTTGCTTTGCATTGCAACAAACCGGTTCTGTCAACGCAGAATGAGGCAGACAAGAACAGAATGGAAAAGAAAATAGGAGCGGAGAATAGAGCGCAGAAGACGGGAAGAAAGATGAAGCAACAAGGTGACAGATGAGCCGATCACGTCTTCGCTATCAATGATTTAATGTGTTGGGTTTGTGGTAACAAAGAGGAATGTCTTTGTTTGGGAGTGAGTCCTGGGATCGGTCCTGGACTGAGTCCTGGAGGAGGTCCTGGAGGAGGTCCTGGGACGTCTCTAGTGTGTCCAGTGTGATAACATCGGACCTGCAGACCCTCTGCATGGAGGATCACAGTCAAAACACAGCAGACAGGCGCTCGTGTAGAAACCTGCCCAGGCATCTGGGGAAGACCAGAGTGTGTGTTTGTGTATGTGTGTGTGTGCGTGTGTGTGTGTGTGTGACTTACTGCAGCAACATGCTGGCACTGAGTTAGACCTTTTTACTTTTACCTGTTGTATTCTACCTGCCTGTCTTTGTCCCCTGATCTACATTCTTCTTCTTCTACACATTTGATTTATGTACCTTCTTCTTCTTCTTTTTTGTGTTACCGTACACTGGCTCAGTCGGGTTGGGCGATCATTTCTATTTCGATATTGTCAAATCATGGTTACTCATAACTGAAACAGTCGATCCGTGTGGTGGGAGTTGAGTTGTGGACTAAACTGTTGATGGGAGGATTAAGACATTTCTGATCAAATATTTTTATTACTTTCATAGTAACATTCTTAGTCATATTAGTTGTTTTTACTACATAATTAATTCCCTGTTTACAATATTTTAACCCCTTTGAAGCCCAAAACCTGCCAGCGGATTTTTTTTTTAAATATAGCCCCAAAAATTCACCATATATCATAGAAAGAGGCATTATCGTCTGATTTTCAACTTTCCTACAGTTTTTAATTTGGATTAAATATTTTGAATAATCATCTTCGGCGTGGTTTGGCTTTTGATAGGATTTAGTTATTTGTTGCTGACACAGTCGTTGGTCGCACATGATTCACTCAAGGACTGCTGGAAATGTGACAATCTCATGATTATTTCAGTTTTTACAGTTTGAGCAATGGCTTAATTTTTGTGATTTAATTCAAGAAAATATGCCCTTTAAACCTGCTTAATTCTGCCCACAGCTCCAAGGAACTATGGGTAATGGAGTCAGAAAAGCCAAACCAGTTTCCCAGCAGTGTTTGAAACAATAACCAGCTTATGTGAGACTGTTTCATAACAAGCTGTTTTAGTTTTAAAATCATAACTGACTACAGGAATAACTGTGGATGTAAACAGTAGCTACTGCTGTATATTTCATCACAGCAGAGAGTTTTAGCAAACATCTTCACATCCTACACAGTCCAGCTCTCTGTGTGGCAGCGCGCCAGCCATCACTAATCAATGGCACATGCCCGACTCTTTTCATCACAGTATCCTCCTCTGCTATCAGTGACATCATCAGTTACTGGTAGGCACACTTTGTTTTCGTGCCACGATGTTGTTTCTGTGCCCAGCTCTCTTACTCTCATGCCGACAACAATCATAAAACTGGCAAACAATCAAACGACCCCATCTCTTTCATCTGTGTGACTAAACACTCGCTCACTTGTTTTTTTTCCCACAATCCTCAGCTCCTTTTTCTGCGTCCAGCACCTGACAGGTCGGCTTTAGATTAAGGAGTAGAAGTGAAATCTGGTTTTGTTTTTGTTTATATGTTTTACTCAGGTGTGCTCCACTGATCCTCGTCGAGATTTTTATCTCCACTATGCAAATTTTGGATTTGCGTCGCCGTCTCGCTCAGCTGTCCTCACAGACATTCACAGTAACAGCCCGACAATAAGTCATGATAGAAAGAAAACTGACTATTGTTTACATGTTTCAACACGGGCAAACAACTGTCAGTCACTGATCAACACACCCTCAGTCTGACAGGAGGAGCTCATTAGTGAATGAAAACATGCTTCACTGTAATGTTGAATTCACCCATTTAAGTCAGGAGCTGCTGCGCCACGAATCCTGCTTTAAAAAATGGTCAAAGTTATAAAATCTTGTTCTTACAGTTGGATGTTTTAGCTTTACTGGATGATGTCTGCAAAAGAGAAGCTTGTTTTCATATTCATCTGACTTTTTCTTATCAAGTAATTAGTTATGTTTAGGCCTTTTTCTTTAATTGGTGGCTGCGTGCGACTCCAACACAACTAATACGCTACACTTATTACATTTAATGAATGTAAATGCGAAACATTTAACACACTGAGCAGGAGAGAGAAAAGTTATCGCTAGCTGCTGAGCTAAGTAGCTAACATAACTGATAAATGTATAAACAGATGAGATTAGCGATAAAGTTGCTACAAGAAGGAGAGAAAACTAGCACAGGTGTATATAAAGCGGACAGTCATCCGCATAAAGGTGTAACTTTAACAGTAAACTGTATTTAGTGATGTGCACTTTACATTGTGGCAGATAAGAAACATTTCTGTATGTTGCCGTCATAGTTTGTCAGAATCAGAAGAAGAGAATCAGAATCTCTTTATTGTCATTATCCAAGTTCAAATATTGAAGTTGAAGCTTTCAAAATCAATGCAATTTCTACAGGAAAAACAAACTAAACTAAATAAGTTAAAAGTTCTAAAACACCAATATTGTATGATCAGTAGATAAATAAATACATTACATTGAATGTGTTATGCTTTCCATGTTTTATTTTGTAGTAAGTACTCTTATTTGTTACTTTCAATAAAGAGTAACTTAGTAAAGGTATTTGTAATGACGTAGAAGCAGCAGATGCCTATTTAATAATTGGAAATTATACTTTTTTGTTGCTGAAAAACACATTAGACACATTATTGTTCCAAGCTATTTGTATATGTGTCGCAGTACCACAGAAGGGGATCTTTAAATACATTTTAATTTTAACTTCTCAGCTTTTGAGAGCTTGAAACTCAACTGACGAGCCCATTTTTTAGCAGAGGTCACAGCATGAATGAAGCCAAGCAGTTTGATCGGTTTGACGGCTTCTTTTGTGTGTGTGTTTACACGCGCAACAGAGACAGTTTTCATTGAAAGTAACAACCCTCAAACCACAGAGCCCTCTTTACCAAAAATCCTCCACATACGGAAACCCAAGAGGCCTTCTGTCCTCTCTGTAAGACAGGAAAACCTTATTTCCCGAGCACATTTTACACACATTGTAGTTAAAAGTGATCCACAGAAGACATTGCGGTTAAAGCATCAAGACTGGATGACATGAAATGAATAAAATGGCAGAATTACAAAGAAAAACAGTCAAGAAATAAAACAGCAGGAGGAGTAAAGAATAACACTTTTAGGCCAGAGTTTAATGAAAAGCAGCGTGTTGAGATCGAAGTCTGCTTTTGTCCAGGCAAGCAGCTCCACGTGCTTCTCAGTTAATCGGGGGAAACCTGTAAAACACGTTGACTAATCTCTCCTGTGTGTCTTACAGGAAGTAATGTTTGTCAGAGGAAGTCAGGGTGGGAGGAAGCGCCTGGGGCGAAGCCGTGGTGCAGAGAAAGGTGTCTGCTAACCTCTGATCTAGCCACAGTCGAGGCCAAACGGGGCTGAACAGGGCGAGGATTAGCCCAAAAGACAGGCATTGTCTTTTTTTAAAAAAACCTACAGGACATGATGTGCTTCATGTGTCTGGTTTTTATGTGGCGTTCTTCTGCGCACCGGAAAACACAGAACTTATAGTTTGATCAAAACACAGAGCAAAGATCAGGCCACAAGCGCCAGAGCCAAAAAACAAAACATTTGGGATCAGCTTGCACTCTGAAAAGCTCCAAGAGTCTGCAGGATTTCTCTCCAATCCAACATGACAGCAGCTGATTCCAATCTTCAGCACAGCTTCAGCAGCTCATTAATGAAACGAGCCTCCGGCTGTGCTGATTTGATGGAGGGAAAACCATCCCTGATGCATGGAGCTTGATTTATTTACATTTTCTGTTGCAGTTATAGTTGGAACAAGGAAAACAATTATCTTCTTCTTAGGAGAAGAGAAAAATCTCTTATGGGGACATTTTGTACCATTTACTAGTTTCTTATCAATCACAAACATTCTGTAAAATGACATTGTGTCTATTTTTTGTAAGAAAGTCAACGGTCAAAAACGAACACCAACAGTTTTAGCAGAAACGTATGCATTGTTATGATTCATGAACCTTCTCAGAATTGGAACAGATGCATCAGACAGCGGACGGCTCATACTTAGATCTTTAGATCTTTTAGAGGAAGCTGTGAACACATCGAGTCATCTAGTGACTAAATTGGTGACTAATTTCAGCAGAAGATGCTTCCAGACACAATCACATCACAAGTTTGCTTGGCAATTATTAATCAGAGCTGAACTGGAGAACAAATAATAGCAGCTGACATAGTGATTGTTTCAAAGTAAAACTAAAACTGGATTATTATGACGTTTTGGAGTTTTTGAAGTTGGGAAAAGTTGGTTGTGGTTAGTTATTTCCAAAGTATTATTCAGTCTTTTTTAATGGATGTCGCCATGGTGATGATGGGTCATGGTCACTTTGCATTTGCGTGCGTCACAAAATAGACTAGAACACGAAACTATAGACAAGTGTTGTGTGTCCAGACTGCTAACCTCAGATTAGACTTTAACCCCGTTGGTGCAACCGAGCAAGATTAAAAATGTTGGTTGTTCCTGTCAGTGGTGGAAAAAGTATTCAAATCCAAAAGTAAAAACACTTGTTAAGCAGAATAACCCCACTAACACTGTTCTATATTTGTTTGTATTGATCCATTTATGTAGGCAGCATTTCAATTTTTGTCAAAATAGGCTCACTTTAACTACTTAATATGCTGTTTAATATGAGGTTTAATTAAAAGTAACTTAAGCTGCCAGCTTAATGTAGTAACTGGAGTAAAAAGTACAATCTTTTCCTGAAAATGTATTGGAGTAGAAGTATAAAGTTACATAAAAATGTACCTCAAAATTGTACGTAGGTACAGTACTTGAGTTACTTAGTTACGTCCCCCCACTGGCTCCTGTACCTGTAAGTGAAAGAAACTGGTAGAGTAAAAAGTCTTAGAGTTAAATAACAAATATAGCTGCTGTTTTGCATGAAACACGACCAAAATAATTTTTAGATTAACAAAAAACTGTTGCAGATAATATTCTCTTGATCTTGTTGTATTAATCATTGCAGCTGTCTTAGATTTAAACTTTCAAGCCGAGATGGACGAGTCGTCTGTGAAGTGCTCAGAAAAAAACACATTAACATCTATATTTCCATGACAGCTGATGCTGATGAAGATCATGAGCTGTAGAACAGATTGTCGACCAGAAGATAAATATTTCTGAGTGCTGAAAAACCAATCAAGGTCCTGTTCAAGTCCTGCAGTTTCAAGCTAAACAGTGTTCTTCTTCTACCTCGTTTTAAAGGAGTGTTTATATAGCAGACATTTCCAGAGTCAGGATACAGTTACTGAGCTGTCATGATCTCATTTTCCTCAGAGGAACAAGCTGCTTCCTGACTTCACTTCCCCTTTATCGACCCAAATGTGTCGGTCAAAGTTAGCGTCTCCTTTCGTTAGATAATCGCGAGCTGTTGATGGATGTGCCGTTTATATAACGAGGAGCTGCAGCCAGCGCTTTGATTGGTCCGAGACGCCTTCCAACTATGACCAAAATTCATGTAATGACAATTGTGGAGCTCGTTATCGATCTTGCTTTTTGTAATGTTTTTTTTGTTGCTCCGGGGGAAACTTTTCAGCCAGTACACATGATGTCAGACGACCTCTGCGGATGTTTTTAATTAAGATGACTTTGATCAACCAGAAATCATCGTCTTAGATATAATCTCCGTAAAATATTGATGTATTTCTTTCCTTTAAGTGCTCCATCTTGAACCCGTTTAAATGATTGCTGCTTGTCATTTTTAAAGCTTTTACATCAGAACCAGAATCGGTTTAATAAACGTGCAATATCACAACGATGTTGTCACCGCTTACGGGTCTAATCTTCGATACAGTTATTCAACTTTATGTCGAGCACATTGCACTCAATGCAGTACACGTCATTGCGTATGAGCAGACATATTTTCAGCCTTGTTTGAAGTTGATTTATAAGCATGGGGAAAACATGTCTTTTATTCAGTGAAGGACTTACTGACTTTTCATTTTCTCAGGCTTTGTAGAGGGTGTAGCATCGGGGGTTTTTTTACGAAAAGGACTTTGGAGATAAAGAGCAGATGAGCTGTTTCATTGAGCTCCTGAATACATTGTTGTTTTTGTGATTTGTTGTCAGAAAACACTGAAAAATACCAATTACAGCCTTCTGAAAACCAGAGACTGGTCTCCCCTCAAAGTGATCCAGCAAAGGGCCGAGTGGCTGCAGGTTTCTGTTCCAACCAAGAAGAAACACACCTGAATCCAATCATTCAATCACCTGAACTGTCTTCACTCAGCTGATTAATTATCAGTAACACCTGTGCTCTTGCTTGGTTGGAACAAAAACCTGCAGCCACTCGGCCCTTTACTGGATCAGTTTGACACCCCTGTGCTATAGGTTGTTTGTACAGGCAGCAGAATATTTGTATTTATATTGCAGACTGTCCTCATCCGCCCTATAGCGTTCTTAGTAATTATGAATGATAGAGTTAAATAGTCCAAGTCATGCTGGGTGGATTGGTCAACAAGACGTTGGACTATTAACCAGGAGAATAAGGTTTCTTTCCCAAAAATTAACTGTGATTTTAACATCCCTAAACTCACATTTTGTGCATCATGTTTTTACGTAACTCACTAAATCACGTCTGGTGGTGAGGTCACCCTCATAACTACTTCACTTCCGGCATTTACGTACATGTTTACTTTTTTTACTGTCTTTTATAACATCTAACTAGGACGTTTTTTTGCCCTTAACCTAGATCAGTGGTTTTGTAACCTAAATTCAACGAAACTGACACTTTTTTCGTACTACCGCGAATCGTACATGTATGTATAATGACAGACGCTCTGCTCTGTAACGTGAACCATGAAATGCTCATATGCGTCAAACTATTCTGTCGTTTAGGTTTGCTTAAAATCTATAGTAGCTAGAAGCAGTACATTTATGGCTAATTTTTCAAGAAGAATGCCACAAATTTACATAAACTCTGACATATCAACATCCAGAACACATGGTCCATTTTTTGGTGGTTTCTACGAGGTGAGAAATACAGCAGCAGCAGGCAGCAATGCACTTGGATTTGCAGCTGTCCACTTGTGATTGGATCACCCAGGATGCACAGTAATACAGATCTGAACAGGACTGAAGAGAGAGGCCTGAGCCAATCAAATGTAAAGATCCTCTTCATTTAATTCACGACTACGATGTGAACATATAACATGGAGCTTGGAAGACATGAAAACAGATTTCAAAGAGCACTTCTGCTGTGTTGGGGGCAGCTTCACTGGCTGTGATATATAAAGATGATCTCCTGTTATGTTTGGTATCCCGCCGTATTAAATAAACACCGCGTGATTTAAAGGCCAAAGAGTTTGTTTAAATTTCTTAAATATCTTGAAAGGAGGAAATGGGCAGCTGTTGGCGGCCGCCACCTGTTTTCCCGCTGGGTTTTTTTTTGCGCTCAGACGATCTCGAGTCTCCTCGCAGCCGTAAATCTGACCACAGCATGTGCAGAAAGCGACGGCTGCCGATCTGTAGTCAGCGCTAAACGCCGTGAGCTCAAACTGAGCTGATCCGTCCACCTGTTGCATCCTCGGCCCTGCAGGAGGAGAATCCTGGGTAATAAAAGTGTTGATGTTGGGAGTGTGCTGGTGCTGCTGTTGAGGTTGTGGGACTCCCCTGCACACGCTGCACGTCTGGAGCTGCAGCGGCGCTGTCGTTTTAATGACAGGGAAGTCAGTTTGGTTGGATCTTTATGGTGGAAAATTACTGGCAGCCTCTCGGCCCCGCCTCCCTCCTTATGAATGAGAGTTTACATAGGCAGCGAGGCAACTATGTGTGGGTCATTAGGGAGAGGAGAAGCTGCCACAGTGCAAGAAGACGGTTTGGTGCAGCAGGAACTTGACGTGCTGAGTGATTTCTCCACCAACAGCTTATCTGCTATTACAGATTTAAAAGAAAAAACTTAGAGATAAGCAGAAACTGATCAAGTGCGACGCTTTTTCATAGCGATCTCGTTCTCTTGTCTAATCTTTAATCTTGCAGGAACTTGACAAAATATAATTTCTGCTGTTCTGCAGTTTAATTATAGACTTTGAGAATCAACATAATTAAATATTTCTCACTTATCGTCTCCTGTCATCTGAGCTTCACTTTTTTTTATTTTTTATTATGAGTCATTTTCACAGATAAACATAACAAAACTAACACATTTCTCGCCCGTATCCTCCGAGTCTATCACTTGCTGACATTTGTGAGTCATTTTAAAACAGAGTTGTTTTGTGGAGAAAATAATTGAATGGCTGTGCAATGAGAATATGTTCAATTTAGTCATTCCTCATTCTCCCTTTATCCCAGTTTTAATGACATAAATTGTACTTTTTTCTGCTTTATTACCTGAATGAATTGGAAGGAAAGTCAAATCTAATTGAAATGATAAAGCTGCAGAAGTAGACCAAACATGTGTCTGGCTCATAGTGTTAATAGCAGCAGATTTCCATGCAGACAACACAGGTTTTAGTGGCGGTAAGCTGCACTAATGCAATCAGCAGTTTACATCTACCTCCGCTCTCTATCTCCTCTTTTTCTTTTCTTTAGAGACACTTGTGAAGCCAAAGCATGAAACAGAGGAAGCCTGTCAGAGCAGATCCCCCCTCCCACCTCCCATGTTTCCCAGCTGTCTCTGCGGCCATTTCTGGGAATATTTTTAATCTCTGAAATCAAAGTTGTGTAATTGATAGGGCTACATGCCACAAGGGGGAAAGCAAGATGGTTTAAAGTAAAAAAAAAAAAGAAAAAGGAAAAACCCGCTGGGCCAAGCCTGCGTCACCATCTTTTTTTTGTCATGTTTCTGCGTCTTCCCGTCTGTGATCAGACGCCAGAGAAGCGAGAGAGAAAAGAAAAATAACTGTCCCCCAAAGCAGAAAGGTGTGAAGGAAGATAGCGAGCAGATTCAGCGTCTTTTATCCTAATAAACACAAAGGAAGCCGTCACAGATCATGCATGACTTTCACAACACAACGCAGCGCTCACATCTCCACTCAGCTGCTTCACTTTGAACCGAATGTGTTTCCACTTGTGCCGTTTTTACTTTTCACATCCATGACTGAATGTTTTCACAGTTTCTCATTAAGTTAAACGGTGACATTCGGCGCCCCGGCTTGTCCTCATGTCAGCTGACATTTTTCAGCTGCAGTGTCATTGGTTTATATTAGCCCGTCTGCGGCCGCGCTCTTTGGAAAACTGGAAGAATGAGTGAATAAGATAAGTGTTACAATCCCTGAAAGACCTCAGTGTGTCTGTGGGGCTGCAGGGAACTATTTCTCTTTTTATGGATTCATTTTCTTTTCATATGCAGATTTATGGATTCATTATTTAGCCTATGATATGCGTGTCATCTTTTTTCTGCCTCTGCATGAGCAAATTTGGAAGTTGTGAGACAAAATTTTACACAATTATTTAATAGGATTTGGAGTTTGGGGCTGTTTTTGAATCCTTTTCATTCTGCCTGTAAACAGTGACACATATTTTCATTTTCATTTTCATTTTTACTTACCATAATCACACTCAGTGAAGAATTTTAAATGTTGGTTACAAATACAACATATAAGAGGTAATTCTATATTTTTTATAATAAATGTATTTGACCTTATCTCTGGTTTTACTTGGACTATCACCATCAAACAAAAACTGATTTTAAAGCCAGTAAGTTAGAGAGAAGCTGAGCTCCACACTTTGTTTTTTACCTCATGGACTCCGGAGGGATAAATGATGACATCTCATATTTAAGAGGTCAAAGGTCAGCGTCATTGTGACATAATATTTGTAGCATTGTTTGCTGTCGTGGCTGCATAAATGAGTCAGCTGACTGAAAACAAAGAGTGTGAAAGTTCAGTTTAATATCAGTCAAAACTATAGTTGCGGTAAAATTTTAAAAAGCTCATTTCAGTTTATATATGTATTTTTTTCTCTATGATGGAGGCCGATAAGAAACATTTCTGACCTGCCAGGAGCCACGAATTCCTTCAACCTCAAGTGTCACTTGTCGGAAATTAAACTCTAATATAAATCTTGTCCTTAATCGCTGAGACCTGCTTATAATCCGTCAGCGTATACAGATAATGATCTGCGTGGACCACATGGGTGGACAAATGGATGGAGAACAAAGCGAGGAAAGAAAAGTGTCACATAATTGGGAAGCTTAAGCCAGAAAATATTGAACTGATGGATCGACCATCAGACGTGCCGCCGATTTATTTCAAGTGTTTGATTACTTCGGTAGACTGGAGCCAAGTCGATGAGTGTTTCAATCCAAATACTTAGTCAGGAAATTAAAGCCACACACACACACACTGCAGGTATTAATGCAGCTGTGTGTGTGTGTGATGGTTTATAAAAGATAATCCCAGCTGTAGGTGTTGGCATGTTGCTGCACGATTCACTGTGACTCTTATAATCATCTGAGGAGGATCACAGAAAAAATCCATTTCTGATATTAAACTCATATAAACAGAGCGGGAATCTATTTATGTGACTTTTGTTACCCAAACGAGGAATATAAACTTGCAAATCTAGTGTCTTAATGAAACTATGATAAAAGCAATGACACCAATTTACTGAAAATAAACTGGAAACTTAGACCCAAAATCAAAATTTTAATAAAGCAAATAGAAACAGTTGAACGACACGGACGGTTATAGGATTTATATCATTTGTGGTGCAACTTCTTTAAAAACTTAAAAGTCATTAAAAGAAAGGGGAAAAAAAGATCTTTGAGGTATTTTGTTTGTTAAATTAAAAGTTTTTAACATTTTACTTGTGGTTAATGTTAAATGATTAGTTGATTAATTGATTTATCAATAGACAGAAAATGATGCACCAACCATTCTGATAATTTATTGATCATTTTGTAACTTTCTGCACTGGTTTCTGCTTTTAAAATGTTTTAATTATTGAATCTTTTTGGATTTTGGACTACTTGTCAGAGTCAATAATAATAAGCCTTAATCTGTTTTTTTTTTTTATTACTGTTAATGAATAATATAACTAGTGTGTGAAAGCCATATAACCCTGGAGGTCATGCAGTTGAATATAATCACAGCAGAGATTCAGTCATGGACACCAGGCTGCAGGCGAAGCACTCCCTCTCCTACAGTTTCACTTGCTGCAGAAAATAGTCCCTCCACGTGCTCCTCTCCAGGAACCGTGCGCTACTTTAAACAAGTCCTCCGTCCATCTGGATGGGACGGCAGACAGAATGACCTCATGTCTCGTGCTCTGGAAGCAGATCTTTCTCTGTGTCCCGGTTCGAAAGCGCTGCTGCTCCTCCGGTGATTCTCTGCAGCGCGGCTCCTCTTGTTTACATACTTGAGCTTCTGCAGATGAAAGAGGAGCCGGCGCCTCTTTCCAGCTGGTTCAGACATGTCGGCAAACTGGCCTTCCTCGCCGCCGGGCCCAAACACCAAAACAATGGCTCCAGTTGTGTAATCACTCTACACACACTGCAGAGGGCTGCTTTAACCCTTTAATGTCCTCCAGGAAACAAGCACATGTTAAAAATAACTGCAGAGCACTCTGACTTCATTCAAGTTTGTAGGTTATTGTCCTGGGGTCGTAAAATATTGAAGACATAATTTTGCGGCATTTGTGCAGCTAGATTTCTCGGGTTCAGACACACACACCCCAAAAAGGATAATTCAGTCCTTAAATACTGTATTTTTCTTTAAAAAACTGAAAATATTTCCTATAATCATGATGTAATTCCGTTTCCCACACAAAGGCCTTTTACCTTGGTGGTGTTTTAGCTAAACAAAATTTGTATTATTATTATTATTATTATTATTATTATTATTATAATTATTATTATTATTATAGAGAGGGGCTAATATTCCAAGAATAAAAACCAGGTTCACGGGGTTCACAAGTATTTCCTCCTTATTTTTCTCATATTTTTTCTCCTTTCTCCTAAATTTGCCACCTTAATCTCATTTGATTTATACCTTTTATAATTCCAGCCAATACTCCATTTTTTTCTCTGTATTTATGACTTTTTTTTCTCATAAATGTATTACGTGTTAAACGTCACTTTATGTTGGAAGAATGTTAAAGAAAAGAAGAAAGCTAATTGAAAGTTAAGTATTGAGTTTTAAACAATTTCCCTTTCTGATTTACCTCTGACTTTTTTTTTTTCCCTTGTAGAATGATGAAAAAAATATCGTGATTTATGTCAATTTTCTGTCATTGTGTTTTTTAAGTATGACTTTAATCCTGGATATTTTACAGCTATTTGTTTTCTCCCAAAAAAAGTTTTTTCGCAGAATATTACCCCTATAATTAGACATTTCATAGAAAAATAAATACATGACTTTAGTCCCAGAAATTCAGAGTTTTTTTCTTGGATTATTACCCCTTCCCTTGTATTATTTTTTATCTACAATTACCCTCATACGCCAATTGCATGCATTGCATCATCTTTTTGCTCTGCAGCTCTTTAGTTTACTGGTCATGCTTTTGATTTTTGCAGGGAAACGTATCTTGCACTCAGAGGTCAGAGGTCAGTGTCTGGAGGACTTGCTCAAGGACACTTCAACAAACTTAAATTAGAAGAAAAACTACATTGAATCATTTTTATAGACGATTATAGACAAAAATGTCTATAATCGGCTGCGGGGCCGAATGTTTAACAGTCTAAGGCGCTGATCATGTGTTTCCTGTCGGGCTTCATGTAGCAGCAGCTGACGGAGCTCGTGAAGCGATCAGCCCAAATATTTTTACCCATGTGTGGCGTATATTTAGGAACCAAATAAAACCTGTCGCCCTCATCCCCGCCGCCACGCTGGGAGCGATGGCGCGACATTCCCGCCCCCCCCCCGACGAACAGATCCAGTGTCTCATATTAGATTTTTGGCACATGAGCCGAGAGATAACACCCAAATACCAAATCTAAACAGCTGTTTCATGTTTATATTCAGACATTTTGATAGGTTTCCAACACATACAGCAGAATAATTGATTCAAGCTTCAGCCGTCATAAATCTGCCTCATAAAGAGCAAAGTTTGTTCATTTATATCGCAGAAATAAAATATTTCACTCAAAACTTTTATCATATTGGAATTTATCAAGCAGTCAGGCAGAAACAAAGCCATCATGAGCAGATTATTCAACTAAGAAGTCATAATTAATCAAATTATTAATCCAATTCAGGCAATTAAAGTGTTTGTGTATGAAAATTATAAGAAAAAAAAATGATATCACAGTATCTTAAAGTGCTTTTTTATTTGTTTCCAAGCAACAGTCCCAAAACTAAAATATATTATTTTAATATCATAAAAATACGAAGAAAACCACTAAATATCTGCAGCCTTTTGTGGCATTTTAGCCTACAAAATGTGATTTAAATGGAAGATTTGATAGCTATGGTGGGACCTAAATTAAAATCACAGTGCAAACAAACCATCAAACAGGATCACAAGAAGTGTTTTCACAGACTCAGGAAAGAAAAAATATAAAAGCAGGAGTAGAAAAATCCTGAAAGTGAAGCTGAAGGGAAACGGGGCCAGAGGGTGAATTCATGTGAGGGGAGGAGAGGAGGTTGCACCGCTACAATGCTGCTTATATATGCTGCAATATATTGGATATATATCAAATATATGGAAGCAGCACAGTCATGGCTGGAAGTGCAAAGAACTCAAAAATGTATTTGGGGCTGAATAACACAGTTGAAATAATCATCTTCTAAATCAGGGCCGTCAAACTGATCCAGTAAAGGGCAGAGTGGCTGCAGGTTTCTGTTCCAACCAAGAAGAAACACACCTGAATCCAATCATTCAATCACCTGCAGCTGTTTGCACTCAGCTGATTAATTATCAGTATCACCTGTGCTCCTGCAGCCACTCGGCCCTTTACTGGATCAGTTTGACACACCTGCAGGTTTTTGTTCCAACCAAGCAGGAGCACAGGTGATACTGATAATTAATCAACTGAGTGAAGACAGTTCAGGTGATTGAATGATTGGATTCAGGTGTGTTTCTTCTTGGTTGGAACAGAAACCTGGAGCCACTCTGCCCTTTACTGGATCAGTTTGACACCCCTGATCTTAATAGAAAAATCATGAAAAAAGTTGAATTACTCTGATAATTTCACTACTAAAATAATTTAATTAAATACAATCTATAAAAACAACATTCTACCCAGCCCCACAAATGTTAATAAGAGTGATAAATAAATGAATGATGTGTTAAATTTTGCTGGAAAGCTGAAAATCCAATGATAATAAAAACATTTCTAAAGTGAAATAGAATATGATGAGGTTTGCATGATTAGAATATATCACAAAGGGCTCTGGAAAGTTGCAATGGGCATTTAAAAAGCAACATTTTGTCACATTTTATAGAGAAAAATCTCCCCAAAAACACATTGATGTTGGATTTTGGATACATATGTCAGGTTTAATAAAACACGAGCGGGACTGAAATCCCGGAGGATGCCACCGCGAAGTCTCAGAGACTTTCCATTGCGGTCAGCGTGACGTAAAGACGGCGACGCCGGTTTCGGGTAAAAAACCTCGCCGGTCTCCAAAGACTGCGACCCGCTGATGGAAAAGAAGCAGCGTTCCCAAGCCGGCCCAGAATGTAGGCCTCTTTTCTTTTCAACCACCAGTGTTTACTGACAGAGCAGGCATGAAGTCACGCTCGGCTTGTGATTCCCTAAGCCCGATCCCGCTCTGATGCCATCCAGAGACTCTGTCACTCCGTCTGGGGATGAGCAGCTCGCCTCCGGTCCCACTTTGGACTGTTTAGGTTCTGTGGCGAGGCCGACCCACAGTTTACATTGGAAGAGTTTCATTCCTAAACACTATAAATCTATTTAGGAAAAGAAAATGGATGCCCGATGTCTGTTGCTCAATAATAATTAAAGAAAACATCTGAGCGATGCTGTTTGGAGTGAAGATAGCTAAAAGCTTTGGGGTATTAAAGCTTCACTTTGATGTCATTTGGCACCGAAGGTGTCTTTTCTCTTCGGGTGGTTCAGAGAGTTCACATTTCAACACAGTTTCCACTTTATTCATGTAAGATTCGGGTTGTTTTTCAGAAGCACAAAGGAAGGAAAAGGGACTTTTTCTGTCAGTCTGCAATAATGGAAAGTAACTAAGTACATTTACTTAAATGCTGTACTTCAGTGCAGTTTTAGGGTACTTGCATTTTACTTGTGTGCACTGTAAAAAAAATAAAAATAAATACACTTCCCGTCAAATTACAGTAACCAACCACAAGTTATTTTACAGATAATTTATTTATAAATGCAGATAATATACAGTATATGTGTGT
>CAFUXE010000733.1:248741-264077 GCA_903364295.1 Serranus cabrilla
TTTTTTTTTTTTTTTTTTTTTTTTTTTTTCAATCATTATTACTATTCGTGCTGATGATAAGACACCAAGACAGCAGCATTGATGGTAGATACGTTGTCATTGCTGCAGGTGCGCAGAGCTCCGCAGAGGTCAGCACCAACGTGTTGACCTACGACCCCCAGGCCATCCCTCCTGAAAACTCCTCCTTCCTGGAGAGAAACTTCTGCTGCCGTTTCCGCTGCCTGCTCGACAACTCCTCCGGCTTCCTGGTAGAATACGCTAATGACTAAATTAAAGAAAATGACTAAAATGTGAGGTCTGGGGTTGTTGTTAAAGTTCGTTTCCCTTCAGGCCCTGAACTTCCGCGGCTGCCTGAAGTTCCTCCACGGACAGAACCAGCTGTCCGATGACGGGACGCTCTCTCCCCCGCAGCTCGCTCTGTTCTCCATCGCCACACCCATGCAGACGCCGTCCATCCTGGAGATCCGCACCAAGACGCTTATCTTCCAAACCAAACACAAGCTGGACTTCACTCCTTTGGGCATCGACACCAGGTAGACACACACACACACACGCGCCGGTTATTCTTCGCAATAATTAATTTAGATAAGGAGCTCATGTTGGCAGCAAAAAGATGGATTCTTGATTAAATAGAGAAAGAAAGTTAAGCTTAAAAATCTTCCTTTTATTTGGACGATCCTAAATCTAAACTCTTCTGACTGTCTTTGAACAGAGGGAAGGTGGTTCTGGGTTACACTGAAGTGGAGCTCTGTATGAAAGGTTCAGGCTACAACTTCATCCACGCTGCAGATATGATGTACTGCGCCGACAACCACGTAAGAAGTAAGTCACCTCTTCACTTGTTTTGTTGTTTTTTGTGTTCCTCCTCTTTGTAGCTGCATTTCACTGCAGGAAGAGCATTTCAACTGTATAAAATAAGCTGCTGTGACCTCCAGGAAAATGACAACCTCATGAAACTTTATTACCACAAACTAGACGAGACCGAGGGCAACATTTAAAAAGGTGCCTCACATTAATCTTCAGGGTTGGGGTAGTAAAAAAGCCTTTTAAACCTAAATGCATGAACATTAAATACATTAAATGTATTTTTTTTTAATGTTTTTTTTAATGTTTTTGCCTATACACACTGTTTTGTCTCATGTTATATGTTGAAATATATCTCCCCAACAATTTTACAATCTGCTACTTTACAGTGTTTCATGATTTATGAAGCTGCTTTGCTTGTTCTTGTACATAAGAGACACAGATTGAGATGATACAGTCACTGCAGTGTTCTGAGAAAACAGAACAAAAGGCATTTATTGTTTCTTTGTGCAGCCTTCACATGATTCTGTCAGCGTCTAACTTCTGTCAGGCTGGAAGTGATACAGAAATGTTACTAGATCTGTTACACGTTGACGTATGAATGATAGATTGATCGATCTATCTGACTCTCTCTTTCTGTGCCGTGTCCAGTGATAAAAACAGGAGACAGCGGCTTCACCGTCTTCAGGCTTCTGAGCAAAGCTGGGACGTGGATTTGGGTCCAGGCCAACGCCAGGCTGGTCTTTAAAGCAGGAAAACCGGACTTCATCGTGGCCCGGCAAAGAGCTTTGACGTAAGACTTTAACTACTTAAAATCCGCGAGTGTTTCTTTGTCATGGTGTACATCAGGAGCAGCAACCCACTCTTGTTTTGTTTTGGGTGTTTTTTGCCACAGAAATGAAGAAGGGGAAGAGCAGCTACGCCTCCGTCGGCTTCAGCTGCCGTTCAACTTCGCCACCGGAGAGGCGTTGCTTTACGACGTCATGCCAACCGTGGAGGTCCCCGACCCCTGCTCCGCCCCCAAGCAGAGGAAGTTAGACAGCTTCACCGTCAGTCCTGCGTCCATGCTGGGCTGCATGCTAAATCAGGACCAGTCTATCTACTGTGAACACAACAACGACAACACCCTCAGCTCCCTCAACGACACCGCCTTCAAGGACACCCACGCGACAGTCAACGTTCCCGGAGACGTCTGGCAGCTGGCGACACCCAAACCTGTAGTAGGGAACCTGGTGAAGTCTGAGGCCACGGTTCAGGACATGATGGAGACCCTGCAGCAGATCCTCGGGGAGAACGATCTCAGCGAAACCCTGGATGTGGGTCCCGAAGAGCTCAAGAGCTGGGAGAGCACGCTGCTGAAGATGAGCAACAGCAGCTGCGAGATCAACGACGACCTTGAGGACATTCTGGGCAACGACATCCTGTCATACGTGGAGGAGCAGCTCCAGAGGGAGGGCGGGTTCAAGCTGCCAGATCAGCTGGACGACATCCCGTCCTGCCTCTCCACTTTGGACCTCCAGAACCTTAATCCCGATCTGGGCGGGCAGCAGAACTTCGGCTGGCCTCTGGAGCCTCAGAACCAGCTGATGACAAACGGAGGGCAGATGAAACTGACCCACATGGATCTTCCACAGTTGAGTTCTGGTTTAAACGGTCCGACCCATCAGCAGATCGCATCGCAGCCATTGCTTCCCACTTCTGTTGGTCTTCAACTGGGAACCGCAGGCAACACTGGCGTTCCGGTAACCTTCGACCACTCCATGGCGGCTAAAACACAGAACCAAATGAGAACCATGCAAGTTCCTGCCAACGACAACAACTGTGGAGCGTTCTCAGTCCGGCAAACTTCAGCCAGTCAGATTCACGCCAACCAAAGTGCTCAACCAATGCAGAACCACCTTCAGATGAGGACGCCCAACCTCCCAATCGGCTTCCAGGACCAAAGTGTGAATAGACAGTTAAATCCTGTGTTCAACTTTCAGGGAAACCAGTGGAACTCCTCTGTCCCCAACGCAAACCAGGCCGACGGCTTCGTAGAAACATACACCAAAAATATTTCAAATGAACCAGTTTTCACTGCAGATCCGGCTGCGTCCAGCCGCTTACAAGGCCACTTTGCACTTCAGTCACAAAACAGTGAGAATCAGAGACTGTCTTGGCCGCTGGAGCAGCAGCTGATCTCCGGTGGTCACCAACAAATAGGTGCCTGCCTCAACCAAATGTCGGGATTTCAAAGGAATCCTCTCCCCGGGGTCGTCGTGGCGCAGAACGCCGTCAACGGCAGGCCAGTGTTCAGGACTCCAGAGACTTCAAATGTACCGTTTCCTGTTCAGCAGGTCATTGAGCCGCCACCTCTTGCACCTTCAAGCAGTTGTATGTTCAGAAATGGCCCCACCTCTGTGCCTGTAAATGGAGTGCACCTCAGTCAGGCGCCCTCCTGTCATAGACTGAACCCCGCCAGCAACCCGGTTCCCTCCAAGCCCTCCTGCTTCTATCAGGGTCTCCCCGGAGGAGGATCGGTGCCGGAAATGACAGTAATCCCGAATCCCGATGAGGCCATGCTGTCCTGCCAAATGACGGCTGGTCTTGACCCAGATGGGCTGCTGGTGCAACAACAGCCGTACCTAAACTTCAGTGAACAGACACAGGTAACTCAGAATGAATCAGAATGCTTATATTTTAATTAAAAAGACCAATTAAGTTGTTATAGCACATTTCCTGTAATTCCTATTGTTTTATTTTAAAGTTCCCACGCTGTAAGAATGTGATATTTCCGTGTCATTGTTGAATATAAAGCAGGTTCAGGTGCAGAAACTGTCTGACAGCAAGTTCCAAGATGTCCTTAAGATTTGACTAAAGACTCACCATGAATATATGTAAAAAAAGAACTCAGAAACTTTTTTTTTTTTGTAAATATATACACTTATTTTCATGTAATGCATACTAAGCAGCTACCACAATACAAAAAAAGTTACATTTTCTGCATTTAAAACTTGTTTTGATTGCAAAATACATGAAAATATAAATGAATAGTGTTTGTTGATAGTACCTTCCAGCTGTCCATTATCAGGATTTATTGGCCTCCCTGTTGTCCATTAATGCCTGATAATGGACAGCTCTTAATAACGCATGAATCCTTTCTTCATGGATAATAATATTATAAATTTAATCTATTCATGTGGTCATCACTTTAATGCTGCAGCTGGAAAAGGTGGAGCTTATTTTAAGTTTAAAAAAGTTTTTCTTCCAGAAATGTATTATATTATTTTACAGGGTTTTTCTGTTTTTGCTACATTAAGTGCAAATGCCATACAAATGTATTATTTTCATTTCAAAAAAATTAAACCTAAAATAGAAGTTAAAATCTGTAAATTAATGAAATGGAGCATAATGCATTTTTTTTTAAAGGGTGAACTGAATATTGCTTTATAAAAAGTCTTATTAAAGCAAGAAAGATTTCAGTTATTCTACTGATATCTTTTTTTGAATACAGATATTTACTGTATATTATCCATATTTTAAAAGAAATGACTTACTGTTGTTTACTGAGTGTTTTTTTACAGTGTACTTGATATTATCAGTTTTCGTAATCCTTAATAATACATTATATTTTATGAGTTGATTGTATTTTGTATTATTATTCTGAACCTGCAAGGAAATTCAATCTGTTAAAATTAGTTTAGTTTTAATTATTCTCCAAAAAGTGCTGAAGAATAAAGAACCTCATGTTAATTCTATAAATGGATAAAGAATTAAATCTTCCCTTTCTTACAGATCAACAGCCGTCCAGTCGTTGGGAACAGAGGTTTCCCTTTCTCCTCGCTGCCCAACGGGAACGCATACTACTCTGAGAACAAATAGGAATGAGCCGCTGTGACTTCTGGACAGCAGAGGATTCGAACTCGGACTGAAACGGCAGATTAAAGGAAGCAAGAAGACTCCTGTCTCTAAACATGGACGAGGATCAGACTGAAGAGCAGAAACGTGCCCCGGGAAGGACGAGGAGACGCGACATCTTCTCTCCCTCTTTTCTCTGTGATGAAAGCTTTAAGTCTTTGAGGAAGAGAAGGAAAAAGAAAGTTTGTCAAAGGAAAAAAGTAGGAATTCCCTCTTTGGAGCTGGTTGGATTGTACCAAAAAGAATCTGTGATTTCTTCTGTGCAATCGGGATCAAGTTGGAGGAATTTTGATAGAAACACGTGTTGGATTTTCTACCATGTCAACGGATGGAAGTTCGGCATCACGTCATCAGTCAATCAAGGGCTGCTCTTTATCTCAGAGTGGGGAGGTTTGACAATTAACCCCTTAGAGCTCATCGGTGAAGTCTTTTCTCTTGTAAAACCCACCAAACCTGAACAAAAACCTGCACAAAATCAGACTTTAGTGTCTTTTTCGGCTCATTACTGCCCCCTGTGGTCACAGAGCAGAACACACCCACTGCAGCTTTTTATTCCTGCCTGCAGATTTACGTGTTTTTACCCAGTGGATGAAGGTTGTCTGTGTTAATGAGGAAGATTTTCCCTCTCGAAACATGAGGAGCACGTTGGATTTTATTATTATCAGTGCATGCAGGGAAAATCTAACAAGAATGAACGGACTCTTTCTTATTGCTGCAAGAGCTGCTGAGTAATTTGGGCAAAAGTTAACTCTCAAAATGACTATTTTTTATATGAATCCCTCAACCTCGTGTTACCTTGAATTCATAAAGAAATACAAGGTGACAAATTTCTCGCCTCCCTCCACGTTTAACAAATAATCCAAAAACAGAAATTCTTGATGAATTTAAGTAAATAAAAGCTCCATGAAACCATTTTTTAACAATTCAACACATGATAAGTGATCAACAAAGGATCATTTTTGAGATGAACTATTCTTTTAAAGCAGCCGAGGTTCTTTCGTGCTTCTTTCAAGTGTCGTATTTCACAAGAGAAAAGACTGCAGAGAACGATGAGGCCTCAGTGGGTTCCCTGGTGTACTCCTCTGATAAAGAGCTGCTCCCTGAGCGTCCTCCATGTCCCCACACAGCGCATGAGACCTGAATGAAAGTAAAAAGAAAGACCTGTTGATCCTCTGCCGTCTCTGGCGCACAAACCCCATACTCCCGTTTCCTCTTTTGAGCGTTCAGAAGGATAAAATATATCTCCTTTTTTTTGTTGTTGTTGTTGTTGTTGCTGTTTTTGTCCTTTTGAAAATGCGTCTTGATTTAAGTTCATTTCAACTCTTTGCTGTCCCAGTTGAGGGAGATTTGCTCTGCAGACCGGGTATAAAAAGAGAAAACGCGCAACAAAATCCCACCATCGTCCTACTAACAGATTTTAAAATGATTCAGTGAAACCAGCTGCTCGTTCGTGCCTCTTTTATATATTATAAAAGCGTTCAGCCGGAGCTTTTATCACCGAGCCAGTTCTTCATTTTCCTTCTCTTGAATATTTCTGTGTTGATGTTTTCCTGTTGTAGGGAGAAAGAAAAATACAGACGGTGCCTTAAACTGAGGGTCAATCTGTTGACATTTTAAAACATTTCCACTGGAAATAGTTTGTTTTTTTTAAGTGTAGTGGAAATGTATTATTTAATATAAACCAAACTTGCCCTTGCCTTCACTTCACAAAGCCAATTTGTGAGATTTCATTATTTTTTTGCACTAAAAAGTGTTTGCCAAAAATCATTCACAATCATTTAAGAGCTTTATTATTAGTGCCTTAAGCAAGTATATGATAACACATTATTACATGGATAGAATTTACTTTTTCTTTTATATTAGGCCCAAATTCAGGCTCACTTACTGCCTTACGATTGTCTTTGAAACCAGGTGTTTTAGCTCCAAACATGAACCTAAACCGGAAAATAAAAAGCCCAGGATGTTAATCAGTCTCCCCTTTAAGATTCTGGTTGTAAGAGTGGACCCTTTGTTCATATTTCCGTCCTCTTCCTCTTTCCTGTTTTTGTCTTTGTGGTTAATTTATCGATGCTCTTGCTCGGACCGGCAGTATCGACGATCGTCCGGCAGCGAAAAAAACACAGAAGTAAAACGGTTAAAGGCAGCTATTGTATATTTAAAATGAGGGAAAAAAATGGAAAAGATGAACACTTCACAAGTGCCTTTTAATTGACCTCTTCTTGATTGTCTTTTTATTATTTTTTTTTAAAAAAGGAACACAATTCAGCACTTAGATTGAAAAGAAAACATCACCAGAAAGCCTCAAACTGCAAGAAAGCTGCGTCGCTTCCCAGTACTGAGCCATGAAATGTGATTTTTATCTGAGCAACTTTTGTGTCACTCGTTATCAGCACTTTTTATAAAAAAAAAAACAATTCTCTTAGAATAAGTAGGCGATTTTAGAAAGCTGTAAAAGACAAAAGTAGTGACAGCAGACTTGAATATTTGACTCAAAAACCAAAAAAAAGATCATCAGTGAAGCCATGTGTGACGCTTTGTTCTCCGGGATACCAAAGGGAAAAGACACGTCTACTGTTGGAAAACCGACACAGAAAAGGATTTCTGCACATGAAACAGACCAGAATCATTGTGGTTCGAAATGGTCCACGAATTAAAAAATATGCTGCGTTCACGTCAATGCTCGAAGGTGCACTTAAAGGGGAACTTTTTCAACCTTTCCCATGTGTTCAAGTGACTCAATGGGGAACTAATTTAAAAAACGGCTGTCCTGATTAGTCACTTAAAGACATGAAACTTGAAAATTGGTTTTACGTTAAAGTTCTCTTTTAAAACTCATACTTTAAATGTCCAACTTAACTCAAAAATACATCAAAACAAAATTACACGCCAGAATTATAGTGACAAAATTCTCAGTAACTCCAGTTTTTTCTTTGTCATATTTTATATATAGAATATATAGAACAAATCTGTCTTATCGACCAAAAATCTGTCAATAAATGGTAAAAAATAACAAGCAGAAGAGCAGCTTTTTTAAAAATTTATGAATTTGGATATATGTGGTTTTCTCATTCTGAATAAGAAAGAAAAATCCTTGTTTTGAGCCTTAATTATGACTTGGAGGTTGACGTGAATACAAGTGAGCTGTTGAAATGCATTCTGGGTTATGTAGTTAACCACTGACTGGATTGCATTTTGCCATGATTGCTTTGGCTTAATCTTTAGCAAAACATAGACTGTGTATCAAATTTAATCCCAAATATATTTTTATATTATCAATGAGAATAAAAGTACAATGTAGCACAATACCTTCCTTTAAACGTGTGTAGTTTATTTACCTAATGTACTGTATTACTGCTATTATAACAGTAAACCTACATGTATATTTCATCTAAAGGAGATTATTTAAATAATAGGAATTTACACATTTTGGATTATGTGAAAATTGAGCCAAAGCAATTGTTAAAAACATGTGAATGATAATTAAAAAACAACAAGTGAGTTAATCGCTGTTGATGTCATTTGGTGGTGCGTTCAGGTGCTTTAAAAAAATCAGACTCACCAAAATAAAACCAAAAATCACCACAGATGGATGGTATTCTTTCAACACAGGCTGAATTTATACGACTCAGTACAAAAACAAGTGAGTGCTTTCAAATGAATCATAAAGTGTTCATATAGAAACATGAAATATATCCTGATGCTTGCTTCTCGATAAAAAAAAAGAAAAACGTTTGTACTTGTTATACTTTTCAAATCCCAGGAGGCCAAGGCTCCAAATTGCAGTATCTTTGTCTACCTGTATATAAATATATATATTTGCCTTTTTTTTTTTTTCAAAATATGAATCGTCCTATATTGTGTATTTTAATGATGTATTGCCTTAACCTGACTCACACCTTCATCATTTTTTGTACATTTTCTGCACAGCATTTACGTATGTTAACCTCTTGTTTTTGTAACTTTCCAACCCATTATATCTTGTGGATTTGCCTTCAATATTTTGCCTCTAACAGTGTATTGAGTGTTTGAGTCAATCTTGTCATGCTCACCATATTAAAGGTGATCTGATCACACACAGTGGTGTTTCAACAAGAAGTCTCCTCTGTCCTCTGGGGTCAAAATAAATGTGTTTTCATGGAATATTTTCACTAAAATGTTGAAAAATATAGGAAATTATTTGGTGAGAAAGAAAAGTTAGTGTTCATCTCTTTGTGGGTATTTTCATACATTTTAAATGAGAATTTAAAGAAATAATTATGTCCTGTTTAGTCACTTAGACATTAAAATTTGGGAAAAGGTCCACATGGACACTGACAGCTTCTAAATGCCTAAATTGATCCTAAATAATGCATCAAAACAAAAATATGGACCCCAGAGTATGTCGTTTATAACAAATAAAATCTCTATAGATGCGATTTATTTTCATGTTATATAAAATATATATAGAATATAGATAATTTAAACAATTGGTTGCAAAAACAAAGTATTTAAATTAAAAGGATTTATGCAATTTTTTAAACTTTTTTTTTTTTACATTTTCAAGACTAACAATTCATTAATGTTACAAAGAAAAGGTAGTGATAATATTTTTATACACTTTTGAGAGTTTAAAGGAAAATATAGAGGTCACACTAATTGGTCAGCTTTGCTTTTATTAAAGATAGTAATTGACATATTTTATGTTTTGTAGCATTTTTTGTCAATTTGAGTGAAACATTACAAAAATCTCATTTGGATATTGGTAAAAAAAAAATGTGCCAAAAAATGGTCAAACCTTAATTCTACAAATCATTTAAATGCAATTGAATGTGTCTTAGATCATGTGGTGTCTGCCAGTGTCCACTAGATGGCAGTGTAACTCTACATGTTTGCTATTTAATGCATCTGTTCCTGTTTGACAATCTGCTCCCAGTTAAGCCTTTAATGGTTTTCACTGCAGATCCAGAAGGGATCAAGAACAGTCTTATTGTCTTACTTTGACACGCTGCTTTACAAAGCAAGTTAACAGAAAGCAGACAAAACTGCTAGAAAACACAAAGGCAGGGCCTCTACCCAGCCTTTAAAATTTTTAGATTTATCAACTCAGAATGCAAAAATATCTCTAATAATGTGATTTTTTTAATAGCATTTTATTTTTATATTCTTATTCTAGTACTTAGGCATCAACAAGCTGGTAAATTAGAGCCAGTTTTCACAACTTTTTGTACCATTTGTTAGTCTTTGTGCATTGCTTATTTTTCCTTTTGTGCAGAGGGAAAATACATTATTCAGGCATGTGATATTGAGGTATTAATTTTTTCTTTCAAATAAAATGTTTAAAAATAATTCCATCTACCGTATAGTGAGTAAATGATGATTGGATGGCCCTGAAATTAAGAAGCATAAATAGAAATGATAATCATAGTTTGGACCCTTTATTATTCCTCTGAACTTCCTGGGGGCTTTTATAGAAAATTACGTTTTAATATTAATTGAAATATTAAAATGACTGATACAAGTCCATCAAAGTACTTTTGCAGTTTTTGTTTCCATACAAAACTAAATTTGAAATGAAAGATTTTAGATAATAAATCATTATGAATATTATTAATTTTGTTCCCCAATTTGTAAGCGTTATTTTTTTCCTGAGGTGACCTTTGACCCGCCGCGCGCTCCTGACGTCAAATCAGTGCCCGGCAAGCGCGCGCCAGACCGGCAGACGAAGGAGCGACAGCAGCAGAGAAGACCGGAGAGGAGAGAGGAGACGTTTAACTTCATAACGGTTCCGTTTTAACGTTTTCCGGGCTGAACTTCTTCCCCAGGATGTGAAGTTTAAACGGGGCTTTTTAATGCGGAACCTCCGCGGAATTTGACGCACCGGCGGAGCGCCATGGACGGGATGACCGGAGTGATAGTACCCGTCCTGTGATGGTCCTGTAATACTTCGACAGGGAGCCTCAGTGCGTCTTTATTATAGTGAGTTTACACGGTGTTATTGTTTTTTTTTTTTAATAATGGCGTCCGTTTGACGTCTTTTCATATGAATAACCGCTGGAATACAAGTTAAAAGTAGCAAGCCGTAAGCTAACGTTGACCTAACGGTTGGGGAGATTTGAAATGTAACGCTCGCTTAAAGTAGTGCTGTCTGTCAGTTAATGAAGGTAGATGAATCACATGCTGCTGCTTTCTACTGGATTCTACTGTCTGCAGCTTGTTTTCTGTGATAAGTTGAGAGTTTATGGATTTCCTCCAGCTTCACTGTGAACAAAACAACAACAACATGTATGCTGGAAGGAAAAGAAGAAAACCGGCGCAGAAGGGGTACGTTTGTGATTTATATACGTTATTTAAGGAGTAATCACGTTGACTCCGGTCATTCAAGACACGATGAATGATGTTGAATCAATGAATGCATGTATTTAGGACAAAATATTGACAGAACATTCACGTATAAGGTTAATGTAGTCAAATATTTATACGAAAATAGCTCAACATTAACTCTTGGCAGGTGCTGGTTTTTCTATGGAAGGACTGAATGAAACAATAGCATATATGGGCATTTTAGTAGAATACTGGTTTGGTCTATAAAAGGAAATTGTGGAAAAAATGTCTCTCCCAAAGATGTTCACTTCAATCTGATGTAAAACAGAGCAAAACAGTAAGTCTGAAAAGAGCATTTTCTGAAATTGTTGCATGAAACATTCTTTATATAATCTTATTTATTAATCTAATTGATTGAATTGCTCTCAATACTGGAGAGTAATGCCAATGCTAATATCTAAATCAGGCTGTAAAACACTCACATCATAGGAAGCCATAAATGTGTGACTTAAAATAAATAACAATACAAAAAAAATAATAATAAAAAAATGTGAGATATTACCTTTCAATGTCATGCAATATTACTTTGAAATGTCAAGTGCAGTACGATCTTGTTATATGATGCACACAATTACTTTTCTGATATAATGTACAATCATTTTGAACATCATAAACAATATTACTTCAAAATGTTATGTGCAATATTACTTTCATTGTCATTATCATGTGCAATATAACTTTTTTAATAATATATGCAATTTGAACACCATTTACAATATTACATTTGAATATCATGCACAATATAACTTCTAGTTTAGTTCATTAACTTAAAAAAATATTTCCTCCTGTTATTGAGGGACTGTTGTTAGTATCATATGTTATATACTTTACATTTTTGCTGTTTTCATTTTTGAGCATTTTACCCAGATCTTCCATGTATTTATGGCTGAACCAAAACATTAACTGAAAATATTATACATTATAGATTTGTTTTCTGTGCCACTGACACTGCTGAGGTGATTATTATCTTCGTTAAATGAAAAAAAAGAGTTAAATATCACGGTGCTTCCTTCATGTCCAGAGCCAAACCGACCCCAGCTGAAGGCGGCAAGTCCAACCCGTCCAAACGCCACCGCGACCGGCTGAACTCAGAACTGGACCGGCTCGCCAGCCTGCTGCCGTTCCCTGAAGACGTCATCTCCAGCCTGGACAAACTGTCCATCCTGAGGCTCAGCGTCAGCTTCCTGCGCACCAAGAACTTCTTCTCCGGTAGGAAACTCAAGATTATAATGAAATATAAACCAAACACCACATGTGAATGAGGACATATAACAAAATACTAACAGAAGGCAGCATATCCTAAACTAATATGGCAGCATCAGCATTGGTTTAAAAGTGTAGACGATGACGAGTTTTGAAATCAGACAGATGGAGAAAGAAAGTGAAGCCGTTAAATGTCAGTTTGTAGTCTTGAAACAGCTGCTGTGCCCTTTTTCCTCCCCGCCTACTAAAATACTGAAATAGCTTTTCACACCTCACACGGGACCTGCGGACACAGAGGCAAAAAAACATGCAGTAACAGACAGTGGTGGGAGGTTTCAAGTAAAAACAGAGAAGGTCAGGGAGAGTTTCTGCAGGCTGAGACTGTGAAGTTAATAAGTTCTCAAAATAATTTTTGAAAACTGCCAACTCAGTTCATTTGAGGTCTGGTTAAACAGGAATCTAAAGCCCAAATCACCATCAGTATAGACGGACAGTAATTTCTCTCTTTTTTTCTTTATATTAAAGACGACAAATGAAACACAAATACACCATTGTAAACAATTTCACAGTCTTGAACTAAATGTACGCTCTGGAGGAGAATTAAAGCTCTGGACTTCATCACATAGCTTTTTTTCCCCCAAGAAATATTTGTGTTTTGTGGTTTTTGTTCATATCTCCTTTTATTTTAAAGAGGTTTAGAGGTCGTGACCTTTGTGTCTGGGCTGTCTGTGATTCAGGCTCTGTTTAAGAAGTGTTGAAGTGGCTTTGTTGAGGAGTTAGCAGGCTTACAGGCAGAGCAGATGGATTTTGGGGATGTAGGTGTGTGTGTATATGTGTGTGTGTCGAATGTGTTTACAGATTTGCTGTTAAAGGCAGATTGTAAGTGTGTCCAAAGAAAACAAACAGTCTTCAGAAATCCTTTAACCTCGGTAAGCGTCTGAAGTTTCTGAATCCTACGTTTGCAGTTAAATCTGCCAGAGAGCAGCTAAAACTACATCCAGTACATACTTCATATCCCTGACGTCTCAAAGGTATTCATTGTTTTATCTACATATAGTTTGAACTGCCACAGGAATATTTTTTGTGATATTAGTGAAGCTCCTATATATTCTGTTCTTGGGAGGTTTGCAGAAATCCAAGAATATTCTTGGTGAGAATAAACAGGAATTTATGGGAATCAACAAGAATAAAATGGAAATAAAGAGTTGTTTGTTCAGGCTGTATATAAACAAACCCTTTATCCTTTTCATAAGGAGACATAATCCAATTATTTGCCAAATAAATCAAGTAATGTTTCAAAAACATGCAAGGTGAGTTAGCAGGTTAGCCAATGGAGAAATGTACTTTAAAAATGTAGGGTTTAAAGTGAACCACTTCTTTATAAAAGTATTTTTTTATAATAGATAATGATTCATTAAAAATTCCTCAATGTGCTCCCATAATATCAGTTAGCTAGCAAAAACTAGCAGAAGTTATTTCCTATGTAATTTGCTTTCGGATACTTGCAGGTTAACTGAAATATAAAAAACACAAAATGTTTGAGACCATGTTGTTGCTGCACATGTGAGGGGACTACAATCTACCAATCTACCAAACTAAAACAGGCTAAAACCTGCAACTCTGCTGCTTTAAAACACATCAGACCTTGTTGTTCCTTGCTGGCCTGCAGACCCCTCTCTGTTTAAGTGCGTGAACCCTGGACGACCCCCTCCCATCCTAATGTCTTAGTACAGACTTAACGTATTGTAGGTCAGCTCCTCTTGCCTGTGGCCACGAGTCGACCCTTGTCCCAAAGTCTCAGTCACACAGTAATGTAGGTCTGAAGAGACTGCAGAGAGGAGGCGGGAGGAGGAGATGAAAGCCTCGGAGAATAAAAACACGGCGGGATTATCCACTCACGGCCGCTTTACAGACCTTTTGAAGAAGGGCGGTGGGGGGCAGATGCCCACTTTTCAACTTTTGACTCTGGCAACCTCAGAGAAACACCCTGTTTTTATTTATTCCTAAAGTA
This sequence comes from Serranus cabrilla, assembly GCA_903364295.1. Lineage (NCBI taxonomy): Eukaryota > Metazoa > Chordata > Actinopteri > Perciformes > Serranidae > Serranus > Serranus cabrilla. Next base: position 263,017 of record CAFUXE010000733.1, read on the forward strand.
CAGGACTATCATGTATAGAGAACCGTTTCGAACTTAGAAAAGTTTGATTCCAAAAGCATCATTAAAAAAATAAAATTTTGCTTATCAGTTGCTAAACAACAAGAGTCATCATTCTCAACCAAGGTGATTTTAGAGATTAACCTTTATCTATAACCTTTGCAGTTACCAATTTAGTAATTGTTTGAGCTGGAATGAAAATAGACCTTTTTTATGTGGAATGTGGACCGATTATTCACTACTCTGCAAATGTACACAGCAAGCTCCTTTCTAAAACATAAAACTTTATTAAATGATGTTAGACATTATACAAACAATTTATTACAATGTCAGCCAATTCTATAAATGATAACTGAGAAAATAAAGAATAAATAGGAATAACATAAATAGCTAAATAAACATCAATACTCTTCAGTGTCAGTCAATTGCTGACCATTTAAAAAAACATAATTTAAAAAAAAGTACAGCATATTCACCAATACTAATATGCCTTTGATTAGCTGTATAAACATGGTTGGCTATAAAGTTAAAATAATTTAGTTTTCAGACACAATCCTCTGTTGATTGTGGTTTCATTTTCATTGTGATATGTTTGGAAGGGATTGATTAATAAAGTTTTGAGAAGATATAAACTACATAGTACAACAGTGAATGAGCAGAAGAGTTATGCCAAAAAACGCTTCTAATTTACTAAAACATCCTAATTAATAAGCTCAAGTGTTTAGTAAAGTCAAAAAGCTCCCATTTAACGTTTCCAATGTTGTCCTCCCAACTTTTCAGACTCTGTAAGGTTTAAAATGAACTTTTTGCTCCCTAAAACGTTTGTTGAACTTGAGGTTGTGTTTCCTTCGGTATCAGACTTTATTCCACCTCATGAAGCAGCCAATGCAGGAGAATAAAACGCCAAATATATTCATGTGGAGTTCAAGACATGATGCTGCGTTCAGGATGTCTGGTATCAACTCCACGGTCCAGTTGTTATCACATTTACTTTGCTGTCAAGAAGAAACAACGATCAGTTCTCCTTCGCTGCACCAAATAAACTTATTACAGGGATAGAAACT
>CAFUXE010000733.1:269760-281286 GCA_903364295.1 Serranus cabrilla
GTTGTTGTTGATTCATGTCTGAACAACATTACAGTTAATTGACTCTTCCTTCAATATAAAAAAAAGTCAGAACATAGACATAAATGTCCGTCCAAAAGTCAAATATATTCAGTTTCTGATTATAGAAAGACACAAAAACAAGACAATCTTCACAATAGAAAAGCTAAAACCAGGATATTTTGGCATTTTTGCTTCACAACAATAAATTAGTTGTCAAACATTTCTGATACATTTTAACAAAATTATCAGTTGTTTCAGGACTAATCAAAACCGATCAGAGTTATTAGTCGTTTTCCTTACCATGAAATGTAAAAAATCTATGTTTTTACTTCAGGCTGCTATTGACAAGTACTGCCTGACATGGAGAATGACTTCCCACTGTATCATGACTTCTTGATGATTAAGGCGTTATTCACTTGTGTTTTTCAGGAAGTCTTACTCTTATTTAATTAGAAACATTGCAGCTCAAACAAACAGGAAAAATACAACTTACGAAAGTCAAGATGACGGTGTCTGAAGTACCTCAGCACGTTGATAAAGCAGCTGCTCTAGGTCAGGACATTCAGCCCAGGAGAACTAAGAAATGAACCCTGGCCAGTAGTACAGATGTTTATGTTGATAGAAGAAGCAGATTTAGGTTTTGCCTCTTTCTAGTCACACATTGCCGCTATCAAGTAAGACCCTGCTGCCTAAATGTCAATTATTCAACAGCTAAGAGAAGCGGTCTTGTTTTAAGCCTGATGCTAATGAATTTTTGACATCATGTAATGGATTTTCAAAGCCGTTTCAAAAGGAAATGTAAAGTTTTGACCCAACAGCAGCGCCTTAAATCTTCCATCTGATGTGGAAATGAGGAGTGTATTAGTGTCTGTTCAGATAAAGACTGTATTCCTACGGAGGTCATCCTCATCATCATCCTCATCAGAGAGGTGTAGGCGGATGCTGGCAGGATGCCGCTGTGACTCTTTGCGGTGTCGGGACACAGTGTCATCACCTCCTCGCTGAGCCCCGAGGCTCGAGGAGCGAGAGGAGGAGCGATGATGGAGGTGTTAGTCATCCAGTACTGACCTCCTTCTCCTCCCTCCTGCTCCTTTTCTCCAGTCAGCTCCCGTTTCTCCTCCTCATCTTCCTCTCTTACTGCCTGGGGGAGAAGTCTGGTCTTCTCTTATTCTTTCTCCAGTCCCATTTCTTCTCTTTCTTACTTGTTTCTAAGCCTTTGTCCACACAATGCTAGCCTGACAGTGTGGGTAGCAAATCTGCTCATATGTTGGCTTGCTAACATGCTAATTCTTTTGCATTTTATATCCTAATCATCAGTGACTGGTGTCCTCAAAGAGAGTAAATTAATGTAGCTCAGTGTTCATCTACAGGCAGATTGTCATGGTATTTTCTGTGGATGATTAAGCGCTACCATCAGGTTACATTCTCAGTAGATGATGGACAGAAGCTAAGCAATGTACTGCTGTGGACGGGAGCAACAGTTAGATCAATATCACCACCTAAAAAATTAATATAAGTTGAAGTGTGTATACTATATTTAGAATATTTAATCGCTAACCTGCCAGGCATCCCTGATGAGGATTAATTGTAATCCTTGTGTTTGTGAGCAAACCCTTCCAGTGACTACCACGCATGTTAAACATGATTATAATCATGATAAACATTAAATAAACAATATGTTTTCTCTTCTGCAGGCTCTGAATGGCTTCGTCCTGGTGGTGACAGCCGAGGGAATCGTCTTCTTCTGCTCTCACACCATCCAGGATTACCTCGGCTTCCATCAGGTAAAACCTTCCTGTCATTTTCAAACACTTTTATTCAACAACAAGTCACTGGCTCAGTTTGGCTTGTTTCATTTAGGTTAGAACACTAACATCTCCTCCAAAACAGCACTGATATCCCTTTTCAACCAGTGCAAATATAGTTCTTTTGCTGGTACAACACACTTCTACTTCCTAAATACTCTCTAATAAATGAGCAACTTCTGGCTCATGTGTCTTTAATCTATAAACCCTCCTTAGCTGGTAACTGGTTAATGTGGAGCTTAAATCTAAACTATTAAAATATGATCCGTTCACTTAATTTATTACATGTCTAATAGTGTTTTTTGGGGCTGCAGAGAGGGGAGAAACGTGAAGTTAATGAGCACAGTGAGGTTCATGGCAGGTAGACCTTGAGAAGAGCAAGTGAACGCATCGCCCCCAAATGCCCTGAGGATTGAAACAAACGCACATATGGAGCGAGAGGTTTAATCCATTTGGCTTCACAACCAAGTGTCGCTGCCTCTACTTTAATCTCATTTTGGAAAATGTGATTATCACATTATCTTAAGTCTGTCTGTCTATCCTACACACACACACACAGTGTAAATGCTTACTAAAAGCACACTGAGCACACACACACACATATTTCCCCCTTTCACACTTACACACAAAGGTGTAAACATCACCTCTCAACCCTCATTTCCCTGTCCACCTGAGGCGCGTCACCATGCATTTACCCAGCCAACCCAAATCTGTGGTGAAGCGGCTGTCTCTGCTCACGTCGAGTGTTTGGAAACAAAAAACAATCGGTGTCAACCTCTGTTGTAACCCCGGTAAACAAGACACAACTGAGGAACAAGTAGGGAAACAACACCTGGACAAAAAGGAAAGGCACAGGTGATGTTTTTGTAGGTTTTCTCCACTGCGTAGAGCAAGAATATCCATAGTCAGACAACAATATCATGCATCCATTTCATTTCTATCCCTACTGGGATGCTTCTTAGCCTAGCCACCCCTAGCTTAGCACAACCTTTGCACCAAGAGCCAATATAGTGAATCCAAAACCCAGAATTCAGTTAGAATTTTTGCACTTTTTTCCTTTTTCTTAAAGTGAATGTGTTTAGGAGCCGTGACAGCACATGAGTCACATTGAAGCAGATTTGAGTATTTTGCCTGGTGACTCTTTTTGTAATGAATTTTACCTGCACAAACTGTGCACGAAAACATAGCATCAACAGTGCAGATACAGATACAAAATAGCAGAGGAAAGAAATTGTAGTTTATTATTATAAACCATAGGAAATTAGACATACCAGTCTAAATGGGCCCACATACTTGCTCTGTTTAAGTCTCTCTACACAGGATAGAAATGGCTGCCATGATCTGTAGAGAGCAGCACTGTATGGCCAGAGTGCCTAAAGCCAGAGCAATGTGAAAACTTGCATTCTCATCTTTGTGTTTAAGAAGTATTTCACATAACACTTCTCCCTGTCAAAATTCCTTGTTGGTGACCTGAGTTCGATCCCTCCCACACTGGGAGGGTGGTTCCACTCTGGTCCTCAGCCAGGTCATGCTGGGTCTGGACGACAGATATCAGGGTCACAGCGGGTCTTTGGCCCGATTTCAACTATTTGAGACAAATGTTCAGAGACACTTGATTTCTTTTGGCTCCACTTCAAGGCAAACGGAATCAAACGCACCCCTCAGGGTACCTGCTGACAGTGACTGCTTGAACAAAACATCTGCATGAACATGTGTAGTGTCATAATCAGTCTCAAAGGTGTATTTTTCTAAAGCAGGTCCAATGTTCTCCACTTATTTTCTGTGTAACGTCATCAGACCGACGTGATGCATCAGAGTGTGTTTGAACTGATTCACACTGAAGACCAGCAGGAGTTCAGGAGCAACCTGCACTGGGCCCTCAATCCCCCTGCCAGCCTCGGCGCCCCCAATGATCCCTCCACAGGTCTGTAAACTAAAGACAGTTTAATTCAACCATATCTCTCTTTGTCCTTTATTACAATGCTAACTAGATAGCTAGGTTTGCTAACTTAACAGTACTCAATCGTACAATAAAAATGTGGCCACAACAGCAGATTAACATAAAACTCAGCAAACAACGTCAGCACCATGCTACTACATTATAAATGTGACAGTTAGTATAATATAGACATAAACATTATTAGTTGTGGTTTGATGTCCTCAGATGGTGAGTCCGTGTCGGCCTCGTCCTGCCTGGTGAGCTACAACCCCGACCAACTTCCACCGGAGAACTCGTCTTTCCTGGAAAGAGGCTTCGTCTGCCGCTTCCGCTGTTTGTTGGACAACTCTTCCGGTTTCCTGGTAAGACTGATAATTCAGTACAACAGATACACACACAATAGATGGGAAGAAAATTACCCGAAGTGGGAAACAAATACTTAATAATGAAATACAAAAATTTGGCAGTTTTTCAGGGGGTGTAATACAATTTGAGATCCGTTTTTTTTATCACATTTGAGCTCAGATGAATCTGTTGAGCAGCTTAGAGACATGGGTATTGGTATGCAATTTCACAGTCAAATACATGGCTAAAACTTTATCCATATTTGAGGCTTGTGGTGTTTCAGACCTGTTGGTGCTGCTCGCAGTATGGCGTGCCACCTCAGAGTCCCTCAGGGATCAGAAGCCACCATTTACTCCTGTAATCCGCCTTAAGAGAGCCTTGGGGTCGTGGGGAAAAGGGCCTTAATCCTCCCACCGCTCACAAGAGACAAGAGCACAGGGGGAACTTGCTTAGTCAGGGTTGGTAGCTCCAGACAAGCCACTGCTACTTCAGCTACAGAAGTCACACATGGAGAAAAACATGTTTTGGTTCAGTGGCAGTGAAAGACCCTTCTAGGAAAACCTGGGACCTGCTAGGAAACCCGGGAAGGATCCCCCATGAGCAAGGCACCTCAGGGGCCATTGCTCTGCAACTTCCTAATGCTGAATGTAAAAAGGCAAACTTTTACTCAATCCAGCCTCTCATTTTTTAAATTAAATGTCTTTCCTCTGTTTCTTATTTTCATAGATTTTATGTCATGACAGTTAATCAGACCCAACGGGTCATTTAATGCTTCAAAATGCACTTTGTCGGTGTTACGTTCTCTTGAATCAGTTATTCCTCCGCTGTCGTGCTTTTGAAAGTCATACCTTTATCTTAACGGGGATTGACTTTTTTGCCTGTAAAGAACGTTACTGATATGTTCAGGTCCCTTCGTTTTGCTTTTTTTTTTTTTACCTCCAAGCAAGTTAGGGATTCTTGCTTAAGGAAACTCCAGCAGCTCTTGTGAAGGGATTCAAACCTGCGCCTCTCCGTCTTCCCTCCCAGTGCGTTTGCGTGAGCATTAAGCCAGGTTTCTGCTTCTGTCTACCAGTCGCTTTGGCTTTGTTTTTTGTAATCCCTCCTGCTATTCAGGGCTAGATTCCTGACATCACGGCTGCAGGCCCTTAAACCCACCAAGGTCAATTAACCAGAGCTAACAGAGGAGGTGGGGGTCCTCACACGACATGCTAGGAATGAGAGGAGCACGCAGACAGGAGAAAGTGTTTCAGGTTAGCTTTTAGAGGTCAAGTAAAAATGCTTGATTTTGATCATTTCAAATCAAAAGAATATAGACATTCCTTCATTTTCTCTAACTGCTTATCTGAAACCGGGTCGTGGGAGAATATAGACATTTTCTACTCAGTGTAGTACTTACTTTTACTACTTACCTTATTTATAAGAAACATGTTGAATACTTTCCATGAGTATAATCCAACTCATCTAATTTTCACAAAGGTATTTTGTACATATAATCCTATAATATAATCCTTAAAGGCCACTTTAAGCTACATAGTGTCGCCTGTCATAGGGCTTGGGGCCAAATGTTATTTAACATGAATACTGGGCTTCCATAGGAATGCTCCCCCAACTATTAACACATTATACTGTTTATATAACTATAGCAAAAGCTGTTTTTGTGCCACCGAAATGCACAACAAACATTGTTTATCTGCAGCAAATGCAAAGATACAAAAAAGGTTTTCCCGACGGTAGTGTTGCATGACTGTGCACTGCGAGAAAAGTTTGTCTTGATGATGAATCATGAGGAAAGGCTGCAGGGTCACTGCAGTAAAGATGCTTCAAACTAACATTTCACTTGCCAAAAGTTCCAATGCAAGATATAATTCAGACTCACACCCAATCAAATTACTGTACGGCCTCTGGATTGATTAAATTACTAACAAACCAATTAAAGTAGAGATAGAATCGACTCTGATATGATAAAGCTGCTGAATATGTCACCTAACAAATGAGTTACTGCAGACACTGCGACCTTTAATTGGTGTAAAACGAGCACTATAAGCCTTAGTTTGGATGATCATCAGCCATGCATGAAGTCCTCATCACTTAATCACTGTTTTCAAATAGTGTACAGTGAGTCATGTGACCAGAGGGAGAGCAGCTGGAGGGTTTCCAGTCAGAGACACCAGTGGACCCAGTGTGTTTACAGTGTGCCAAAGTGTTTTTGCTCCCCACATTACCCGGCAGGATAAATACGACTGATGGTGCTCGACGGGGAGAAAAGAAACAGCACTCACTCGTCTCCTGTGGAAATTGATGCAATAGTCTCGGAGGAAAAAGAGGGAATGGATTCACAGCTTTTCATCTTATTTGTGATTTATGCGCTCTCCTCTCAGGCGCTGAACATCCAGGGTCGACTCAAGTTCCTCCACGGTCAGAGCCGTCAGCAGAGCGACAGCGAGGGGAGCACCCCGCCTCAGCTCGCCCTGTTCGCCATCGCCACACCCCTCCAGCCTCCAGCCATCCTGGAAATCAGGACCAGGAATATGATCTTCAGGACTAAACACAAGCTTGATTTCACACCAATGGCCTGTGACGCAAAGTGCGTACTGTAAAAACACACATTTTGCTAATGGTTGCAACACTGAAGTTAAGCTACACACTTGCTTTTACCTCATCCCACAACTATAATTCTTGTGTGTATCTGCTGGTTTTCCTGGTCTTTCAGGGGTAAAATTGTTCTGGGCTACACCGAGGCAGAGCTGAGAGTTCGAGGTTCAGGTTACCAGTTCATTCACGCTGCCGACATGCTGTACTGCGCCGAAAATCACGTCCGAAGTAAGTCAGCAGCTGAGCTTTTTAACCACCCCAACAGATGTATTGGGTGCTCTGCTGTCGGAAAATAAGCAAAAAATATGTGCTACTTCAGCAGTTGTCTTTCTGTTTTACATATATGTATTTTGAACATTGTTACCTGTTATTCATTTAAACACTTGGCTGTTAACGTTTGTGTCTCACTTTAAAATAGTTACTCTAATCTTCTTAGAGATCAAAAATGTCTGCACCAAAAACTGCTATAAAATTCTATATAATTATTATGTTCCACTATCACCAAGTTAAATCTTTTAGTCCTGCTATAAGCGATATAAACCTGCTATAAAGTGCTATAAAACATATTCATATTTAGATTAAAATGGCCCTAGTGAGGCACAAGGGTTGAGAGTTACATGTAACTAATTATCATCTTTTCTATTAATCACGGTGAATCACCGTGCACTTTTTAATTACTGCTGGCCACGCCCAGATTCACCAAACATCTAAACACTGAAAAGGCTGCTCACAGAGTAATCTTTGTTAGATGTAGTTGACTTATTGACTTTTGTAATAGCACAAAAATGTCACATTTGCAGCTTTCCAGTCATCTAGAATCTACTAAGTACTAAGTATGGCTCCACATTACATTTGTAACACATGCAACAAACAAACAAACAAACAAACACGCTCCGTGTGCGTCTGTTGATGATGGTGGAAATCTCCAAACGAGAGTCAAGTGTCCTACTTACCTCGTGTACCGGATGACCCGGTTAGTCGTAACCATGGCGCCCCCAACGCGCTGCTACCAGACACGCTCTCTCACAAAGACACATACTGTATGCATGTAGTCATGCATACAGAAACGGAAATACATGCATATGCATTTGGAAACATACAGCACAGAGATACATACATGCTCTGATGCACGCACAGATGGGGAAGCAGGTTTCCATAAAGAACAACAGAATCCACAGGATAATAACACATGATGCCATTTAAAGACATATCAGTGGAGACAATTGGCCCAGTTGGAAAAAAACAGACATTTACTTCTGGAACTCATCAGATTATGAGAAAAACATAATTATTGGGAGAGTCAAACTAAATAAAGACATAATCAAGTCATGTTTTCAGAGATCCAAAAATTTGAATCAGCAACATAGACAATGATGTTTCCTCTGTTGAGTGTTTTACTCAGGACTTTTGTTCTTAGATAATGTCTAAAAGTAGATGTACGATTACTACATTTTGTTTGCCAGAATGTGTCATTGTGGCACATGCTGGTTCAGCCAGGTTAAACTCAAACTAAACCATAAATCAGCCTAACTCTGCTCATCAACAGCGTCTGTTACTGTAGATCACAGACCTTATTGTAAGCAGTTTCATGTAGGAACTTTTTTTCGAGCTACAACCACCAACTGTATCATGTTACAGCTCAGCTAAGGAGGACACTGTTAATGTTAACATGAGCTTGTAGAGGCAGGTGTTGTTCAATATGAAGAAAATGGTTTCTGTAACAGTCGTCTCAAATCTTACTTCCTTAAGCTGTCTGAACCATGTGATGAACACATATAAACTGTTCAAATGGAATATGAGTCTGCACAGTCTGGAGAGAGCAGCGCTCCTCTGGTTCTGCGCTTCACTATGAAGCTTGTTTAGAAACAAGACAGCACAGAAACACGACCTGCACCACAATTACACACACCGACAACCACAACACCGAGCCGTGGAGATGAGGGACTGGGGCTAGAAGGAGAGGATGGTGCATGGGTGTGTGTTGGGCTCTTTAAGTGTGTGCAAACAGGACTTGTAACATGTGCATGTAGCCAAAGTGAACATCAGCATGCAGCCTTTCATCACAGCAGCACGCCCGACTGAGCAAATGCAGTGTGAGTGTGTGCACACTGCGGGGTGTGCAGAGCACAAACAGCAGTGACACAGAGCCTCTGATGTCTCATCTGATGTGATTCTAGTGATAAAGACGGGCGAGAGCGGCCTCACGGTCTTCAGGCTGCTAACTAAGGACAACCGGTGGAAGTGGGTCCAAGCCAACGCCAGGCTCGTCTACAAGAATGGAAAGCCGGACTACATCATCGCCACTCAGAGGCCCTTAGTGTAAGTGGATAAAGATATAGATTTTTTGAGATTTTGCCGATAAATCTGTTAATTTCTCTCTACAATGCTGTATGTATTTTCCACAGTGATGAGGAAGGAGGGGAACACCTGAGGAAGCGGTCGATGCACCTTCCCTTCACCTTCGCCACCGGAGAGGCAATGCTCTACCAGACCGGTTATCCACTGCACGGCTTCCCTGATTCCTTCCAGGGCAAAGCCAAAGGCAGCAAGTCCAAGAAAGGAAAACATGACAAGAGCTCTTCAGACGACCTGGACCCAAAGTCTCTGCTGGGAGCACTGATGAGCCAGGATGAGTCAGTGTACGTCTGCCAGCCGGACACGGAGCCTAAGATGTCTTACCACAGCAGCCTTTTTAGTGAGCAGCCAGTTGACAGTGATGGTTTTGGTGGCTTGTTATGTGGCAACAGCTGGCAAATTGGATGTAACGGGGAGACTGAGAGATGCAATAACAAAACATCCAGTTATGACCCACTGCTGGCCACTTTGGACTCTCTATCCCTGGACGGAGAGGAAACGTGCTCCAACAGTGAGCTTTTTAGCGCCTTGGAGAACCTGGGACTAAACGCTGAAGACCTGGAGCTCCTGCTGCTGGACGAGAGGATGATCCAGGTAGAGCTGGGCCCCAACCACATCCCAACACTTAGTGACCTTCTCACCAACAATGAAATCCTCTCCTATATCCACGACTCACTGGAAAGTGGGGCAGGAGGGGAGGAGCAAGGAGACAGAAGTGGATTTGGACCTTCGACTCGTCCACCAGACTCAGCCCAAAGCGTCTCCCAGCAGCCACAGGGCTGCCTCACATCTGCTAACCCTCCAGCTCTTCCCATCGTCCAGCTGTCCCAACAGATGCAGCAACACATCAGTGCAGGTGAGCAGGTGAAAGCTCAGCCGGTACAGAATCAGTCTGTCCCCCAGCCTGGAACCGTGGATGGCAAGATTTTAACTGGAATTCCTAACGGACACTGGGTGGTAACGACAGAGAACCACCATCACCCCAACAACCACACCCATCATCACCCACACACTGTACTCAAAGCCTCACCGTTAAACGGTGAACATAAACACCTGAACTCACTTCTGGAGTCCAGTCAACAGTGGACGCTTCAGCAGGACCAGCATTCAGTCCACCTCCAGTCCCATCAGCATGTGAGCAGCCAGAGTGCCCTGCTGCCTGGTCTCCACAATCACACCAACGGATCTTACATCCCAAACGGACACACAGCCTTCCCACCAAACGTCGAGGTCGGCCACGCAGGTTACAACATCTCCAACACTCTACATACAAGGGACGCAGCGCTAAATGGCGTGACAACACCGGACGTTTGTCACTACCAGAGTTTGGTGTCCGACGCTCGGCCCTATCAGCTGCAGGGTCACCACAAACACCAGCAGGTATCGCAGCAGGCGTCACCATCTTGTTTGCCCCAGTGTCCCACCCAGAGCTCAGCACTGGAGTTAGAGCAGTTACTGGGTCTGTCCCAGCCGCAGCACAGTCTGCCATCTTTAGAGGCCTACAGCATGTTCAACACCACCACACAAGACTCCACCCACAGCAAGGTAAGAGTCATTTACACAACTACTTTGGTCAATATTGAGATCAGGATAATTTCACAGGAATACTGACATTTACTGAACTTAAAAAGAAACAGAAGTGTCTAGTGCAGTGTTTAATCTGTGCTGTCACATCTCTGGCTGTATGAACCCGAAATACACATGATTTAATTGAGATACATAGATCAAAAATGATGCTCAAAGAAGTGCAACATCATGCCGGTGTCTCAAAGGTCTGAATTCACGCTTTGTCAGGTCTGTCTGCAACACAACAATAATAGAATACTTCTTTACTTAATATATTCGGATGAATCAGAGGTTACGAAGGAGAGCAACAGGGCGTCAAGCAAGTTTATCACTTGATTGGAAAACTAAGCAAGTAACGTCTTTCACATCCCCTGGCATGAGCCACCCAAATTCCTCGCTTTGCATTGACCTTGTATTTAATTCTGTAATCACGTCTGGTAAAAACAAACTGTCCAAAGCTGGTTGATGATGTGTCTTATTCTTTTAAAGAAGCATCCTGTCCTCCTGTCAGTCACGTGTAATTACTAAATCTCTGGGTCACTGAGTTAAATTCAGGGTGACAAAATGATTTGGTTTCATGATCCTGCAGCAAGTTTCATTAAACACTGAGGTGGGAGGGTAATTTCCTATTTATATGACAGTCCCGTATAATACTAGTCCCATTAAAACAGCTGCATGTCCTTGAGAAGTTGAGCAATGCTTTTAGTAGATCCCTTCACAGTCATCCTGACTCCCACTAAGACCGTCTGTCTCGTGTCAGGCCTGTTCTGTCTTTCTTATTTCTTTCTTGCTATCTGAAAAACAACTCAAGCTGCCAGCTCTCCTCAAAACTGTTTGTTCTGGGAGCCAAACTCTTGATCCCAGCCCACTGACGAAGGCCTGAAGTCTGTGTTGCCCTCAACTATCAACAAACCCAGGGCAGCC
>CAFUXE010000733.1:283071-293751 GCA_903364295.1 Serranus cabrilla
TTTACACATCACAGCAGCTACATAGTGAAGAATACTCCACCCTCCTCTTTCTACCTCCTCTAATGTCCGTCCTCGCCTCCATCACTCTGCCTCCTTGTGTCACGGCGTCTCTCGGGACTCCAGGTCGACCAATCAAACAGAGCTTTTAAAATGCGTCAGAGTAGCTTCAATGATTGAGTAGTTAGTGAGTAAACAAGGGAGTTGTTCTGAACCGAACAGGATTACTTCCCAGTAGATATTAAACTTATTCATTCATAAAGACATTTCATTTGGTTCCATTTCTGTTTCTCTCATGATTGAAAATACACCTTAATTACCTTGATTAAATTTACAGATTTCTCTGGTTTAAAAATGGTCAGAAACACTTGAATTAATATAAGTACACAACTCAACAAAATATATAATATGGTATACCTTTAATTGATCTTAAAATCAAGTTGAGACTTTTCAAATTGTGACAGAAATATCTCCAGATAAAATCAGTAATGCATTTTGGTGACTGTGTGTTTCAGCTGGAGAACAGCTGCCTCCTCAGTGCCACCAACGCAGCGTACATCCGGACGTGTCTGATGCCCAATGGAAACGCCGTGGCAACAGGTGACATCTCAGACGGGCTCCCCGCCCTGCAGGACCCCCAGAAATCTGGATTTTTCCTGTGAAAGTATGATGGCAGAGTATCAGAGGAGGCCAGAAGAGAAGAGAAGGTACAGAAGGAAAAAAAGAAGGACTCTATTTGATCTGTTTTTTTCCATTAAGGACTTTATATCAGTGTCAGACATCACGCTCGTGCTACTCTGAGAACCGACAGACATGACGAGGAAAGAGTTTTTTTTTAACTGCGTATTATGACATTACAAGTCAAGTGCTCACTGAAAGTTTAATTGTCGTCTTTGGATAAGCATCGGTGTTTCCAGTTTTCTGGAGCATGTTCCTGATTGGAGCCAAAACTCATCACTCCCGACCTGTATATACACTGTTGAAGTCCCGAAGAGAGGAGAGACACTCAGCTGGTTACTTTAAGAAACCCTGGTTTAGACCCTCGTTAACCGATCATTGAACTAACAAGCAGGCAGCCGAGTTAAACCCCTCCCTGGGACATACTTTCCCTGTGTGCAGACAGCTGCACGCTTGCCCCGGTGTATTGTCAGGGAACCACGTCCCTTATCTTCGCTTACTGTGCCCCTTATGACCCCAGTGTTGGTGCTTTTGTTCTGGCGCTCCACACAGATCTGATCCTGACCCCCTGACCTGCATTCCTCCCGGCCTCTCACCCCTTTTCGACCAGCGTGAAACTCGTTCTGTTGCTGGTGCTCGTGCACAGTTTGGTTGCTTGCAAAAATTCCCAGAGCCTGTTTGCTTTTCCGCAGGCTCATCATTATGTCACGGTATTTGTCTGTATAATAACAACAATGGTGGACTACATCGTCGTGCAACACATTTGTGCTGCTTGTCTTGAATACTATGGACGGCGATTATGAATGACTCTGAGCGTAAAAGCTAGCGCTAGCTTGTTGGTCCCGATAATCCCACCCCCAGCCCCTGACATAAGTGGTTCAGGAACTGGTTTGAGATTAAGCACCAGCTCCGAACCAGCCCTGGAACTGCCTTGGTTGAAAAGGAGTATGAAGCGCTGGGTGCCGTCCTTTCATAAAATTTCCCTGAATTCACATTAGTGTTTAGGATTTTACGGCACAAATTCCTGCATGTTTCAACGCCCGCCGTATTATCTTCCCTGTGTTTATTTGCATACCGTGTGAAAAAGTCAGATCCGATTATAAGTGGCCACTCAAGACGTGTACAGAGACGCATTTTAATGTGAACAGACACACTTAGAGCTGTCCACTTGTGATTGGATCACCCACAACTTGCTGGCATTTCAGCTCTTTCAATATGCAAATCCAAAAGCACATCAGGCTGCACATATCACCCTGAAAGTTGTCTTTTTATTCTTAATATTTATTTTACCTGTCAAAATTGTTGTTGTCGGTTAACGGTTAATTATTAACATCCCTAGTATAGTCCCATGCTGATAGTCATACATCCAGTTATACTGTAATCTGCTTGTTTTTCTTCATACGGGAATGTTAATCACGTGGAGAGGGAACGTTTTTACAGCCATGAGATTTGGACCAAACACACCAACAGATGATTTAGACTTTGGCGTTTGTTCCTAGATGTAGACGACCTGTAGGGTCCGTAGATGTCGTTTGTCCTGGTGCTTTACATGTCAACAAAACAGCATTTCATTCTTATCGTTAATATAGTTGGGATGAGATTTTAAACAGATAGTGAATGGGTTAAAATCTGAAAGTTTTTATTTATTGCCGCTGGCACCGAGAAAACACGTGACAGCGGTTTATCCTAATGCTGCATTTTAGCCTACTCGAGGTTTACAATGATGTTGTGCACTAAAGACAGAGTCAGCAAGAATCTGGCTCGTCCGTCAGTGGCACTGAAATCAAACAAAAAAGCATTTGTGTTTCCTGATCGGAGACAGTGTGAAATCTCCCGTTAATGCCTTGTCTCTGCGGCCACGGCCAGTCAGACTCCCGCTTACTTTATCCTGCAGTCGTGTCGTGTGGGAAACACTGAGTGCACTTACATGCACGCAGTAATCCATTAAGGACCTAATTGTAAATAATAGATCACAAATGAAGGCCGAAGAGGAAGTGCATGGAATTATTTCTCAAGTTTTTGTTTTCCTGTCATCACAAATAATTGAGAGAACATATGCACTTACATGTCTTTTGTTTATTTTCATATCCGACCGTTATGTTCATGTGTAGAAACTGATTTAAAGGTAAAGATCAGAAGCAAAGTGAAAGTGCTCCTTGATCCGTAGTGTTAGCTGGGAACTCAAACCAAACCAGGCTGAACAGAGCGAACAGACACAAGCTCTAATATAAAGTCCAAATAGTTTCTTCTTTCATTTGCAGTGTAGACTTTCCTCACAGGACTGCCAAATGCTCAAATGCATTTTAACTTCTGTTAAAGGTTCTACATTTACAGAAGAGTTTGAAGATGTCCTCCCATCAATACAAACGCTGTGACAGTCAATACTGCACACGCTCAGCTCAAGACAGTTTTGTGTCTTTGTTGTCAGTCTGTTTTTGTCAACAGACTTCCTCTAAATCAGGGGTGTCAAACTGATCCAGTAAAGGGCCGAGTGGCTGCAGGTTTTTGTTCCAACCAAGAAGAAACACACCTGAATCCAATCATTCAATCACCTGCAGCTGTCTTCACTCAGCTGATTAATTATCAGTATCACCTGTGCTCTTACCATGTTTGAACATATTATGCTGTATTATGTTTTCACAGAGTATAACAGGGCCAATTCTAGCATTTGTAAGCATTTTACAGAATGATAATTTTTTGACAAAAATCCACATTTGGACATCCTATAATAAAGTGTTTTTCTTTTGACATTTTTAAATATAATATAGTATGCCATTTTTTTCCAGTTTTGGACACACTATAATATAGTGTTTCTTGCTTCATATTTTTGGATATACTTTACTATTACCCAGGTCCAACAGCATTTTTAGGCATTTTTGGGTGAACTACACTATGACCATTTTTGGACATACTATAATTAGTTTTTTTGTCATCTAGAACAGGGGTTTCAAACTGATCCAGGAAAGGGCAGAGTGGCAGAAACACACCTGAATCCAATCATTTTAATCACCTGAACTGTCTTCACTCAGTTGATTAATTATCAGTATCACCTGTGCTCCTGCTTGGTTGGAACAAAAACCTGCAGCCACTCGACCCTTTACTGGATCAGTTTGACACCCCTGATCTAAACAGTACAACTAAAACAGAATCATAACTTCACATGTCCAGCAGTCACGCTGCGTTCATGTCATGTCAGATTAACTGTAAATAACAGATGAAACTCAAAATTATCTTCAAGAGAAAATTACAATTCAGATTTGTAGTCTTGTATTGTTGACATATATAAAAAGTAATCTTAATGTGCTGTTTTTTTGTCTGATTATAACCAATAATTTTAAATTAGCTCAGTTGTGATGTGTTTGGAAGATCATTTCGGACAGTGAAAGAAAATCCAATATTGAAATGTAACCTTTTGATGAAAAAAAAAAACCCTGCAAGTCTGGTGAATGACCAACTTTCTCAAAATAATAATTTAGCATATCAAAATAACGAGAAACTTTATTGCATCGTTCTGAAACTAGCGATCCCTCATTATTTTGAGATACCAAGTCATTATTTTGAGAAACTAAGAAATTATTGTGAAAAATTCTGTGATTATTTTCAGATACTAAGTCTTATTTTGAAAAGTTCATATTTTGAGACAGATTCTCATGATAATGACACTGGCAGAAACGGGCTTCCACAGATGTGACATGAACGCAGCGTTGTTGCCATCTCAAAGCTCTAAAAGGTAAAGAGCAGGACGGCAGACTGGACAGAATTTAGCATTTAGCACGGACTCAAAAACCAAATGAGAAACATGTGAACACGTGTCTGCAGTTGCTCCATTGTTGAATGTCTTGTGTAAACTGTAAAGGCGTTTGAAACATGAAGCTTTTATTTCACTACATAAAGGTGCTTAAAAGTGAAAAGTGGTGGATTTTGGTAGCTGATGACGAAAATGCATTTACAGATTTGCCTCTTGTCTTTTTGTTTTTGCAATTTTTTTGTAAACTGACTTTTCTTAAGAAAAAAAAACTGAATATTTAAACCAGTTGTGAGATCAAATGCTGTATGAAAGATTATAAAATGACAATCATTTTCCAAGGCGCTTTAAAAAAACAAAACAAAAAAAATGGTTGTGTGTATATAACTGTGTTTTTTAATGGTGTTGTTGCAGGCACTACTTTAAAATCACTGCTCTTACAAACTCTTTCTCCAGCACTGAAAGTAGTCTTGTAGAAAAAAAAGCATTTTATGACTCCATGTTGTATGGATATTGTTCCTGAGAGTGTTTTATCTTCATGTAATGTTTGTCACTTTAGCTCAAAACAAAACGGTGCCATAACGGTGCGCCTGTCCATCGTTCAGTATGTTTCAAAACACTTGAGCTACATTTTACATAATAATGTTTTTTTTTTCCACTTTGTCCACCAGGTAACATTTAAAGTGACTGTTAATTGTTTTATATTTTCATTGTGTTATCAGACATTTCGTCGAGTCAAACTCGACTTTGGAACCAAACTCTCTGTAAGCTGTTTTGTCGTGGTTCATTTTTTTAAAAAGCACACAGACTTTATTTTGCTACTTTTATCACTGAAGGTTGTAGCTGTATGTAAAACAAACTTTTTAAAATATGCAGTTTGTCTTTGAGCCGTGTGTTGAAAATGTGCTCTTGGATCCTGGAAATAAAGGATTTTGTGCAATCACACGGAAGCGTCTCCTCTGTTTGATTGTGCTAACGTCTCCTATCGTCTTTTCAGAGCCTGAAACTCCCCCAACCCCGCGTCAACCATCCCCCCATCACCCCTTCAGGCAGAGTAGCCAGCCAGCCAAACTGACAGTTATTACAGCAAGATTAGGTAAGAAATTCACAGGATTCAAAACACTAAAAAACTAGCTCTGACTGATCCAAACTCCATTCAGAAAACTCGCATTTTAAAAGTGGTTTGCTTGTTGTCTTGCAGAAAGACCTGACAAATCATGAATTCAGACTTTTCACACATCACCACCATGCTGTGCTTCTTTCAGCATCGTTTTGATCCTTTTATTACAATTAAATAACAACTGACATGATTATTTATTATATATTTACAGATGCTAATGTCAGTATTTGAGTGTATTTATAACAGTGGTTGAAAAAGTTTTCAGGTCCCTTAAGTAAAAGTAATAATACTCCACTACAGGTAAAAGTACTCTTTATGCAGAATGGCCCCATTCAGATTGTTTTATGTATGTTACAAATATATTATTGGATTATTATTATTATATCTGCATTTATATAAGCAGCTTTCTATTTGTATCAAGGTTGGGCTCATTTTAATTACTTAAAAAAATGTCTAATCACTTTAAATTGATCATGTTTTTCATGTTAGATCTTGATCTGAAAAGTAACTAAAGCTGGCAGCTAAATGTAGTGGAAGAAAAGCTACAATAAAAAACATAAAACAAGAGAAAACCGACGGAAAGATTACAAGAATAATGTGAGGAAACACAATTCAATGTATAACCACAAATGCCAATATGACTACAGCAGCAGTAAAGAAAACATAGCAAAGATTAGTTGTGTGTCCAGGAGAATTATCAATAAGGCTAAATCCTCCCTGAGCTGCATCATGGGACCTCAGAGATTTAACAAACTGAAGTGACGCACGCCACCAGAAACCCGAGGAAGCTTTTAGCTGCTGTCACTGAACCGACAACACACTCACACACACCAGTATTGTCAATTTCCACCCCTCGGTTCTTGCGCTTTTTGCACCAGCGGATGTGTGAAGTCTCGCTCGGCCGAAAGCAAACAAACACACACTGATACGAGAGGCGATCGGATAAAACACTGAGCCGAAGCATTCAATATCTTCCCTAAAAGGCTTCTTAAACCATATTTTGATCCTCAGGTTTTAGTGACATTATGAAACAAGAACAAGGAGTTTCACAGTGCAACAAAAACAGCCATCAGCTGCCGTCAGGAGGGACTCCCCGTGTTCAAATCAAACCTCCCTTCTCCTCGTGGGCTGAGAGAAAAAGAGGTCAAAGGAGATCCATTTTGTTTCCTTTGTGCACTCAGCCTTTTAAGCTCCTACATCTGAAGTGATTTCTCCCTCAGATGTATCACCTTCAGCTCACATTTCTACACCTCGGGGTTCAAAATTCATTCAGAAAATAATTTTAGATTTAAAAGCCTGACCGTGAAGGTGTTTAAACCACACATTTGAGCAGGCAGAAAGCTGCACACTTGAAGGTTTCCTCTCCCGAGCGCTCATCGCTGTCTGCTCGCTGACTTTACATCTTTAATGAATCGCCCCGAATCATTTATGAGAGTTTTTCTTCTCCCGCAGTCTTCAGCCAGTTAACTTTGCCTGCTTGTGACGTGATCAATCATCCAAGCAAGATGTTGTGTGTCCCACTTTAGCTTCCTCGGGCCGCTGCGTCGCACAGCCCGCCGCCGCAGGCCGCTGGAAGGCCCCGCTGGGAGGGCTCAGACCTCAAGGAGGCCGACGAGGCAGCGGCCCAGAGCAAAGATGTTGTTGTTGTGTTGGTCACTGAGATAATTCATCACAACTGCCCCAAGAAACCACAAGGAAGATGACTCAGGGTTTCCTTTGTATCGATAACGATGCTGCAGCCAAACAGACAGCAAGAACCAAAACACGTCTGTGCAGAAAATGATGAAATCTGGAGCACATTTTAAACTGAAAGCATCACTTTCTGCTCTCTTCCTGTTCAGTTTCCATTGTGCAGTTTTAATAGCACAGTTTGCGGTTGTAAAAAAGGCTGCAGTTTCGGTGAGTTTAGGCTACAAAAGCACTGACTTAGGTTTATGTAAAGAAAACGGAAGTTACGTCAAAAGCTGTTTACTTTTGTATTCACACAGGACATGAAACCCGTTCTCCTGGGTGAAAGTCTGCCGTTTGTTCGACCCATCCACCAACCGCCATTTTTACTCTGCACAGCAGTCAATCGTTACTATTACATCACTTCCCAGCACGAAAACAGATCCCCTTGACTTTACATTGGCATTGTTTACGTGCAGATGGCCTGTGATTTTCACACATTACGTCCCACCAGCACGGAATTCAGTGTTGAGAAGCCGTCATTTCATGTAATTTCATGTCATTTTGTGACACCTTTTGGTATGTATTCTGTCATGGTAATGCTAAGTAAATGCTCCGGTATCAGAATCTGAGGAACAAAGTTTGAGTGTCCTCTGTAAAGGCCCACAAAGTGTCCATCATCAGAAATGAACAGACGAGGAGGCCAGAACCATCAGACCCATTGTTATATCACTGCATGCTTCACCATTCACATTATACCAGAGATCCCATGTTAGCCTCGAGGAAGACGGTAGTCATGATAAAAACAAAAACCAATGCTGCCTCTCAGTCGGAGACAGTATTATTTTTGTCGTCCCAAGTCCATCGACCTTCTTCCCAAAACAATCAGTATCACCTGTCAGGTAAAAACAGGTCCGTTTAATGCTGTTTCTACTTATGAAGACTATATTTTCCTGTAGGTGTAATCATGAGTTCCTGTAAATGTCCTCAGTGTCCAATATTTAACACCTCGATCAGGAGTCTCTGCGGCTCTGCTGCGCAGACAAGATATGAAATATTTAATGACGTCTATAACCACTCAGGCCTTTTCCCTGATGGAAAATATGGACACTGCTGTTTCTGCGAGCGAGTGCGGAGCTCCTGACCTGCTTTCAGACCCTCCACACTGCTGTTTATCAGTGTGTGTGTGTGTGTGTTTAAACAGCTCAAATCTGAATATTTCAGTTTGTTTTTTTTTTAGCCTCAGTGGTACAATTATGTTCCAGCTGGTTTTTAAATCTATGTCTTGACAAACATAAGAAATAACTGTATTCATGTTGAGTTTATCTTTAAGGCAATTTTTAGGTCATACAGATATATAGATGGAAAAATAGATATAGGTCATATAGATATTTTTTTATAAATAATGTGTGTGTGTGTCTTTGTGTATGTGTATATGCATGCATTCATTTAATTTCAACCAAAATAATTTGTGGTTTAAGTGTTTATTTTGCTTGTAAATTGCCCCTCGTTGACATGAATCCACTGAAGCACTCCCAGTCTGTTTCTGTTTATTTCATTTTCTCTTAATTCATCCACGTGCAGAGCTGCAGCAGGAGAACCTGATCTCTCCCTTCCTCCCTCTCTGCACACACCCAGTCTCCACCCGCCGAGCTGTCGATGTGTGTTAGCTCCGGCCCGGCGAACAGATACTCCTGCACTTCCTGATGTAAAGGTAAATAAAACACACTCCTTTTTCAGGAAAAGGCAACAATGAATAATGAACAGGGACTTTATTTATGGTAGCACTTCAGGATAACGTTTGTTTGTTTTACAGACAATAAACTATGAATAAATTAAATTGAAGCAAAAGAATAAAATATTGAGAAATAACAGAAAAGTGTGCACACAGAGATAAAGCTGATTTTCTGTCCTTTATCACCATCGAGTGACACAGAAAGGTGCAGAGGGCCGAGCAGAGCGCAGTGTAAGCTGTCATAAAGGTTTAAACAGAGAGCGAATGGTCGGTGTTAACAGGCAGGGAGGCTTTTAGGGAGGAAACAACCTCCACCTCCACCTCCCATCACTGTAACCCACATCTGAGCCTTGACTCAAACACAGGTAAAATTAGGATAAAATCTAGGTCTATATTTTTATATGAAATATATTTGACCTTATCCACAGTTTTACTGTTTTACTCTATCATCATCAAACAAAACTGGCATGATTCCAGAGGGCTAATAACACTAATATCTGCTTACAGCTACAATGTAACCTTATAAACATGTTAGAGCTAAAATCAGGAAGATAACAATATTAAAATCCACCTGATCTCCGTGTAAATACCAATTCAAACCCAGACCCTAAAAAAACAGCAAAATAGGTACAAAGGCTGCAAATATCAGAGAAATAAATATCAGACTAAATATTAAAGCTTTAAGAGTAAATCGTGGGCAGGTTGATGAAGGGAGGTTTCAGTGGATTTCTGCCTGCAGGTCACAGTCAGACGAGTCATTTTGTTCGTAAAGTAAAGGTCTTTACCCAGCAGGTACATGCAGCAGCAGGGAAGGACAGAGGTCAGCAGCAGGTGGATGGACTTTATTAGCTATCAGAACTTTTGTGTTTTGGTGTTGGTGTTTAGAAAAACATTTCAGACACAAAACGTTGCAGCTTGGTTCCCTCTGGTTAACAGTTACAGTGTGTGTACGGCTCGGGCTTTTACTGTGAAAGGTATGAACTGGTGTTCACTGATGGTGATCCTAATTCCACACAAAAAAGAAAAGTTTTTTTTTTTATTAATAGCAGGAGAAAAACAAACAGACTTTGTATACAGATAAATGTAAAGAATGATTGTTGTTCTAGTTTTAAGTAAACGTACATTTTGACAAACTTAACCCAGTGTTCCCAACAGGACGTAATGAGACTATGGTGGGGGGACCGGAACTATCGAAAGAAAGGGAGAAAAATGTTAAATTCATCAATCTTAACGTGAGCAAACACCTCACAGAACATTTTTCACAGTTAGGACATATCGTAATATAGAATCCTTATTATATCCCACAGTGACCTTTTAAATAGCTGTTAACAGGGCTTTCTACCAAGACATGGAGTAGTCACCCCCCTGTATACATTATTACTGGAAAAAGCACAAATGATGGCCTCCCACTCATTCTAATGCCATTATTCCATCTTGTATATTTGATGAGTTTGCAGGGGGATTTGACTGCCTGAGATACTTTGCTGAGGTAACAGAAACACAAGGCAAAATAACTTCATCTAATAAATAGTGCAAATGTACTTTCAGTAGGTTGAAAGTTGATGTCAGCGCTGTAAATTAGAGGTTATTAGGTAGTTAATTAGAAACACTGTTAACTATTGCCAGGACGGTTTTAGTACTTTCTAAAGACAGTTACTGGTCAGTTCTTCAACATCCAGTTTTCATCTGGACAGCACTGGGACAGATGTTTGGTCAGTTTCCTGAAAATTATGTTCA
>CAFUXE010000733.1:295461-310258 GCA_903364295.1 Serranus cabrilla
ATCAGCTGAGTGAAGACAGTTCAGGTGATTGAATGATTGGATTCAGGTGTGTTTCTTCTTGGTTGGAACAGAAACCTGCAGCCACTCGGCCCTTTACTGGATCAGTTTGACAGCCCTGCTCTAAAATGAAGTTGATTAGAGGTATAGTGTGACATAAAGTATCTCAAAATTGCACTTAAGTAAATGTATTTAGTTACATTGCACCACTGCATCAGTTATAGAATATGAGTAATGTTAAATGCTTTTATATTATAATAACTGAAGGGTCTCTGTTTACTTTCTGTTGTGATTTTGTTTGACAGGAGCGCATTTCTCTCTGTTTTCTCTCCGTGTGCCGCTTCACTGAGCACCTTCACCCGCGCGGTTTGACCTTTAACCCCCGGCCCTCTATAACACACACACACACAGCAAACACAGGTTTGTGTGTCGGTGACAGGGCTGCGGTAATCGGCGTCCTTCATGTCAATATGCCAAAACAGGTTGGATCAGCGCGTTTGTTTTGTCGACCGCAGCAGATGAGGCGGGTGGAGAGGTCATCAAATATTGATGCCGGAAGCTGAAACGCACAACTGCTCCCCTCTGAGGGAACAGAAAACTTTTAGATTCACTTTACATTTCTTTTTACAAAGATGGCCATTTACTTAGTTGATTAGTTGCATTTGCTTGGCGAGACAGTTTAAATCGATACAAATGTGTGAAGATTTAAATCGATTGAGATGAAACATTAATCACAATACCTTCTTTCAACAGCAGGGGGTGTAATCTATTTTTTATTTTACTTGTTTGAAGGCATACGTCACTGTAAAATAGATAACATTAGCGCATTTCAGGCCCGTCCCACCAGAGGTGAAAACTATCAGCGCTCTTCATTAACTTTGTATTAAAAGTAGTGTAAGTAGACTCCGTCAGTTACAACAGAAAAATGTCCTAAAACTGCTGAGTGGTGAATTGTACCAACAACAAAACTACATTTATACATTTTTACTTTTTAAGATGACAAAAGTGGATATTAGCTAACGCTGGCTTGCTAACATATTGCTAACGTTAGCTTTTTAAAAAATAGATAACATTAGCTAAGGCAATTTAAAATGTCACTGTGTCAAAGCTTTCAAATTCGAAAGAGGGGTATTTGCTGTTGATTTTATGTCGTAGGACAAAACGAGAACATTTCTTAAATTTGTGTTTCGTCTGACTTCAAGTCGAGGGAACCAAAAGTGTAGAAATGCTGAGTCATCTCAGGGTATTTAGGACTTGTTCCTGCAGCGCTCTGTGGAGTGAAAGAACCAGGGAGTGTTGGGTGAAACCCTCCAACAGGTGAAAACGCTGATGAAACATAATCCTTTAATGTAGTTTGTGTTCATCCGACAGAATTTTTGAGTCTCTCGTTGTTTGTTGTGTCCGCTTTGATATGATGATGTTGAATAATTCAGAGTATTTTTGGCGTCCCGCTGCTGGTTCTTCAGTTTTTCCAGGAAGCTGCTGAAGCTCACAGATCTGTCTGACCTAAAAGCTCTGACATCTCAAGGGGCGATCACACACTGAGCTGCCAAAAATACTCTTGTGTGTGTGTGTGTGTGTGTGTGTGTACTCGCCAGTCGTCGACACTAGAGAGCAGAAACAACCTCGACCTAGATACTGAAGGAACCACGAGAAGAGGGTTCAAGGAGACAGTGGAGGAGGGAAAAAAAAGAGGGGAAAATGAGGAGACAGGAGGAGGAGGGGAAAGAAAAGTACAGAATAAAACACAGAAAAGAGGAAGAGAGAGAGAAGAACAAAACTATTAATAAAGGAGAAAATATCAGGAAAAAGAGGATGAAAAGTGAAGAAAAAGAGACGAAGAGAGGAGGGGAAAGGAAGAAAAGATGAGTAGAGGAGTGTTGGTTTGGAGGTCACGGCCTCCCTCCTGTTGGTCTGATGGATCCACACTGACAACCAGAGACCACTGGAGACTGTGTGTGTGTGTGTGTATGTGTGTGTTTTCCCAGTTTCCCTGGAGGTGTTTTCTTTATTGACCATGGCTTTGTCTGGAGACTCACACACACACACACACACTTAGACACAAAAGGTCAAAGGTCAAACTGGAAGTAGTTTGCTTGTCCAGATGGCAGGTTTCTGGTCCATCAGAGTGTGAAAGGTCACAGGATACACGTACTGGTTCAGTCACTAACAGTAGCTTTTTATTATGAAGTGGCTTTAGCTTTAGTAGTTTTGGTTTAGTACTAGTAGTGGCAGGAGATTTATCAATAGAACATTCGAGGTATTAGAAGTATTAGCTTTGTTGTTGTTGATTGCAGAAATAAACAGCATAAAGTTCCTAAAGTTTTTGAAACCAAATCACAGCAGTGTTTTTTGTGTATTTTGGACACATTTTGACCATTTTTATTAACTACCAAGCTTCTGAGCTTGTGGAGCTCAGCAGCGGTGGTGGTGGTTAAAAATGTTAAATTGATAAAAGAAAAGATGATGTCGATGGTGTTGATGGAGGTGAAGACACTCAGGATGACAGCAGTGGTGACGATGACAGCAGTGATGATGTTTATCCAAAGGAATTGGTTCACACTCAGTGAGGAGTCTTTATTAGAAATCACTTTGTACAGACACAAACTTTTGACAGATTCAGTGCCAAGATTTTAAATGTTCTTCATATTAGTGAATGTTTTATACAAGATTTTTGTACTGTTCTTATTTAAAAATGCTTGTTAGAAGAAATGCATTTTTTTTTAAAAGTTTTTACTAAAGTTCTTTATTTTGATAAATGCATTTTACACGGTAACAGCTTTTTATGTTTATAAATGTAATTTAGAATATTTTTTGTAAGGTTCTCATTTAAAACTCCATGTTAATTATGATAATAATTTATAATAATACATATACATTACATACATTACATTGCATACATTATAAAAGTTGATGCTTTTAAAAAAATGATAAAAGTTCTTCATTTTTGTTAATATATTCTACAAGGCATTATTAAAAATGGTTATATTTCTAAATACATTTTACAAAAAAATATTTAATCGATACATTTTATTTTTTATAAATTTTTATAAAAGTTCTTTGTTTTTATAAATATGTAATTCATACGATATATTTTTTGACGTTTTTATTTATAAATGTTTATTACAAGAAATGCATTTATAAGAATTTATAAAACATTTTTTATTATTTATAATAGAAAATCTTTATATTTATAAATGCAACTGACAAGAAATGTTCTAAAAGATCTTCATATTTTATTTGAAAATAATATGTATATAAGTCCATAGTTTTAAAGCACTTCGAGACATTTAAAATCATGTAAAAGAAATATTGTATTTGTTTTAATACTAAAAAGAAAAAAACATTATTAGCAAATTAATTTCTCCCCACTGCAGGAAAGCCCAGATCGACTACATTTAATAGTTAATAATAAATAATAAATAATCTGCATGTTTACCTGATATTCATGATCATCAACAGGTGTTTGCCTCTAAAACTTTTTATATGTAATGAATTACAGTTTCAGGTCACACAGCTGACCTTTTTTCATTTCTAAAAGCTGCTCCCACACTCTGGCTGTTAATAGCAGCAGTGATTAAATATAATGGCGTTAACGCCGCGCTCGTCTGTCACATGTGAGGTCCTGATTGAGGACTGGACAGCGGCAGGGACAATCTGTTCAGGCCGACCCGCTCCTCTCTGTCCTGACCTCAGTGACCCCTCCGAGGCTCTTCCTGTCACTGAGGCAGAGCTGCCATGTTGGATCTGAGGAGGGGCGTGAATGAGCCGCCACGCTGTCGCATTCATTAACACCTCCGTCCGTCACACATACACACACATTCACACATACTGCAGTTTATACACACACCTACAGGTCCACTGCTCACTGTGAAGCAGCTTCGTGTCCACCCTGATCCTGTCAAAAGTGATACATCTGCATTTTCTTTATTAGTCAGAGGTGTGAGTGGCAGAGAGGGATGATTGACAGCTGAAGGGCGGGACCTGTGTGTGTAAACTCTACACAGTTTCAGCAGTGAATTTATTTTTAATCGCCCTGAATTTTGGTCAAAATGGTCTTTCTATAGTACTTGTGTTGAGGAATAATTAATTATTTTACGATATGATTTTCTAGATAATTTGAATTCAACAAAATATGATTTCATTTCATATCATATTATAATTTTTCATATAACTATCTATTATGTGATGTAAAATATTTATATATAATAAAATGTCATTATAATGTATACTTTATAATAATAAAATAATGACAATCAAGGTTTTATAAATATTATTGAATGGTGGACATGACAGCTCTGAGAATTACTAAATTATTACAACTAATACTTCACAGAGCAACTAGAACAACAATATCTACATTTAAGAGAAAATAAAAGAAATGAAGCAATACTACAGTATATAGTAGTTATTATCAAGAACGTATGTTTTATATTTCAGTTTTTTGGGTCATATATCCTGCATGTTTGAGATGTTTCCCTCTTCCAACACACCTGATTCAAATGATCAGCTAATCACCAAGCTCTGCCTGATAACGATCCTGAATTAGAATCAGGTGTGTTGGAAGAGGGACACATCTAAAACATGCAGGATTGGGTCCCCTGCTGTAACCTGTAATAAAATGCCTCTTTTCCTTTCAGACAGACCTGTGCTGCCCCCTGCTGGACGCTTTGAATACTGCATGTAAGTCAGACTAATGTCATCACAACCTCATCCGTGCTCACAGGTGAGTAAAAAAAATCACAAACAGTGTATGAATTGCATTATGCATTTTGAACATGACACATTTCACATTTAATTTATTGTAAACTCATGGGTTACTAAAACATATATGCAAAATAACAAATTTTATCCCCAATTTCACTGGATGTTTATGTGAATTTAAAGGCCATATTAAGAGTTGTTATAATTAATAATTTTGTTACTACAAAGAAAAGTATTAAAACGCTCAAACTGCACAGTGAACTCCAAGCATAACTTTATATTATTGAATATATTCTTTATTTATTCCAATTCTATTTATTAAATACTTTTGAAAAAAAAAAGTCAAAATGTTAAGAATGAGGTAATTAGCAAAAGTTTGACTTTAATCTTTAAATGTTCAGTGTCAACATTTTGACTTTATTCTAGAAATGCACCAAAACAATGCGCAGCATCCAGAGGCTTTTCCTGGACGACTACTTCAACCTGACCTGCAGGGAGCCAGCGGTTCTGCGGTTCATTTTGTCGGATTTCCCATCTGCTTCACACCAAAAAGCCTGACAGAGCTTTTTTATAAACGGACACTGCGGTGGGAATTATTCTAAAACATCTGCTTCATGATAGAAAGATCTATTAGTTTAAGTCTATTTTTTTAGTCTATTTATGAACATTTAAATGAATGAAAAAGGTTTATTTTCTCATCCTAGATGTTTGAATGGTGAATATTTAATTAATGTATATGAATGCAGTGCAGTTACATTGTATCTTTCATGTTCCTGATGTTATTTCAATCTTGGCAAACATTAAATAGGATGTTGTGACATTTTATTGACTAAAACTTCTTATTTTAGAGAAACATTTGCCCACATTTTCATTGACATCAACTGTTTGAATGTTACATGTTACATCCAGCGCCCTCTGCAGGTACAGCAGGTGTATTGCCTTGAAAATCATTACATTAAATTTGATTTAATAATTAATTTAAATGTATTAATATTTATGTTTGTGTGCTTTAATATCCCCATCTCTGTAGGGACATCTATCATATCGGTACTGCTGAGTGGTGAGCTTAATGTTTTATATTTATATTGTGCTGTTTTACTGTCATAGTCATTTAGATTAATTTAAAGCTGAATTACTGGAATGTTTTCATATGTTTTCACTGTGATTAATGGAAGTTTCCCCTTTAATAGACACGCTGGAGACCTTTTAGGCGGAGTCGTTAAAAGTGTCAAAGTAACAGAATTTAGCACAGAGACAACAGGATATCAACAAAATAATAGCACGGAATTTGTCTGGATCGAGAATTTGAAAAAAAAAACTTGTAGTATAGTCGCTTGAAAGATGCATTTTTTGCTTAGAAATCATTTTTTCAAATTACTATATTACTCTGTAATATTAGGCTAAACAGAGTTTATTAAATATTTAATATATAGTTTGTCATACAGTTTAATTTGAATTAAGAAAACGAATATACACCTTTATGAACATACAGGAAATACAACTTATTTAGACTTCCAATTTTTAAAAGTTTGATTGTATTGCACCATATCGCCGCTCTACAAATGTTCGCTTTGTTTTGGATTCAAGTATTTTAAAATCAGATAAACATACTTAATGTTTCAAGATAGAATTTGTCAAATACTTTTATTTTGAAAGTGTGGGTCGGAAGCTGTAACATCCCTCTTGCCGGACTTGACGGTTAGGCGTCAGGAGGACAGGTGGGAGCTCCGGTTTGACGAGCTGCTGTTGTTCTCAATACAAAGAGAGCTGAGCCGGAGAAACACTTTAAATTTACATTAAAATAAAAACATGAGGACGTTAAGGTGAATTCAAACATTAGCCGCTAAAATTAAAGTATCATTAATGACCGTTTTTTCGTGAAAAATGCCCAACAAAGGAGAAAGAAATTCAACAGAAACTGCGCAGTCATAGTTTAATGGGAGCGGTGACTTGAGCAGGTAAGAAAATAACATTTTACTATATATGGTGTTTTATTTAGCCTTCAGTCTTTTAGAATTATGTTTAAAGAGTTTAATTGAGGTCAGAGCGGCTGAATGATAGGCGGCTGAATGACTCCTGTCAGTTGGAGTCAGTTTTCTTGCTAGTTTAGCCGGTTCTCTTTGTTATTTTAAATTATGAACGCCATTTTGGCTCATTTCCCTCAATTTCCACAGTTGAATGAGTTAAACTGTGTTTGTTTTACGGACGAAATAAGCTAGCTTTGTTCAAGATACCCCTAACTTCCGCATAGGACCCTCATTGACGGACAGACAGGTTTCAAACGTCGGTGCGCGGACCCCCAGCGGTCGCTGACTTTCACTCACGTTTTTACCACTATTGCTTTAATTATTAGTATTAATAAGCTCATCACACGGTCTCTAACCCAGTTCAGACTTGTATAGCATTTATAGTCTTTGTCCAAGTCAACAGTTTCACTGTTTTTTTCCGAATTTAGAGAAGTCTAGGTTTTAAACACAATACTTGAATGTGTTAATGATACAATATGTCACATATACCTTACATATGTTCGTTAAGGTATGTAATATTCCCATATATATCACAGGCATTTGTGGACATGGGTGTGTCTAAAAAAAACTTAACTTATGTTATATTATATGTTGAGTTTTTACATTTACATTTTCAAATGCTTTCAACAAGAAACTGCCATGAATTGACTTTTCATCCAGTATCAAGGCACATTTTAAGATGTTTTTTTAAGATTTTGAATGTTTTTAACTATATTTGAACCAGATGAAGGGTTTTAGTCATCAGACGTCTGTATCTTATCAGAGAAACAACCTGAGCAAAGGTTAGGGACAGCTCCCTCGAGACATCCTGTTTCTGCTGAACGTAGTTGAAGAAACACTGATTGTAAACGTGAAACTGTTTTATTCAGTGTTTTTATTCTAAGTCTGCACTATATTAACAGATACAGTCCCAAAATCATCAATTCATCTTCACAATCACTCATGTAAAACCCAAAATGTTTTATCTAAACTTTATTTTTTTAAATTTCTAGTAACAAATTAGATGTGGTGATAAAGGTTTTACATTTTTTAAAGGTTTTTACATTTTGGATTTTCCTCTTAAAAGGCTTAACACCCTAAATAATCTGTCAAAATGTGAAAACATTTGGACCTGATTTCATTCCTGTTGTATGTGTGTCTGATTTATTATCAGCTGTTTGGTTTAGAACATTAAACATCTCCTTTAAGATCCCTTAATCACACTTGTAATTGGCATAATTACCTGAAGCATTTTAATGACTGTCTGCAGTGTTTAAGCTCTCCAAATGTTCCCCTAAAGAGAGATCTATTTATGTGAGTATTGGCTGTTTGATTAATGCCAGACTGAGGGAAGTATTCATGTTGGAGAAAGATACACAATGTGAGTCATTTTATGGCACTTGTGTTTTCATGAAGAGGATTTAAAATACAGATATTTTTTAAGGTAGAGGACCCTGTAATGCTGTTTGCCAAACATAATTTAGTTTTTTGAGAGTGGACAGAATGAAGGTGGCTTTAGTGGAACTCATTTGTTTATTGGGCGTTGGCTCTCACCCTCATTTCATTATCTTCCAGATATGGCAGCTGACGACAAGGTTGCCATCCTGACAGACGACGAGGAGGAGCAGAAGAGGAAGTATGTGTTGGCCGAGCCGTTCAACACGCTGTCAATGGAGCGGCCGTCAGGCGCTTCTACGACACCACCGCCGACCTCGGACACGCCGCCCGAGCAGCCGGCGGCCTTGCACCCCGACTCGTTAGACTGCTGCGAGAGGATGTGCCTCCGCATCAACACTCACCTCCTCATCTCCAAAGTCTTCTACTTCTTCTTCTACGCCGCCTACGGCTCGCTGCACCCCCTCCTGGCCGTGTACTACAAGCAACTCGGCATGTCGGCCAGCCGCAGCGGGCTGCTCGTCGGCATCCGTTACTTCATCGAGTTCTGCAGCGCTCCGTTCTGGGGCGTAGTGGCCGACCGCTTCAAGAAAGGGAAGGCCGTCCTGCTGTTTTCTGTCCTGTGCTGGTTGGTCTTCAACTGCGGCATTGGCTTTGTCAAACCGGCTGAGATGAAGTGTGAGGAGAAAGGTGCTGCGCCTCCAACGCCCGTGGCACCTGTGATGACGACTCCCCCGAATGTTAACTTAACACAGCAGAGCAACTCCACCAACCACACCAGAAGCCGCCGGAGCTTTCTAGACCTCCCCGGACTTCCTGAGATCCTGGACTCTTATTCAGGTGTGTTCCACAGGTATGAAAGAAGCGTAGACGCTAACTCCACTGTAGCTCCCTTAGCGCAGGCTAACACCACCCAGCTCAAGCTAAACTCCACGCTCTCCCCACCAAACACCACCCTCCCCACCACGACCACCACAACCTCCCCTGCTCCAACCAAAGCCAAGGAGTACCAGATCACCTACAACAACGACCAGGTGGAG
Source organism: Serranus cabrilla (assembly GCA_903364295.1). NCBI lineage: Eukaryota > Metazoa > Chordata > Actinopteri > Perciformes > Serranidae > Serranus > Serranus cabrilla. Next base: position 304,604 of record CAFUXE010000733.1, read on the forward strand.
AACATCTTCCTGCTCATCCTGCTCGTCATCATCGTGGGCGAGTTCTTCAGCGCTCCCGCCGTCACCATCGTGGACACCGTCACCCTGCAGTACCTCGGTAAGGCTCGCGACCGTTACGGCCTGCAGAGGATGTGGGGCTCGCTGGGCTGGGGCGTGGCCATGCTGCTTGTGGGCATCTGGATCGACCACACACACTTAACTGTGGTGATCGACGGCGTGGGCTGCATCGTTCCAGACTTTCGCCTCCACAACTACCAGATCGCCTTCATCGTCTTTGGCGTGCTGATGGGCGTGGCGTTCATCGTCGCCACTCAGTTTTACTTTGAGAAAGGTGGCGACTACCTGCAGGAGCTTCCAGAGAGGGTGGAGGTCGCAGGTAGCCCAAGAGCGTTACCGGAGTCCAGCTCGTCGGACCAGACGCCCACCAGCCCCGACCCTCCTCAGGAGTTCCACTACAGCGACCTGCTAAAACTCCTCTGCAGCGTGCGCTACAGCTCCGTCCTGTTCGTCGCCTGGTTCATGGGCTTCGGCTACGGCTTCGTCTTCAGCTTCCTGTACTGGCACTTGGAGGACCTGAAGGGGACGACCACACTGTTCGGAGTCTGCTCCATCCTGAGCCACATATCCGAGCTCGCCGCCTACTTCACCAGCCACAAGTTCATCGAGCTTGTCGGACACGTCAGGTAAGACACACACCTGGGAGGTTCATTATCTTTATCTGAGTCATATAAGAATAACAAGCAGACAAAAGCCACCGCAATATTCATATTATATATTTTTAAATATCCTGCTAACGATCAGGACTAAAACAACAGGACACAGTAACCTCAAGATCGAGATTTTTTTTTCAGAATAAGATTTTTACAATAAAACTGATCTGTTTGTCCTGAATTCAACAGCCGACAAGTCAAAGACATACAAAAAACTCCTTTAAACCAGTTGTGGTTTTCAGCCCAATAAAATGCCCTGTTGATCTTGTAAATCACAACTGACTTCCTCATCTTTTGCAACCATACTTTCATTCAATACAGCCTGATAATTAACTGTTGTAGGCGTACATTGGACATTGAATGAGGGGATCTTTTCAAACTGAGCAGTTAAATCCGTCCTCCACTCTGCAGCAGCAGTAGCTGCAAAGACTGAATGTCTGAGACAAAGCTGCCATTGATGCTCGGGGGTTTCTGTCAGTGAATTCGGGGTTGGACCTCTCGGGCAACGGGGACATTTGAGAGCGCAGTGTTAGATTTCAGCTGCAGCTCTGTGTCTGCATCAGAAAACACACAACGCCTCTGCTGTTGACTCTGAAGCAACTCCTGAGTCAACAGGAGGTGGAGTTAAAGGGAGGGGAGTGTTTTGAAAAGGATTATAATTAATTACTAAATAAATACACCTGCCCTGCTGCTGCTGATGATGATATCTGTCAGCCTTTTATGAAAGGAATAGTTGGATGTGTGGTTGTATGAGGTACTTTTTAATAGTCAGTGTATAACCTACAGTAGATGGCGGTCAGCAAGCCCAGTTTGGAGAAGCAAGCAGGAGTAACAACATCAACCCACCAGACTTCTTTGAAAAACGCACTAATTTTACCTTACAGGAAGTGGGAGTTGCTAGTCTCCCACTTCCTCAATCGGTTAGTTTGTTTGTGTTATTGTGTGCATTGGTAATCCAAACTAATTTTTTGAGACACTGAAGTCACACATTAACATAAAGTAACTGACTGACGAGGAAGCATTAGACCAATAATCCCTGTGTTATGTTAGGTCAAATGATTATTTTTGTCTCTATGTTTAATGTGCGTTAAAAAAAGAATTCTCTCAGTAAATGTGTTCTTCTTGAGAGTTTGATGAAGGTACATCTCTGCCCTCAGCCAAGTCAGGCACTTAACCTCAGATAAAACCACTGTTTATAGTTTTTTATACTTCATTTTTTTCTGCAGATTCAACCAACAAGATTTAACATTAGAATTGATTAGTTTTAGCTGTGGATTTTGTTGCATTTTGACAAAGCTTGGCTCTGTTTCCCTCTGTTTCCAGTCTTTACAGTAAGCTTAGCAGAATGGCTGCTCTACAGCTTTATATTTAACTGTACAGACATCACAAAGAGATATCATGTTCACTCTTCTGAGTTTCGTGTGACGCTCTGCAGCTAACACACTTCCTGCTTTCATCGAAAGACTGAGCAGAAACAAACTACACGCTGCAGGTTTTTCGCGCCTCTATCTTTTTAAAGATGAAAGGATGTTCAGAAGTCACAACAGGCTGCAAGTGTTTAAAAGAACTCACATGAGTAAATAACATCGTCCCCACATCCTCCAGCATTTTGAGATGGCGTGAGATCGTCTCTCGTTTTGTTTGTCCTGCTGAGAGCAAAGCCTTTCAACAAATAGGAACTTAGAGGCTATGAGAACATAATCAAACAAACCTAATCAAGCACTTTTGGGGAAGCAAATTCAGGAATTTAAACACATCATGTACACTCAGCAATAGGGAATAAAAACTTTATTACTTTAACTGGCAATTACTTTTAAATCCAGTTTATTGTTCTGGGAATTTTGCCTTCTTTTGTTTCTATTCCATAACATTATCAAGGGATAGCAATGGAAAAAGAGATATCATGTAACTGTATACAATAATCAGCTCTTAGTGTTGAATTACTGAAATGATTTTATTGGCTTAAATGACATTTGACTCTTTTACATTGATTTCACTTGTCACCCAATACACCTGTTAAATACCAATATCAGTACTGTTTGCTTCTGGGGAAATAAAACCTTAATATATCATAGATATATATACGAGTTAATAAGATAGTTTTCTGTCCTTTATGCTGTCATTAGTTATTTGTAGCCCTGAAATAAAATGCAATGAACAATACAAAGAGTTGTATATTGACGCCCTCCATCTTTTCCCTCTCAGGGTGCTGTACATCGGGCTGGCCTGCAACACCGCTCGCTACCTGTACATCTCCTACCTGCACAACGCCTGGACCGTCTTACCCATGGAGGTCCTTCAAGGTAACATTTGTCCATCCGTGGAGAGATGTGTGGAAGCTAGGACCCTGGGGAGAGGACAGGAAGCGGCTGTGTTTGTCTAACAGGACGCTTATCAAACGGCCTCTTTCCTCCCACAGCTCAGCCTATTATTACCATCAGTCGGTTAGAATAATACCACGTCGCCTCAAACGACCTCTAACACATGACGCCACCATTAAAGAGCTTGCACGCCTCATGGAGGCATTCAGGGTATTTCAAAACTTTAGAAAGTGCCTGAGGCCGCAATTTACGTCATTTTGCTCCTTTTCCTAACTCAAATCTAAACACACACACACAAAGTATTAGAAATCATTGTCTCTGACGACCATCTGAATAATAATATAAAAAAAAACTTAAACAAAATGTAAACAAATAGAGGATAAAATGAAATAAGTTGTAACCCACAGCTAACACACAGAACCCACAGCATCCATCCCACAAAGCATTATGGGAAGTGTAGTTTCAAAACTAAAGCCATGATTAAGATTTTAAATAGATATTAGAATAATCATTTTAGAAAATGTCTGAATATAAGTGGAACAGTTTATTATGTATAATGTTTATGTTGTTTATTTTAATGTATTTACATTTATACATAGCTTACTTTATCATATCTATTTATCCTACGTTTTTACTTTTTAATTATTATTATTTTATTTTTTGTATATAAGTTCTATAAATGCGTAATATTTCAAAAGCAATGAGTCATTTTGTATAACAACCATGGTCCCAACATGGAACAAATAATTGTTATTATGATTTTTACCCTAATCGAGCTCCCCCACGGTTTATTATAGACTTATATGAGCTAATGTTTCCAAACTCGAGATAAACCTCACCCCGTGCAGAAATGAATGCCCTATGCATTCAAGCGTAATCAAACTGAAGTGGATGGATTGTAAACTGTCGGGAAGTGGAAGAGTGTCTGGGTGGTTTGTTTGAGATGTCCGCCCTGAGAAAACACCGACGCCTCACAGAATAAACAAAAACTAGTTCAGTACTCTTGCTGCCTTTTATTGTCATGTATGTAACCACAACAGAGCCGTCCAAACCAGAAGGGTTTATTAACGTTGTGCAGTGAATAAATCTTATTGACTGACAGATACCAATATTAATATTGGTGAATTTATTTAGTGTAAATATTGACCAACATATGTGCTGAGCAGTGGATTTTACAGTTGAAAAGTAAACTTGTAATCTCTCTGGTGGACAAACAACTTAATTAACATATTTTCTCTGATGCAGTTAATTACCGCCCATTCATTTATGCTGATAGTGACATATTTGTAATATCTGCAGTCAAAGCAAAGTGATGGAATTAAAACTGATAGATTTTTCTTTTTTACCATTTAAAATCCATTTAATTTACGTTAATTATTGATAAACAAGCCAATATTGTTTTTGAGTTATATCCATTTTTTTTAAGTTAATGATTCCCTGCAAAGAATCGAATTGATGCACACAAGAAATAATTATATTGAATAAATAAATTACACTAAAGTAGTGCCTCCAGTTTAACATAACTCTTTCAAATTTGTGGGGTCTAAAAGCCAAAGAACAACCTCAGAAATCTCACAAAATGTTAATAAAAATAAAAGTTATACTACTTTTAAATATACAGTATACAAAAGAACAGAAGGATTTAGAAACGAATATTAAAGAAGAAGTGATGTTTAAAGGAGATTCAAACAGAGCAGTTGTTAGTCTGTGTTATTAATAATGATACCAGTGTTGAATCGATTTCACTTTGTGGTATGTTGTGATCACAGTTTCTGTAACCCTGATAGATAAAGTGTGATTTTTACCACTGAAATTTAAGCCAAAACACTCAAAGACAAATGTGGAGACTCAGACTCTCAGCTGTTCCCTCAAACATGTGAAATCTTTCTCTGGCAAGAACTGAAAAACTGCCAAAAAATAAAACAATACAGTGACATTTTACTTTGAAGAGAGAGAGTGCGGGTGGCCATTTCTCTTAATTTAACATTACAGCGGCAGATTTTCCACGTACAGCCTCCCAAAGTTTAATTGAATTACATTAATAATAAATTCCTCTTTGGTCATTTTATTTGTGTAAAAATTACCTTTTCAAAGTGTAGTCAGCCTCAATATTTTATAAATCCTGGGTTTAAGTTTTCAGTGAAAGATAAGAGCTGTGCTATTATTTTTATAACATAATCAAAAAAACCTAGAAAGAAACTTAAATCAACTATAAATGTATCTTACTAGCATATACTTTTTACTCTGTATAATTTCAGTCTTCCAAAATTACAAAAAAAATAAAATAAAAAAAAAACCCTGAAATTGCATTTTCTCTTCCTGTGAGTAGTTTCAGATGTCATTCTCCTGCAGCTCTGACCCATGTCTGTCCCTGTGTGTCCTGCAGGTGTCTCCCACGCCTCAGTTTGGGCAGCCTGTATCTCCTTCCTGAGTGCGGCGGTCCCGCCGGCCCTGAGGACGTCGGCGCAGGGCATCCTGCAGGGCCTTCACCTCGGCCTGGGCCGCGGCTGTGGAGCCATGGTGGGAGGAGTGTTTGTCAACTACTTTGGTACGTCACTCTCACACACCATAGAAGAAGAGTGTTTCAGTGTATACCTGTACAATAGACTGCATGTAAAGACAGA